>JARFIY010000073.1:0-369633 GCA_036346155.1 Sinelater perroti | reverse complement strand
TGTATTTAGCTTAAGTTTACAACTACCAATAAAGCCTACTCTTGCCCCGGCTTTCCTCTCTAATCGCGAGAGGTTTTATGCCTAGGCAAGTAGTAACTTTCGCGTAACCCTTTGTGTTTTATTGATTAGACCTGTGCTCACTCAACCCTTACTAAATCTCACCCTTACAGTAATTCTAATTAACCATTTTTAACTCTCACTGTATCTTGGTCATTTGGAACCCAAACATTATTCTTAATTAATTCTATTGATAAATATTAATATTTGTAAAAAAAAGTACTAAACATAACAAATGTTTATAGTCTACTAAAAAGCAGGCACTCGCCACGGGGACTATGAAGTAATAATGCCCCAGACATTCGAATAAATTCAAATTGTAACGGTTACATTAATGACAATATGAAATAAACCTGCAAAGCTTGCAACGCATAGCGAAGTGGCGAAGCAGTCTCCCAAACTAACCCTGACCTTTGACCAATCAGTTTCAAAATCATTAGCAAACAAGCCTTTTTGGTCACCTGTCGATTGGTGAAAACAGAATTTGGAAAGTCCCAGCCGTTCTCGAATTTTTGCTCGGACGGACAGACAGACAACATGAAGTTAGTAAGTGACTCCGCTTCGCTTCGCCACTTAATAATGGCGCCACACTCGAATATATTTAAATTTTAAACGGTTGCCATGGTGACGATATGAAATAATGGCGCCAAATTCAAAAAATAAATTATTTATAATTTTTTTATTTGTTGACTAACCAACATAAAAATAGTATAGGTATATTCAGCTCTTAGAGTATTTTTTATAAATATATATAATAAAATAACGAAATCGACCGCCGTATAGGAGCACTTCAGCCATTATTTTAATAAAACTATACACATATAAATGATATAACACGAGAAAGGCATATAAACAAAATAATTAGCATGTTACAAACGTATATTAAGAATTACATCAAGAAATGACGAAGATAACGGCCTTCGCTCAGACCACCTCATCTATTATTCTGAGAACAATATAGTAGATGTAATCAGTGACATGGGCGATGTAACATCAAGGAACGGCTCGGTTGATGATGGCGATTAACCAAGGAACCACGGGCATTGCTAAAGTGTTAATGAACTTTTATGACGATTTCTCACATCAGGATGTCTTTGGCTGTACTGCTCTACTCTATGCGTGAAAATTGATTTGACCGAAGCACATGCATATACAGTAGCGGCCAAAAGTATTTTGACAATCTGTCTTTTCAACATAACTTCAAAACTAAACTTTTTTTGAAAATCTATACAAAGAGGTTTCTTAATATGCGGATTTCATCATCGGACTTTATAAGTCTTAATTTTTAGAGTGTGGTGTCTTACGAGAGTACTGTACATTTGTCATGCAGATTTTGCCTAAGAGAAAAAATTTTTAAGTATTTTTTTTTCTTTATCATTTTTTCACGTTCTTTTTGTGATTTTTTGACTTTATCATCATTTATTCGCAGACGGGAAAGACACGCCAGCTCAGTAATGCTGACCATCAAGCGATCTATGAAGTCTACAGGTTTGGATTGTCTGTTGGTGCACTAAACAAGCAATTCAACGTTACAAGACCAACAATTTACAACATCATAAAGCGGTATTAGTCCCGCAAGCATCATGATACGCTTTCCTGCTCCAGGAGATCTTGCAAGACCACTATGAGACAAGATTTCCTGATCGTTCGCACCTGACAGGATGGCCCTCATCTGAACTCTGACGACATAAAGAAGGAAACGGATACTTTACTATTTTTTTTATGACTCATGTGAATGATTTAAAAGTTCAAAGTTCAATTGTCAATAAAAAACCTCCTAATTTAAATAGAACTAAAACTGCATATAACAATTAAAAAAAAATTTTAAATATCAAAATTGTTTTGAATTTGTAGAAATTAATTTTTACTTTATATTTTTATAAGTAAGTAATTAATGAACAAACAGTAATTTTTCGACTCTGTAATGTACAACTATTTTTTCACTAAAAATTAGGTCACCGTTTATTACATTTTTTTTTGAAAACTCCTAAGCACATCAACTTTGATTTACTTCATAAAAAAATATTTTTAAAAAATTCTAACTGATTTTGTCATTTTTAGAATAAAAATTATAAAGACTTTCCCTTGTAATAAATAATTATTTATTATAATAGATGAATTCTTCGGGGGTTCTGTTCCTTTTTCAATAACAATTAATTTCCATTTTGTTTTGTGAAGATATCTCAAATAGAACTTGAGATATTTTAAAAAACTGTTTTTAGGGGGAAAGTTTAAAGGTGCTTTTTACCCCTTTAAAGTGCCTATGGGCAGCTAGAAAAATACGTGTCTCTTATTTTTTGTCGCCTACAACATATACATCTAAGTTTCATTTAAATCGGTGACAGATACTTCAATAGTGTTCCTTTAAGCATTTCAATAACACAGTGAATCATCATTATTAGGGACAAATTGATAGACCCAGAGTATAGTTATAATTAATTTAAAAACAAAAAACGAACTCTCCATAGAGGGTAGCTGCTAGACGTCACACATAATACTATGCAGTAACCTAACTATGCTTTGAGTGCACATGCAGGACTCGACAATAGGAAATTGCTATACGTTTTCGAGAAAACTTCCCGTACCTTCTGGAACCTTTTTTAAATCATTATAGTATAAATAGCATGCAGCGTGACAGCCTGGTGAACAATTGAAGTGTCGTCAAGCAAAGTGAGTTCAAGTGCAAGTGCAACATAGTGTTACAGATAAATCCAGAGTAATTTTACGTTATTATTTCTATGTGTTATATATATAGTGTTAATGATTCTGATCACCTGTAAGTAAAATAACTATGTACTAAGTTAATTTGCATTGTAGAGAGGGAACCGCAGTACATAATAGAAAGAAATAACCAAGGAATACTCGCTAAAAATATGAACACATAAAAGCATAAGAAACAAAATATATGAAGATAAAAATATATTTATGTTAACCTTCGGTGGTCACACTTCGTAATAATGGCACACTTGCCATATAGGGTCAATTTGACCCCAGAATATTTGAACAAGTATAATTCTACATGTAATTGATAAAACCTCAAAAAAAAAATAAATAAATAAATAAGAGTATACTTTTAACCCTTAATTCCTACTCTGGGTTATACAGACATTGTAGATATCCTTCTCACCTCTGTAGCTGTTAAACGGGGAGAGGGGGGCCCTCGGGAGTGGGGGTAAAAAAATATTGCGTATGCCCTACCAGTCTGGCCACCTAGCCCGCTCAGTCCGTCCGTTACTGCAGAGTAGTGAGCAATTGAAAAGTGTGTTAGGGTCTCAGTGACCCAGAGTAAGAAGAGTGTTCGGAATTTCGATAGTCGACAAAAAAAAAATAAAACTGAATTATCTGCTTTATTTAAATACCTAGCGGTGGGATAAACACTCAATTTTGTTCACGAGACAAAATGACTCTTGTCTCACAACCCGAAAAAGAAAAGATGGTTGTTTTGCTGTCATCTTTGCATCAAACGGCTCACATAAATGTTGAAAAACAAAAATCCGAAATAGTTTTACATTATAATAAAACAAGGGAGGGGTGGCTGATACTTTTGGCAAAAATTGTCATGACTATACAGTCACAAGCAGATCATCACGATGTATGTCGGACTAAGCTAATGTCATTGCTCATATTTTGTAGTCGCTGGTTGCCACTAATGAACTTGTGTATGCCTTTGGTTAAGCCAACTTTATCGCTTAGATTTGTGTGCTCTTCTCTTAAGAGTAAATACGCGACTTCTAATTGAGGAACACTTAGAATATGACGAGAGACCTGAGGAACAAGATTCTCGAGATATGCCACAAGAAAACAAATTGGATAAACGAAAGTGTTGCTCATTCTGCCCCTCCACTGTTGATCAAAAAACTTCTTATTTTTGTTTGGAATATAAAAAACCAATGTGCACTGAACATGTTGCAAAAAAATTATTGAACGCTACAAAAATGCATGGCGGTAAAAAGCCGAAATTTCAAGATTTTCACTTCGCCAAAAAAATTTGGTTTTTGAAAAAAATGGAAAAACGACATATACAGTCTTAAAGTATAACTATAGACCTTTCCATTTCTCACCTACAAAATTAATTTGTTTTATCCTGAAGTAGATATTTAATTTTGAAAAAAATGCCTTTTTAAAAATGTTTTTTTATATTTTCCATTATAACTAAAAACCAGTTAAGGTTAGTGACTTCCGCATCACATATTCAAATTCTTGAGATTCTGAACTTGAATCTAAAAAAAACCCATTATGTTACGTTAACTTATTGCCGAGATATAAGCGTTTGAAAATTACAAAGAGTCTATTTGAGCCAGAGTAGGAACAACGGAAAATTTCGAAGGTGTAGGAATTGAGGGTTAACATTTAAAAACAATTTCCCATGGTCAAAATTAAATAGTGTAACAATTAATACAGTTTAAAAAATAAAAAATTTAGAAAAACTTCGAAAAAATGCTTTTTTTTTTATAAAAATCATAACTTTTTTATTTCCAATATTTTTTGATGAAAATTTTTATGGATGTCCCTTAGATGTACTACTTTAAAAAGAATAGTGCAGTAGTGCAACTTCAAAAAAAGGTATTTATTTTGAGGTTCAAAGTGCAAAAACTTTTTTTGAAGAAAAAAAATAGGTTGATTATGATCAAATTATTATGAAAAAGAATTAATAAAAATTATATATTTTCTTGAAAAAAGTGGCAGGAAACGAAGGTAGCATAAAAGAACCAACAATGCAGGAAATAGAGGAAATCATAAATAAAATGAAAAATAACAAGAGCCCAGGAGAAAGTGGTATTATGACAGAAAACCTAAAATACGATGGGAAATGCTTAAGAAAGGAGGTGTGTGAGCTCATAAAAGAAATTTGGAAAGCGGAATCAATGCCCCACGAATGGAATAAATTGGCAATAATTCCTATATTCAAAAAAGGTGACAAAACCAAATGTAACTATAGAGCCATTGCTTTATTAGACACTGTTTACAAAGTCCTGGCCACACTAATAAAGAAAGAACTAGAAAAATATGCAGAAAATCTCTTAGGTGAATACCAAGCGGGTTTCCGGCAAAACAGATCAACAACTGACCAAACAGTCCTGCTGAAACAGATACAGGATGCTATCAATATGAAATTCCAACCCATATGTTATTTATAGATTTCAAAGCGGCGTATGATACGATAAACAGGGATAAACTGGCAGAAACTCTAAAAGTACTCAAGCTACCACAAGAAATAATTAACCTTGTACAAATGACTTTAAGACAAACGATAACCACAGTAAAGGTAAATGGCCATATCTTGGAAGAGTTTACAGTGAAAAGAGGAATTCGTCAAGGAGACCCGCTGTCTACAGTTTTATTTAATCTAATATTGGAGAAAGTAATAAGAGAAAGCAGAGTAAACACAACAGGGACGATTTTTACCAAAAGCCACCAATGCTTGGCTTATGTCGACGACATTTTGTTAACAGCTAGAAGTAAAAAAGAAGTGGTAGAACGATTGATCAGTGCAGCAAACCAAATAGGCCTCCAAATTAATGAAAAAAAAAGCAAATAGATGGAACTTAAAAACCAACAAAGATCAGAAAGAATAGATAACTTAACAATTGAAACAGAAAGTGGAAGAGAAGTAGTCTTTGAAGAAGTGGAAGAATATATGTACCTGGGGGTGCTGATAGATAACAGGTGCGATGATAAAACGAAAATTAATCTAAGAATTGCTAAAACTAATAGAAGCGTAGGAGACATCTGAACACTTTGCTCAGATCCAAGAACATTTCACGTAAAACAAAGATATGGTTATACAAAAGCATAATCAGACCGACACTAACGTACGGCCGTGAGACATGGACCCTGACATAGAAAAACCGGCACAAAATAGAAAGGTGGGAGAGGAAAGTCGTACGAAAGATTTTTGGTGCGAAAAAAGTGGAGGACGTATGGGCGACACGAACGAATATGGAAGTATATGAGCTGTACAAAGATGCCCCCACAATACAAGTAATAAAGACTACAGTGGCTGGGGCATATATGGAGAGGTTGTGAAAATGGAACGAGCAAGAAAGCTATATTATATGTTCGGGAATTAAAATAAAATTGCAAATCATAAAATTATATGCACCAATAGAAAATTGGAAACAGTCCAAAGAACATACTTCAAATGTTCTCATAAACATCAGCTTAGGTTCATTGATAAGAAAATAATGGCAAATTTTAAACTAGCATACGCTATGTAACTTGCAAACTAGCACAAATAAAATTAAAAAATATGCAATCTAGTTTTCTCATCAAGACAAAAAAGATCACTTTCAACATAACTAATAAAATATTGCCAAGTAAACCGATAAGCAAATTAAAATTTCACGTTTCCCAAAATTCAAATTATTTTCATTAATTAACTTCAATCACAAATCCAATCTTAACTGTACAGTAAAATATGTATAAAATAACATTCCTTCGCACGACTCTTAGCTTGGTTATAAACTTAAATACTAGAAATACCTTGATCTACTGTTGTAATAGCTAGTAAATGCTGGATGGCAGGTCTTCCAGCAGGCTGCTCTAAGATGTAGCGTTGTCTCAGGTAGCAGCGCGGGTACTTCAGCGACTTTCCATCCATACGTCATAAAGGTTTGTTCCCAAAGTTATGCTGATACAGATTTTCTTGATAGAAAACTGTAAAGTTTTTCAGATCAATTAACAAAGCCTTTTTTGGTATATAATAAGACTGCAGCACTCTTCTAATTGTTGATTTCTACTCACCTGTTAGGCCATTCTTTTTGATTAGCTCACTCCTTATAGATGTGCCGTACTGCCAGGGAAAGCTGTATCATCTAGGGTGACTGCAGCAGTGATCTAGCATAATATTTTCAACCAGCCAGAGATAGTTTTTATTCGTATTGCATATCTGCAATAGCGGCCGAGACTTGTTTTATTGACGACTCCAGCCTTCATTTGTTTCACTCCCAACAACCTAATGTTGATAAACTACAACTAATAAAATCACACATGAATGCACCACCTGCTACCTCAGCATAAGACCTACTCTATCTACTCTCGATTCAACTGTGCCCTCGCACAATGCTAGCTGCTACAATTAAACCGGGACTGCAATACCACAATCCAGTTTTATTTGTAATCAGCTGCGGCGAACAATAAGTTATATATTTTAAAATTACGCAATTAAAAGACAATATGCTAGCTTGAATGAGGTATTTAAATCAGGGGCCCAATGTACTTACGAGTATATGGTGATTAGAATTTAATTACTTTAATCGCCTGCAAAACGTTTAATCTATTTTTCCAATCAATGCACACTCACGTTGGCGGAACACCGGACGTTCAGCTTTCGCCGCCGTTCCGACGCCGACACGCCCTGGCTAGCCGCCATTACATGAAGCGACTCGCTCACGTAGTCCCCATACGCCAACATACATTCCAGCCAGATATCATGTTAGTGATTGATTGATTGATAGATAGATAGACATCTCGCATGTTAGCATTTCTACAAAAAACTGGCGACTTTGCTAGCGCCTACAAGAAAATTATAAGTGCAGATCATATTACATACGTGGCACTCCCATGTAGCACTTCCGTAGAAAAGATTAGTCGTTTAGTTTTAAAATAGAAAACTGCCATACCAACATAGATGGCAGCGTTCCAAACGGCTTCACGGGAAACTAATTATGTATAATTACAAAACCGTTTAAAAATTATTACTTTAAAGAAAGTATAAATAATTGTTACTATTAAATCATTTTCCCTTGAAGCACAGAAAATAATTACAACAATAAACAACATATACCAAAATAAATATTACAATAATTAAAGGCACGTTAATTACAGAAAGTCGGTGTTGATGAATTAACGCGCAGCATATAAAAGATGTGAACAGATTAAAAAATTATTTATAGGTAGTAACCTTCATATAGTAATATTTGAAGGTAGGACTTGGTAAAATCTATTTTACAAATACAAAATCATACTTATATGAATTAAACAATAATATTTTGCTACATACACTAGACTTGAAAGTTTTATAGAATTTGGCAGAAGCTTAAGTAATGTCTCGCCTGTTAAATTTAAAGTTAATTTTTAAGCCATAGCAATTATTTGCACAAAAACACATTCTTATTTTTTTAACATATCCGGTGCATTCATATTTAACACATGGACTGCCTGGTTGAAGACACTCTAAACTGCCGAATGTTACCAATCACAAGTTAACTTACAAAGAATAATTTCACGTATAAAACAATTTATAAAATGTACGGTATTATATGAACGGCGTAGTATGGCTTTAAAGATCAGTTCACTTCTTTATACCATGACAATTAACATGTTACATACGATACAGATATACAAATTTATACATCACTGTTCATAACTGTGAAGGGAAACATCTGCACTGCAAACTCCGAGCAGACCGTTTGAAATTGAGGTGTACGTGGGTACCAATCCGTGTAGCTGCTAACTCAAGAGCAGTCCAAAATTACCTTAGGCAAATTTTCACATGTAGCTCTTCTAGCGGCAAGCTAATGTCCGAGAGCAGGGACAGTAGTATATCGCAAGTCACCTCAAACTGTGAACAACTGATTTGACTATAACTTACTTTTTGCCCTTGGAAAGCAATGTCTTCTGTATTTCTTGCAATTGCAACCAAAAGCGTTACATTTATTTTTATATTTAACTTTCATGTTTATCAATTTAACAGAGACATAAACATCCACATAAGCAATCAAACAGAAACAGCAAATTCGAGCAGTTAGACACAAACAAATAAAAAGCGGTCTGCAAACAACGCTACTATAATACAACTTAATCAACGAATTCTATATTGTGTTCTTTTACTTACATAATAGAACAAACATTTCGACTTCCACACACAAAACGACCTAACCCAAAATTATAATTAAAATGGCGAACAATGAACGTTGTAACAATTAGACTTATATTAGATAAGAATATATCTTTCCTCGTTTAAGCAAGTGTGTTAGTATAGTTAGTAAAATTAACCTTCAATAAATTTTTAAAGAACAGCACTATAAAGAGCTACGGGAGAAAGATTAGGCCAAGTTTCTCGCTAAATAGTTTATTACTATTCGTTCCATTTAAGTAACGCATGTACGAGATGTGGCAGAAAAGTAATGCAAGCGCTCTGGCAACGCTACGCTGTTGTCCTTGATAGAGCTTAGTGCGAGTTTTAACTCGTTCCGTTAACTACATGATTTTTGTGACTGCTATTAGTGAAGCTGTATTTTGGTTGTACGTCACGCAAAATGGAACAGCGGAATTTCAAGGAGGCCTTCAACTTCGAAAACCGACGAAAACATCGAACGTGTGAACACTCTTGTGAGATCAGACCGTCGTTTAACATTAAGAATGTTGAGTGAACAATTAAATTTCTCTCGTGTCAACAACAAGTGTTCATCTATTTTCATCAAGACGGCCAACCCTATAAATGTTCAATGCATCAATTTCAAGCAGAATGTTTTGTAGACATGATCAAATATTCCTTCATTAAGGCAGGATACATACGAGAGAGACCTCCTCGATTTGAAACTCCTGCCACTGTTTGGTTCCCAAGAACCTTCGAAAATTGTCAGAAGGACATCGAGGGCGAGCGATGCAATGCATTATTCTTCATCAGATGTGCGTTGTCAAATGTATCTTTGTGTTCAACACTTTTTGCAGTTAACACAATGATATCTCCTATGCATTATTGTTAAGCGGTAAACTTTCATACTTCATATCTCTAAAGTTTTGAGTCACACAGCAAAAAGCAATAACATGTATTCATCCCTCAGTCATATCATACTGTATACCAAATTTGATAACGATCGGAGCAGAACAACTCCATGACATTCTTTGTTAGTTACGTAGGATACCTAATGTCGTGTATGCAACAAAATTGAGACAATATTGAAGCGACTGCAATTGCTTTGGTTACAAGCTATGCGCTAGCAACCCATTTTATTTTGTTGCATTGTAAATTTATTATGACATGCTTTGGCGGAATCATTTTATAGGTACTATAAAATGAATACCATTATGTACCGTATGCTCTAGATTGTAGCAGACCTATCCTGTTACGACCCCAAAGGACCTTCAAGGCCTGTTACGGGAAACTATTATTTACTATTATAAAATGAATATTGTAACTCGCCCTGGTAGCAATTATAATGACGTACAATGCTCGAAATAGCATTTGGGAGATAAAAAACAAAAGCTTCAATTGCAGAGTAAAAGGCAGATATCTTCGTAATAACAATTTGCAATAGCGAGTATACTATAAAAGCAATTACGCATATTTTATTGAATGTAACGTTGACAGTTTTGCCAGCAGTTTATTAGTTTTTATTCATTACTTTGCAATACCATACATACTGATAGGCTAAATCACGGGCTTGTCGAAGGTTCAATTACACCGTCCTTTTCCATTTTTTTTCCATCAAAAATACAATGACGGAGAATTGTGCCTTTCTTCAACATCCAGGGTTACTGATTCGCATTCATTACACGGACCGGTACGACGTTGCCAGTTGGAACCAGGGTCTTCCCAACCAGTATCCCCTTTTCGGACTTCTTTTCATTATTGCTTGGCACGATAAGAATGACCCTTCTTGCTGGGAGATCGCAATCCAAAACGGCGTCCACCATCAATTCACTGCGTTCTAGAAGGATAATGTTCTGAGGTACTCTCACTCGTGGTAGGACTCCGTTTCAATCCTGGGGGACAACTTCTTTTCCCTTTATCTTTAGTACTCTATGTTCTAAGTCCACTTTACATCTACAGGGTGATATCCAAAAGTAGTAGGACTGATTTAAAAAAAAAATGTATTGAACATTTTGGTACATCGACTTAATACTCTTCAACATAGGTCCCTTGGACATCCCCACACTTCTGGTAGCGAGCCTTCCACGTCGCGAAGGCCTTCTGGAAGTCGTCCTCCGGGATGCTGTTCAGCGCCCTCGTCGTTACCGCTTGGACTGCTTTCATCGAGTCGAAACGATGCCCCTTGAGCTGCCTCTTGATCCGGGGGAACAGGAAGAAGTCCGCGGTGCCACATCAGGCTGGGGGGGGGGGGGGGGGGGTGTGACACGGCGCGTGGTCATGGTGCAGCTTCCACTTCCCCACCAGGTGTGGTCGCACGCGTGTGATCCGATTTCGCAGCCGTGTGAGCACTTCCACGTAAAATCTTGCATTTACAGTCTTTCCAGGTGGTACAAACTCCTTATGGACAATGCCACGACGGTCAAAAAATGCAATCAACATCGATTTTACTTTCGATTTCGACATTCTGGCCTTCTTTTTACGGGGTGATTGCGCGGTGTGCCACTCTTCGCTCTGACGTTTTGTTTCCGGATCGTATTTGTAGCAAAACTTGATGGCGTACCGCTGCTCCAAATTTCGCTCTATCGCAACTGACGACGAGGCGTCACAACAGGAGGTTACTAAAATAGTGGTCCACACTCAACTTGCGCACGCAGGCGACTGCCGCAGGTCGAAACCTGTTCCCAAGGCTCCCGTCCATAACATCCGGCCTTGCATACCCCCCCTCCATCGCTCCGCGCGCGCGAAAAAAAAACAGTCCTACTACTTCTGCATACAACCCTGATTATAAGTTTTCAAAATTTCTAGTCCGAGGATTACGTCATTTTTAATGTCAGATACCAATATACTATGTTTAAGGGTAACATTTTCGACGGTTATTTGGGTTTCTAATAGGTATATAAATAAGTTCTCACCTTTTTTCTGCAAAATTAAAGTTTTATTTAAACACAAACAAAAAAATTTTAAGTATCAATGTATTCTCCGTTGGAATCAATGACCTTTTGCCATCTTTCGGGTAGCTTGCGAATTCCCTGATGATAGAAGCTCACCGGCTTCGAGACGATAAAGTTATCGATGCATTTTCGAACTTCTTCTGTTTTGAAGTGCGTATCAGCCAAGTGATGCTGTAACGACCGGAATAAATGATAATCGGAAGGGGCCATACGCCGCATGCGGGATAAGTTCCCAGCCTAACGCGTCTGCAGCTCACCCGTATCAAATGTTTGAGGGCGTCCAGTTGATCTTCAAGACTAAACCCTGCTCCGCGTAATCTTTGGTACAACTTTTTGCACGTTGCATGACTTACAGCATTCTCACCATATGCAGCACAAATCATTTCAGTGGCTTCAGCAGCGTTTTTCTTAAGATGAAACGCAAAGTGGATAGAAAACCGAATATGCTCTTTTGTGAACACAGCTGATTATTGAGGTTACGTGCATTAAACGCCAAATCGCATGATGTTTCGAAAGACCAAATGTCATTGCTTTAAAACCGCAAGAGGGCGGACTAATACGTTACACGTAAACGGTGATTTGCGTCCTGTGAAATCTAAAGCTGAGAACTTATTTATACATGTATTATCTCTCGATAGACCTTTGTTCAAACCCCAGTTGCCGTCCGAAATTTCCAATCGGTTGGCAGAAAATTTCCGGATGTTTCGATAAAATTGGGTCTCGCAATCGTTTTCGTCGTATCCAGTAGAAAAGCATACAGCTTTCTATTTACTTGGTCATCGACATAAATAATATTGAAATTATGCGTCAGAATCGCAGTTGTGTTTCAATGGCCTGATCTGCACTATTAGAGTGTATTTTAGTTCTCCTGTTAAGAGAACCCCGGAAACCCCTTGTGTTTTCTTACACCGACTTCTAATACGGCTCAGCTTACCACAACGCCGGCAGCGCAAACTCTCTTTTCCTTTCCTCAATATGTATGCAATCTTTTCTGTCAAGTTTTCCACAGGTGCTTTATTCAGTTTATTGGTATCTACCGTCAATTCTCTTACGAGGGTAAGGTGAAAAGTTCTCGGCTTGACAATGAAAGACTGTGACTTTCAGTTAAAAAATGATTTTATTTTTCTACATAATCTCCCTTGACTTGAACATACTTGATCCCGCGCCTCTCCAACATCAGTATTCCTTCTCGGAAGTGAGAATCTGGAAGATTGTGAAAATATTCATCAACTTCTTCAATGGATGCGAAGCGCTTCCCAGAAACAAATTTTTTAAAGTTTGGGAGCAGATGGAAGTCTAAGGGTGCCAAATTATTATACATATTATACCCCAAATCCCGCAGTTTTCCCATCGCCAACGCAGGTGCGTTGTCCTGGTGAAAGATGATTTTTTTCTTCTTCAAGCCAGGCCTCTTCTCGCGAATTTTAGCATCCAGCTGGTCAAGAAGGTTGGAGTAATATTCGCCTGTAGTTGTTCTGCCTTTTGCAAGATAATCAAGTAACAGGATCCCTTTCGCATCCCAAAACATGCTGGCCATGACCTTTCCGGCAGATGTGATCGACTTCGCTTTCTTGAATGCACCAAGTGAGTGCCGGTGTTGGAATAATATTGGATGTTAGCATGGATTAAATCGCAGTATCGGGGGAGCCGACTGCTGGGGCTGGAACGCCGTTGGTCGTCGTGCTCGGCGGTGGTTGTTGTGACATCTCCAGGCGCCGCGGCGTTTCCTGACTTGTAGAACAGTGATATGACCGAGGCAGCTGGGAGTTCCGACTAAGTCGCATCAACTTAATAAATACCCGCAACTGGTTGTCGATTCTTAGCTCCAGGCGATAAAGGAGTAACTTAAAAGTGGTATATAAAAAAGGAACGCAAGACAATGGATCTTATAATAAAAAAGACGTATTGGCTAACAACGGAGACAAAACTATCTGAACATATAAATGCGAGCTCTGGAGTTGCTCTAGTTACTCCAACATAGATGTTCTTCAGAGGATGCTCTACGGTACGTGACGAATATAGCCGACATCGTAGATTTACTAACGTTGCAATCGAACATTTGGAGATTAAAGCCAAAATGGTCCAGCACCTACAAATTAACCTAAATTCTCCATAGTAAATTCATTATACTTAACTAACGGTGGAGGTAAAGGCGAAGTAGCACCAGTTAATCAACTCTATCAACAAATTAGCTTGGAACCCCTTGTAATTCTGATTATTCAAGTACTACGATCAAATAAAGCAAAAGTTTAACAATTATTGTTGTTTCTTTCAAAATGGTTTCTGTCAAACGTATCTGCTTATTGGTGTCTATAGGTCTCTCGTGTCCTGAATTAAACGTGTTTTCTTATTTTGTGGAAGGCCTATTTGAAATCTATGAACATATATGTGCTTATATTTAATTCACATTTTTTTCTGTATTATTGCCCTAATCATGTGTATTTCGTCGATGGTTGATCTTCCTTGTCTAAATCAATCTTAGTAGTCTCCTATCTCTAATTCTAATTCATTATTTAAGTCAAAAATGTGTAAGTTATGTTTATGAGCGTAGTACAATCATAGTTATCACGGTCATGCAAGTTCCTCTTTTTAGGTAACGGTTCCTTCACCAAGTACCTGCTTTTGCCTCCATATTTCTGGAATAAACTGATATACTTTTTTTTTTGTAGTACACACTCTCCGTGTTTTTATTACAAGTTCAACTCGTATATAATCCTGTCAATATTTCCTTCGAATTCTTTACATTTTGGTTTTGTTATCTCCATTCTTCTTACTCTTTTACTGAACGGATTTGTTTCTCATCGATTCTTGATCCCTCCATTTCTTAGTCTATTTCTTACTGGCTCCTCTTTACGTTCCGACATCTTATATTGCATTTGCATCCTTGTGTGTTACAAATATATGATTTATTTGATATCCGCATTCCATCCCTGAAATATTCCACGTTTCTGTATGTCTGTATGTCTGTACTTATGGTTGAACGTTTTACTGCTAATCACTGCTGCAAATTACAAAATTTTCTTTCGTTAGCAGTAGTTCTATCATGTGGCTTATGTTTTTCGCCTAGATCTAAATAGCATTCTTCTTTACCGATATGTGCGTGGAAATCATCTATTATTATTACAATGTTACGCTTTGTTTTTATATGGCTCTTCTGTCGTCATATGTATATTTATTATTCTGAAGTTTTCCAAGTCGTTTTTTTTTATTCTAATATATGACATTCCCCCATTTGCAGGCTCGAATCTCAATATAAATATAATCTCTTAATTGGATTGCTACCGAAAAAGCTGTACCATCCCTTGCCCGTTTTTCTTCTCCTGAGTACCACAACGTATCCCCATCTAATTGCTTATAGTGCTGTTGTTCCTATTCCGTATCTGTTTGCCTTTTTTGCTACTTTTATCATTTGACCGAGTACTAATAATTTTCTTATGTTCCAACTGCCTATTTTATTTTCCTTTCTTGTTTTGTTTTCGTGTACGCTGTCGTTTTTTCCAAATGATCTTCTTATTTCTTTCTGTTATTTCCTCTCATGTGTATTTCCGTTTTCGAAGCTTCAATCGCCTTCCTAAGCTCCTTTGTCGCCTTCATTACTTTTATATTATATTGGTATACATAAATTGCTTTTTGCTATTATAAAATGTGTATGCTTTATTGTCAGTGGTACGTTGTGGCCTATTATTTTACCATTTCCAATATTTGAATTTGTATCTCTCGTTCAGCTTTTTTTTATCATTCTAAATCAATATTTTTGTTCCTTTTAGGTTTTGTTTGCATAAATTTGATTTTTTGCCCCAAATTCTTTTTCCGTATCTTTTTTATCTTATTGTGGTATATTACCTCTACTTTTACGTTACTTTTAGAAACTCTTTTGCTTCTTTGAAGTTTTATTTACTTAGAACTATGTTATTTTTCTTCTTTAAGCGTTTACTTCTCTCCATCGTATTTTTGAATTTTTCGATTCTCGTGGTTGGCGAGTCCTTTTGTCTTTTGCTTCGATGATTTTTTAGATTAACAGCCAAGCCTTTTTTCGTCAGGATCGCACTCGTATTTCGTTAAATTTTATAAAAATAATAACAAACATATTGAAGCCTGTCCGGGATCCTAAGAATCACAAACTCGAGTCATTCTAGCCCCCCTATCTTTTCCTCTAGGTGAACCAGGCAACAACTACGGATGATATAACGACTGCCCTCTCTACGCCTTGAATAGCAAAAGAGAATACAAATAATGCATATGCATTCTCGTGCTCATGTTTTAACTTAGTAATAGATTATCTCGTTTCAACATTCAGAATCTAAATGCATTATTTAGTTTTGTTTCTTGACAAGACACTGCTAAAAAACGAGCATTTTTAGAAAAGGATGCGACTCCAACTTGGCGATTTAGTAGATTCGGACCATCCATTGCACTTTATTTAGATTATACTGACATTCAAAAAACATTCGTGTACTTAAGCTTAAATTCTCAAACATAGAAAATCAATTTCATGTAAGATAATGTATTCAATGTAAGATAACTAATCTGGAACTGCAGTAATTTTAATCGTATTAGAGGTTCGGTCTTAGAATCTAGTGATATTAAAAAAAAATATATATATATATATATAGCGGCATAAAACGCTCGCAACACACATCCAATTTTTCTGAAACGAGATTAAAACAAAGTGTGCATTTCATCGATACCTGTTCGTTCTATAGACGCGCCTCTTTCACACCACCGTCCATAAAATATTTGGAGAACAATTCTAATAAATTTTGACATTTCCTTATTGATATTTATTGACATTTTAAGTTGTCACAAATTGTACCAAATCACTATGAGTGCAATACAAAAGCGTTAACTAAGATTAACCGAAAACCAATTTTTTTCTATCGTGGTCCAGTATCGCGAAAGCTGACTCACCGGCTATTTAGATAAAATTGTAGTAACAATAACTCTTTGTATATGTCATAATTGTCAAAAGAGTAATTTTGTTCATTTCTAAGGTTGAAAGAAAATTGACGAGGTCGATCGTCACAAATAAAGGTATTGGTGTGGCCAAGCCACTGAAAAAGCTTACATCTTCTGGAGCAGTTCAACATAAAATGATGCTTAACGTGTACACTTACTCGAATTCTACTCAGATAAAATATCTGAATTGAAAATGCGGCCATTGCGTCTAAAAAAATAGAAATTTGTAATTATTTATACTACAACCTGACGTGGGGGCTCCTCCAGCTATCTAGGCGTAACACGCGCATGGTGTGCTTGTTGGGCAGGGTGGTTGACGAAGATCTATCTGGCAGAGCTGAAAGTAGGGTAATATACAGTAAATGATGTAAAAAGTTTTTAGTTGTACTTATAAATTTCTTAAATAAATGGCCACATAGAAATGATTTGTATGACAGCTATATAAAAATAAAAAAAAATTAAAAATAGTGTTCTAGACTTACATAAAAAGCGGCATGCGGTACAATAATTAATGTGAGGAAATTTATTTGTGGTAAGTCGTAGAGAACTTCATACCTGAAATAACACGGTTTACGACATTCCTTACAGGACCTGCGTCTCTATATAAGGAATCGTCAATACTGGTTATTCTTGATTATTCTAACCCGGAAAATGCTTGGTTAAACAGGATGCGGGTTCTACCGATTAAAATTTTCATGGTAATAGACGCGAAATCCAATAAGACTTGTATACGCATATAGTTATCTTCTACTGCAAATACTGCTTTCTTCATTTTTAGTAACAAAATAAAACTATAAAACTAATTGTTATTATACGTTATCAAATGCAGCTCTTAGGTCTATAAATATTAGATATAACGGCTATTTAGTTTATTGTTTACTGTTACTGTTATTATTTGTAATCTTAAGAGACTGTTAATTATTTAGTCTCAGTATATTATAGTTTAGTTATTGAATTATAGTACATTTCGCTGCTATGTATAACAAAACAGTATTTATTGATCTGATATATTATCTATTGTTTGCTCATTTGTTCTATATGCAGCTTGTTCATCTTACAGTTTTCCTTCTATTTTATTACGGAGTCTTTTTTTAATTATCCTTGTATATACTTCTTGATGCTTCTTCTGTTTCAATAATTGGCATTTCATTTATTTCTTTATAAGGTAGTATATCGTTTTCTTCTTCTGTTTCCCTATTAATTACAACCATATGATTTTTATTTTCTCCATCATTAATCTCTCCATGTTTGGAGTACCTTCTCTTTATTAGTTATTAACTCATTATTTTTATTCCCGATAATTATTATTTTTTTTATTTCTTCATATATCTGATTTTCCTTCAGAATTTCCTATTTTTGCTTTTATAGTCTTCCTGTAGCTGTTCTCCAAAGTTTTGCCAACTTATTCCTTTTAGTTCTTATGTATATATTTTCTTTTTAATTTTCTCTTTCATTTCTGCCCATAGCCATTATGTAATTTTTTCTTGGTGTTATGTTCTTTTGTTCCACAACTTTCTTCTAATTTTTCATAGATTATTTTTTTGGGCGTTTCTCATCTTTCATTCATGTTTCAATTGGTTTTGGTTCTTTCTATATCGTTAACTTCCTCGTCTATTTTTTTTGGTAGATTCTTCTAATATCTTCTTATTCATTTGTAGATTTTATTTTTTCATATTCTATATCCACTTCATTTGCATCCATATTTACCATTTTATGATTTGAACCGATTTTATATTCGGGGACCGTAGAAGGTTCTTCTATTTCATGTTCCATATTATTTGTGCAGGTTATATAATCTATTATGCTTTTTGCGTTTCCTTGCTCAGCTACGAAGGTATATTTATCTGCTATATTCTGCTTAGTAAAACAATTATCTAGGAAATTTGGAAGTTGACGTAATGTAAAGATTTTAGATTTGCATTTACTTGCATTTATAATAATTCTCCATTTGCCAAACCACCGCTTAAGTTGATTTAGGCCCGATTGTAAGTTGATGGCTGCTGTGTTAATGTCATGGTTTTGTGTGATAATCGTCGTATCCTCCGCGTGAATTGCTATGTTACAGTTAAATCGGATTGTCATGCATGTAAATATTGAACAATGTGGACCTAAAATTGATCGTTGTCGAACACTTGCTTTGATATAGCGAATTTGTGAGATGAAGGAGTTTACTCTTACTTGATGGGTCCTATCTGATAGAAATGATTTGATAATGTAGGTTAAGTCTGGGAGTATTTGTATCCTTATCTATTTATAAATTAATCTTGTGCGAATTGAACTTGAAGGATTATGTTATGGATCTCTAAGTATTTGCTGTCTTGTGTATATAGCTCGCTCAAAAAGTTACAATACAGCAGAGAGAAGGCTTATTGGGCGATAGTTTGGGAGATTATCTTGTTGTTTGCCAGGTTTTGAAAACGTTAATATTGTTGCTTGTTTTTAGGCATTAGAGAAATATTCTATCTACAGACACGCATTAAAAATTTCTGTTAGGTGAGCTACGGATTTGTCAGGGGAATTTCTAAGAAGTAAGTTGGCAATTTCATTTGGATAAACTGGTTCAATAAGTTTCATGTCTTTGAAGCTGATTTTGTTCGTCTGTTTATTCAGTTATGTTAGCATCTGAATTTTGTTGAACGGTAAAAGTTTTTTTTCAGATGTACAGCAAATAGCTCAGATTTTTTTTTGATCTTCGGATTATATTTGTTCTTCATGTCAAGGTAATGGAGTGAGCGTGGAGTTGCTTTAGGATTTTTTGTGGTAACTTTTCGCATGCTCCTGCTTCCTGGGTCAAGAGTTTCTATACGCCTTTTATAAGAGGAAATCACATTTGATCCAGTTCAAATCTAACTAGCATCATGAGTCTGTCCGAATATTCCTTAAGGGATGGGTTTTGGGTAATTTCCCACAATCTTCAAATCATGTGTTTTTGTTTTATCAGCTGCAGTATGTGTAGTAGTGGAGTTTGATCTTGATATGGTCGTTAAATATGGGTTCTTTTGGTGGCTTGCCTAATAACTAACCGGCTGCTTTCTTGAATGTTTAAATCCCGTTGGTTATTTTTTCTTGAGTATTAAAATTCGTCAGGCAGGTTAATTGTTGGTTCATGATAGTTTTAAGGTTGTCTCATTCTATTGGTCCTTCCATTAGCTTTAGGAGCTTATGGTAATTATAGAGCGAGCAGTTGATGGTGATTATAACGAATAAATGATTGGAATCCAATTCACTAAGTACCGTTTGAGTTATTGATAGGTTAAAATTTTATACAGTATGATAACCAAGATCCAAGATATCTGGTTGTTGATCACGTTTGTAAAGATAATAGATATATTCTCTGGGGGCAACCATCATAACTTTTAATCTGAAGGTGAAGCTATTTAGTGTCACCTTATTGGGGTTAGTTGCTCTGCATCCACAGTTTAGGTGCTTGCAATTAAGATCTTCGATTAGCATCGTGGAAAAATGATTTTCAAAGCTGTGGTTGATTTAATAGAAGTTGAGCTAGGAGATTTGTAAGCTGAAACTAGTCTTAGTCAAGAATTATTATTTAGGGATAGCTTGAGTGCAACAGCTTTTAAATAACTGAGATTGTCTAATTCTGTTATATTTGTAATTAGTAAAACCCGGATGTTCAGGCAAAATGCTGATTTTGACTATTTTTATTTATAAATGCCTTTTTTGCTTATAACAGTTATAACTGCCTATTTAGTCACATAAATTTGATTTTTTATAGAATAATTAACAGCAAGAAAAATCCCATCTTATTATTTTCTACGTTAATTACTTGTTCTCCGTAATCTGTTAATCCCTTGCCGAGAATTCGACCTGAAAGTGTATACCTACTTTAGTAGTAATATACCTACTTTGTTTAGTGAATTGCATTTATTTTCATTCATCTTACAAGAAAGTTTGTTTCTACCACAATACCGAAAGTGCGTTCTTCTGTCACCGACAAATTTGTGCGAGAGTTTAGAAGTAATATTTTTTCAACTGATGGTTCTGTGCCTTTTTGTAAAATCTACGAGAAACCAGTGAATATTGAGAAAAAGTATTTTGTTACTCAACACTCTAAAGGACTCTTCCATAAAAGAGCAATCGAAAAGAAAGTGGCCGCCCTAAAAACTCCGTTACTGAAAATGTTTGTGTCAACATCCGATCGACAATCTTAGTTTTCGTTATGTAAATCCTTTGAGAGTGCTGGAATTTCGTTATCGAAATTACAAAATTCGTCATTGCGGACATTTTTCGAAAAGCATGTCAAACAAAATTTACCAAATGAATTAACGCTCAGAAAAATTTATCTTGACAGAGCTTACGAATCCACAATGGATGAAATATGAAGAAACATGAAAGATAACAAGATTTGGATATCAATAGATGAGATAACAGATGCTACAGGAAGGTAAGTTGGAAATTGGAAACTTTAGCTTCTCTGTATCAAAACGACATGATTTTGCAGGCACACCGCCAATGTAATTGTTGGATCTTTGGAGCGAAATCAAGCATCTAAAATGTATTTGTTAAATACCGAATCTCTTGATAGGGCAAATAGTACTACAATCGCACAATTATTCACGAATTACCTGTCACTACTTTAGCCAGAGAAAATTCCTCATGATAACGTCCTTATGTTCGTAAGCGATGCCGCACCAAATATGAAAAAAGCAGGGAATGCTCTGAAAGTATTATTCCTACGTATGTTGCATTTGACATGCCTTGTCCATGGGTTACATCGTGTAGCAGAGAAAATACGTGAACAATTTTTCCACGTGGATATGCTCATATATTTTGGAAGAGCATGTAACCAACCACACCGTGCTGAGGAAAATGGGGAAACAAGAAACAGAACTCCTCACAACAATAAAAGTTCGTAAGCTGGAATATCTAGGGCACATCATGCGCAACAATCAGAGATATGGGTTCCTACAATTGGTCCTCCAGGGTAAGATCGAAGGAAAAAGAAGCATCGGCAGAAGACGCATATCGTGGCTGAAAAACCTGCGAGTATGGTTCAATACAACAACAACTGGACTGTTTCGTGTCGCTGTTGATAAAGTCCGTATTGCCATCATGGTTTCCAACATCCGAAACGGATCGGAACTTTAAGAAGAAGATATGCTCATATCTTCAGTAAAAAGGTTTTTCTAAAAACACCATTTAAGATAAGACTTTAAAAAAAATAGCGCTTGACTTAGCTCTACCACCTCAACCAATATTAACTAGACGGAATACGTGGATTTCAGCTGCAATTTTAAGTTGTAACCAAACAGCCAAGAAACTTTTTCTATATTTTGAGAGTAAGTGTAATAATTGTTGCTTTAATACTAACAATTATTTACACTTTTTCTTAAAGTAATAAATATTAAAATATTGGAAAATAATTATAGTGTTCTTTTCTCATGTCATCGAGGGCGTTATTATCGGTGTTGGTATGGCAGTTTTCTATTTAAAACGGACCTCTCCTTGGTATGTTTTTGCTAAAACTTGACTATGCGATCGTTGGGATCACTGCCGGATTCTACATACATGCTGACATGGCAGTTTCCTATCTAAGAACACGTAATCTGTGGGTAAGACGTGTCGTTCTGTATGCGCTGTGGAGTTACGTCGGAGTTTTTCAGCGTTTCCGTAAGCAGAGAGACAATTTCAGTGGAAAAACCTATGTTTTCACACGGGTGCTAACATCGTTGATGTGCAGGTTCGCAAAATAAATTTTGAACTCTTGGATAATGAGTTTAGGGAGCTCATAAATCACTTACAGCGGATTCATCACCGTTCGCCGCGCTGTATCGTGAAGATGATCCCGGGCGCATAGTCTCCAACTCTCCAGGCTGTCCAAAGAAGAAGACCCCCTAAGGAGCCCCAGTAGCAGCCTGCCCCTGTCGCCTCGCCTCAGCCTGCCCCCGTCGCCACGCCTCAGCCTGCCCCCGTCGCCTCGCCTCAGCCTGCCCCCGTCGCCTCGCCTCAGCCTGCCCCCGTCGCCTCGCCTCAGCCTGCCCCCGTCGCCTCACCTCAACCGATATTGAAAGCAGCGGCTAGCGGGAAAATGGCGTGACTACTGGGCCAATGACCTCATCGATTGTGAGTGCCGAGGCCGTTGCGCACGCAATGCCTTTGTCTGTTATGCCAGTGATCATGACTGCCGCTCATGTTGATACTGCGGCGGAATCGGAGGGCAAAAGCGATTCAAGCTAATATTTCTCCGGCTCCGAGGAGGGAGGAATACACGGTGGTCCAAAGACAGAGAAGCTTCGACAAGAGCCGCGAGGCGTCATCCAGAAATCAATTCGATTTGCAACTAACAAAACACACCCGAGATGGAAGAGACTTCCTTTTACGAAACCTCAAAAAGAGAATTGGGTGCGACGGCACGTGTAGCAATCCATGGCTTTAGAGAATGATCATGCGTACAAGAGAATTGTTGCCATGTCCTCCACCGAGCAAAGATAACGATGGTTTTGCCCTTTCCCCAGGATCTCGCATAATGAGCTTGAGGAGCTCATAAATCACCTTCAGTGGGTTCACAGCAATTCGCCGTGCTGCATCGTGAAAATTATCCCAGGCTCAGGGTCTCCAACTCCCCAGGCCGCCCAAAGAAGAAGGCCCCCTAAGAAGCCTCAGCAGCATCCTGTTCCTGTCACGCCTCGCCTCAGTCGCTATCGTGAGCAGGGACTAGCTGGTGAGTGTTGTGACTACTGGGCCGATGACCCTGACTGCCACTCATGTTGATACTGCTGTGCAAATGAGTTTAGTGCAGCGGAATCAAAGGGCAAAAGCGATTCAAGTAAGTATTCCACCAGCGACGAGGAGGGTGGAATATATGGTGGTCCAATAATAGAGAAGTACTGACAAGAGCTGCGAGGCGGCATCCAGCAATCAATTCGATTTGCAACCAACAAAACACAGACCCGAGATGGAAGAGACTTCCTTTTACGAAACCTCAAAAAAGAATTGGGTGCGACGGCACGTGCAGCAATCAATGGCTTTAGAGAATGATCATGCGTACAAGAGAATTGTTGCCGTATCCGCCGCCGAGCAAAGGTAACGAAGGTTTTGCCCCAGGCCGCAAAAGAACAAGACCCTCCAGCAGCATCCTGTCCCCGTCATGCCTCGCCTCAGTTGCTATTGTGAGCAGGGACTAGCGGCTGAGTGTCGTGACTACTGGGCCGATGACTCTGACTACCGCTCATATTGATATTGCGGCGCTAGTGAGTTTAGTGCAGCGGAATCAAATGGCAAAAGCAATTCAAGCGAGCATTCCACCAGAGCCGAGGAGGGAGGAATACATGGTGGTCCAACGATAGAGAAGTACTGACAAGAGCTGCGAGGCGGCATCTAGCAATCAATTCGATTTGCAACCAACAAAACTGAGACCCAAGATGGAAGAGTCTTCCTTTTACGAAACCTCAAAAAGAGAATTGGGTGCGACGGCACGTGTAGCAATCCATGGCTTTAGAGAATGATCATGCGTACAAGAGAATTGTTGCCATGTCCTCCACCGAGCAAAGATAACGATGGTTTTGCCTTTTCCCCAGGGTCTCGCATAATGAACTTGGGGAGCTCATAAATCACCTTTAGTGGGTTCACAGCTGTTCGCTGTGCTGCATTGTGAAAATTATTCCAGGCTCAGGGTCTCCAACTCCCTAGGCTGCCCAAAGAAGGCCTCCTAGCAGCATCCTGTCCCCATCACGCCTCGGTCGCGATTGTGAGCAGGGACTAGCGAGTGAGTGTCGTGACTACTGGGCCGATGACCCTGATTGGCACTCATGTTGATACTGCGCCGCGAATGAGCTTATTGCGGCGTAATCAAAGGGCAAAAGCGATTCAAGCGAGTATTCCTGCGGCTCCGAGAAGGGAGGAATACACGATGGTCCAAGGACAGAGAAGCCCCGACAAGAGCTACGAGGCGTCATCCAGCAATCAATTCGATTTGCAACCAACAAAACACAGACCCGAGATGGAAGAGTCTTCTTTTTACGAAACCTCAAAAAAGAATTGGGTGCAACGGCACGTGCAGCAATCCGTGGTCTTAGACAATGATCATGCGTACAAGAGAATTGCCGTGTCCGCCGCCGAGCAAAGGTAACAATGATTTTGCCCTCTCCCCGAGGTCAAAGTTGACTACCACCACCAGCAATGCATTAGATTTTCTAGGCTTTTCTTCAAGGCTGGAACAGTTTTCTCTTAAGGCAACTAGCAGCTCCAGAAGTTTCTGCATCCCCGGCATCCCCATCAGCTGATGCAGCCTCAGCACCACCAGCCGTCCCCCATTATCTGATGTACCAAAAGGATTAGGTGTGATGGCACGTGCAGCAATCCATGTACAAGAGGATTATTGTGTCTGCCACTGAGGAAAGGCGATGATGCACAGCGACGCATTAACAGTGATGGAACAAAAGCTATTTTCCAAAGGGCAATTTTATGCTGAATGAAAAACAATGCTGCTTTTGTAAATATTAATTATTTAGACGAGAACAAATTTTATATAAACGCCATTGTTGCTGCTGTTTGCAATCATATGACGCTGCCAGTAAAACTTAAATCTTAAATATAGTATGCATTTAAACCGAATGTCGGGCGATTATTAAACTGTATCTTTTATTTTGAGTTCTTCCCCCGCAAATCGGAATGCAATAATTTTTATATTATATTTATTACTTACAGCCTACTTTTATATTTAAATCCCATTCTCTTAATAAGGGTGATTAATGTGGTTAGTCCTCCATTATATGATAAACCAGATTCTTGTATTTTCTCAAGAATGCTTTTAAGTGATGGTCGATATAAAAATTATATATGATTGATCGGATAGATAAAATTTCATCAACAAACAGTGTACTCTTGTACAATGATGTGGCCGGTTATTGTGAGGTGTTGAAAAGAAGTGCCGGCTCCTTAATGTGCTTACTCTTTCAATATTCCATCGTAGGAACTTTGACAAATGTTTGTAGCAGCTAAAACACGCTCTAGTTGTTTAATTAAAGCAGTCACATTGTCAGCCTTTCCTCGCATAAACTGCTATTATTTCCCAAGTTTGCTTATGAAGCGCCTTTTTTTGGTATCAAAGGTTTTATTTTCTGGTTCCACAGCTCTTAATGTTATGTAATTTAAACTAGAACACAAACATAAACAATGTATGTTGTAAATATAACCTGAAATGTGCAAACTTAATTAAAAATAAAGGTTAATCTTTTGAGTAACCAGGAGCAGAATAGTAAACTTCAGATAAAATACCGCATTTCAGTTGTGAAAACGTCTATTTTTTAAATGGAATAAGAAAAACGATATTAAATCAACCACGAACGTCCGTGCCTAATTTTATGATACTTGACAGATGCTGATAGGGGTATACAAGCTATATACGAGCACATTACTAAGTATCATAAGGACGAAAATTGTTGTGCCCCTTGGCCTTGAGTGCCTCTTCTCTAATTGTATTACCTAATCTAAAGAGTGAAGCAAAAGTGTTACTTTTCGCCGGCTCCTTTGATTTGGTGCCTTCAAATTTGCCTCTGGGCACGGTGTAAAATTAGTCATGTTGACGGAGTCATACATAGAGCATTCAAAAAGTTATTTAGTTGCTGTTGATTATAATGCACATCTATGTATAGTGTTATTGCTACACCAAAGTAATAAATAAACGTGAATGTTATTATTTTTATGTAACAATAACGATCTACACGTCGATGGGTGATATAATATATGCTTGTCAAATCTATCATCACAATAACTTTTTGATGGTCGATGTATAATACGTCGTCAGTCTGCCTTTATGTCCTGCGCAGTGGCATATCCGCGAATACGAAATTCAAGGTGATGAGTCACAGTGCGGATGTAGAGTGACGTGACGTTACTTTGTCTAGAGATGAACATTTTTAGGATAACAAGTCGTTGGAATATACTTATATAATGGCATGTAACCAGAGTGCGTTGGGAGCATCAATGACGACGGACGCTGAACGGCCGGTGTGAGCATCTGCTGGAAAAATAGAAGAAACGTTTTGCATATGATTAAAGTGATTATATTTTTATCATAATATTATGTTCGCAAATAAACTTACACTCAGTTTCACTTAATTACACACAACCTTAACTTAATTTACAGTTCTTACTTAATTTTGCCACAACGCTAAATTAATAGTATTAACGCCAATGACTACTTTTCACGCAACTGTTTCCCAATGAGCCACCTGAGAAACCCTAACTACTCCTTTTTACATTAGGCCCCTGATTTAAATACTGCCTTAAAGCTAGCATGTTATCCTTTAACTATGTAATTTCAAAATATATAAATTATTGTTTGTTGCAGCTGACTACATGTAAGACTGGACTGTGGCTATGTAGACTCGACTTGATGTGCAATAGCGAGCAGATCTGCTGCCGTTGAAGGTGTGTTAACGAAGACTCGAGGAATTAGGATTTGAGCTTTTCAAGAAGGCTATATTGGATGTGTACGGGGCATTATACTAGCAAGGGTGCCTGCTATGTTGGAAACCACATGCCTTGGTGACAACGATGTCTAGAGATCATGTGAGATCTTAGGTTTATGCCATCGGGGTGCTAATAACCAGAAGAGAAAAGCTTTCTTTCAAGAAGAGCAGTTAGGGTAGGTCTTCTAATGCCGAGTTAGCAGCTGGTGCATTCATGTGTGATTTTATTAATTGTAGTTCATTTGCATTCATGTGCTGGGCGCAAAGAAAACAAACACTGGAGGTATCAACAAAACTAGTCTCGGCCACTAATTCAAACTTGTGGAAAACGTTCAAGAATATTGCTGCAGTCTCTCATACTTAGAGCAGCTCGCTGGAGAACTGGTCATTCAGCATCTGCCAGCTATTACAACAGTGGATGAAGGTATTCCTAGTACCCAAGTTTTGACCAAGCTGAGAGTCGTGTGAAGGAATGTTATTTTGTACATATACTACATGTACGATTAAAAGACTGCATTTGTGGTTGAAGTTAATTAACGAGAATAATAGGAAATTAAATTTTAAGAAATTTGAAATTTTAATTTGCTCATTAGTTTACTTTGTAATACTTTCTTAGTTATGTCGAAAATGATTTTTGTATATTGCCCCGATGTGAAAACTTGATTACTTGTTTTTTAATTTTGTTTGTGGTAGTTTGCAAGTAGTGTAAGATAGTTTAGAATTGTTGTTTTCTTATCGATGGACCTAAGATGATATTTCTTTAGAGAACATATTTAAAGTATGTTCTTTGGTCTGTTTTTGAATTTTTCAAAAGTACACGTGATCTTATCATTTGCAATTTTATTTTAATTCCCTAATGGATGTAGTATAGTTTTCTTACTTGTTCCATTTTCACAAGGTTGTACTATATTTCCATTTTGTAAAAAGATCACACTATTTCGTTTTTGTTTTAGAAGTTATTTTTGTCCATTTGGTTGAGTTTTTCTTTCATTATTCTATAGGTTTTTATTGGTAGATGATAGATGTGCCTTTGTGTTTCGGATGTCTTCATTTTGTGTTTTGTTTAATCTTGTACAGTCTAACCCTCTTCTTAAAATTACTTAATATTTGGACTGGTTGGATCTTTCATTTGTCTTATTTAATAGAAACTCAGCTATCATAGCAGTACATCAATACTGAGATAATCTTTGTTAATATAAATTTATTTATAAGCATGTATTTTGTGTCGCAGTGTTTTCTATGATGCACCCTTTATGTAGTGAAATTTCTGCAGTTTTTCTGCAATTTCTTTTATCAAATTATCTTTTTTTCTCAAGTTGTAAAATCATATTTATCCTATAGGATACCCAAATACTGTTATTTTTAAGCGTGTTAGATTTTTTCCTTGAAATGCCATAACTCTAGTTTTCTGCATTCATATTTGTAATAACTATTTCTTATTTATTTCTTTCTACTATGCATATTGTTTTTCATATGTTGGTTTTATTATGTATTACTATTAGATCATCTGAAATTGGTAAGGAAGGTAGTTTTTTTTAAATTAATTATAACTATGCTAGGTTTAACAGTCACCTGTACTTATAGACTGCTGTCAAATTGTAGCATCTCATAGTTTTAGTGGTGGAGCTTTTTTTTCACATTTCCTTACAAATTACTGGATATTTGGGCAACTAGATCATTCTTTAAGCCCTGATGGACGTCTTCATTTCTCATATAACATGAGGCATTAACAATGCTTTGTGATGCTTTGTTCTTCATGTTTTATTCTAGAGTCTGTTTGAAATATCTGATGTCAGTCATTGGCAGTGTTATTTAAGCAATAAATGTATATAAAATTGCTCTATAGGACAGGTTTGCTAGGACTTGAATCTTCTTCCTCCAAGTCTTTTTGTCCTTCCATTCCATTTTCCAATTTCTGATATCGTCAGTTCTTTGCAGGTCTTCTATCTGCTTCCACCATGTTTTCTTTGATCGTACTTTTGTCCTGGTTTTTGTCACATTATTTTTTATCCTTGGTCATTTCCTTCGCTTAGCTGGATTTTGGTATAACTGGTCTAGATCTTTATTCATTCTTCTGCACTACCTTTGCCCTTTAACCTCCTCAAAATTGGTTGTAATATTTTTTTTGTCTTGTAGAATTAATTAACAAGCTTTCACTCATGTAAGTTATCTGTCTGATAATTGCCTTGTATAAACAAATTTTTCTTTTTCTTGAATCACTTATTTGTTATTAGATATTAACAGTTGCAACCTATGTGCAGGCTGTTCAGTAATGATCAAAGTTTGCTGTATCCATTCAATGAACGCCATAGTGAATCCCTGGAAATCCTATGAACTATCCTTTTCATTGCAAGTAGCATTGAAGTAAGCTAATTTTTAGGGCTTACTTCCCAAATTCCTAGCTGCTAAACGTTGAATTTGCACACACAGCGTTATTTGGTACTCTAACTGATGTAAGTTGAGAAAGAGTCCACTATGGTTAAATGAAGATATCACAATTAGAGAAAACCACATAGGTTAGTTTTACTGCAGAAAACCAATGCCATCTGATTTGTAGTCTTACTACTACAGTCGATGAAGCCTGTGGTCGCATGATAAAATCATAATTTGTCACAACAGAATTGTTTTCTATCTCAGGCGAGGTTTAGTGTTGTTTGGTTGGAAGCTCACAGAGATGGTATGCTGCCAAAAATACCCTATGATAAAATTAATTATCCATATTTAGAGAGAACTAGTCAGCTTGATAACATTGCAATTAATTGCATTAATGATCTTTTAGTTGTATCCTCACTACAACCATTAAAATCTGTGTGTTTGGCTAATAAAATCGGAATTTGCAAAAACGTGGTCTGGTACCGTAGCCGGCATCTGATGAGCCCGAACTTGTTGCACTGATGTTATGAATGAATGCACTATAGTTGGATGAAGATACCACAGTTAAAGGAACCACATAGCTTGGTATTATTAAAAAGGTCAATATCGTAGTCGGATGGGATGATGAAATTAGAATTTGCTATAATAGCATTGTTTGGTACTTCAGCCAAGATTGGACTTTCATGGAGATGTATGTTGGTGTGCCGGCATAGTATGCTATGGTCAAGTAAATAAGAGGTAGAATAGGGAAAACTATTTAGTTTGGTACCACTACAGAGATCTAATAATTTGTTGGAGTTGGTGGTCAGATAACTCGAAATAAATTTGAAGTACAAATGATTGTAATCATTTGAGACTTATGGACATAGCACTACTACTATTGAAAAGCTGTTCAATACACAACCTGTAGGTAGTTCACTGTAAATGAAAGAAGTTTTAGGTTTATTGAGTGTTTAATTTTCAGAATAATGAGAAGAATCTGAAAGTTTTTCATAGTGTAAATTCTAAAGACTATAATTTGCACTGATCAGTTTTATACTTTCATTTTGTTGTTAAAAATAAATTGGAAATATTTGTATTACAAGATAACTATATGCATATATAGGGTGCGCCAAAAATAATATATTAAATCGTATTGTTACCGAGGAAATTTTAACCAGGAATTCTATCAGTAGAATCCACAGGTTGTTATGAAGCTACCTCCAGAATATCCCACTAAGCTTTAGAAAATTTCTAATTTTGAGAATAATACTTGGGCATGCATTTAAGTAACATTATCATCTATAGCAGAAGTAATTGTTTAAATAACAATAATTTTGTAGGATACCCTGCACACCCATAACAAAGGCCATGTGATGTTGTCTAAGAAGCTCTTACTCTCCATCCTATTCTTGCAAGAGGCAGTGTGTGTTTAACAGTTGCTCGTTGTCATAGAGCAGTAAGTATTACCTCAAACTAACCATTGCAGTATGTTCAAAATGTTTGCGATCAAATTTTATTTTTGCTACATTCTCTGCAAATCATGTTTTATTTCTATAACAAAAATTTGAACCGAATTAATAATATAAATTTATGTATACATACAGTCGAACTTCTGTAAATCATACTACTGTATATGTTGTAATAATGACATGGAAAATAAGTGGGGACTGCCCCGACATATGACCTTAAGTGTTTAATGATGAGTATAAAAAATAACATCATGTTTACTTATGTATTTATGTATGATTAAGGTTTTTTGACCTCAGTTTTGTGTGGCACAGGATGAAGCGCACCTGGCAAATTACCGAGGACACAGAAAAACAAATGAAAAGAACCTTGCATAGAAAATTATGCAAAACACAGTTAATAGAAAAACCAACAAAGGATTTGTCACATAAGAATAAGGAGAAGACCTAAAATAATCAGGCAGCATGTGGGTCATTTTAATGAATGGGATGACTTAGATTTTTATAACAGATTTAGGTTGAGCAAAGAAAGTGTAAATATGGTTCTACAATTAATAGGTCCACATATACAACATCAAACTAACTGGTAAATGGTTATGTTTATAAAATAAGGCTATATTTTGAGAACAATTATTTTTTAGGAGTCATGCACTATTTCCTGATGTTTTGTTGCTTTTAACTTTAAGGCTCTTCGCTACTGAATGCATGCTTATAACAGCTGGAGTTTTTTGTGGTGTATCAAAATCAACTGCATGTAAAATTGTTGCGAAGATTGCAGACCATATAGCATTATTGGCGCCACGATTTCTAAAATTACCACATACCGAAGAAGATCGCATAAGAACTCATCAAGAATGTTTTCAAATTGCTAGATTTCCAAGAGTTTTGGGAGCTTTAGATTGCACCCACATTAAAATTCAATCACCAGGAGGTGAACAAGCAGAAGTTTATAGAAATCAGAAAGGATTTTTCTCAATTAATGTACAGACAATCTGCAATGCTTGTTTACAAATACTTGATATTGTAGTACGATGGCCAGGCTGAAGTCAGGATTCTACCATCTTTAATAATTCTGCATTGCAGGCTCTTTTTCAACATAGGGATGTTGGCAATAGCCTTTTGGTAGCAGATAGTGGTTACCAAAACAAAAATTATATCATAACCCCGTTGAATAATGTCCATACACCAGCAGAGAATTTCTTTAACGAGTCATTAATAAGAACTAGAAATTGTGTAGAGAGGAGTTATAGTGTATGGAAACGACGATTTCCTATTTTATCTACAGGTATTCGGCTCCATTTATCCAAAGTACAAAGTATCATCGTGGCTACTGCTGTATTACATAACATAGCTTGTGAAAATAATGAATTTAACTCACCAGAATTACCTGAAGACTTGGAAAATGCTGTCGATTCTTCCAACAATGTGCCTCATAATAGAGATATACAGAATTATAATAACTATACTAGGAATAGCTTAATAAACGATTATTTTGGTACTATGATTGTAAATTAAAGTTATTATTATTGCTGTATTTGATAAATATTATATCCCAGACTTAAAATTCTCATTCCTTTGGCTTTTTGTTTGATAGTTTGTGAATAATACATATTATAATAGTTCTACTACTGAAAATCATTTAATGTAACATTATAAACGAAGAAATTAAAAATACTTATTATATATTTAATGTTTTATTTTTGTAATTTTGCTTTTAATAGAGCCATTTTTAACTGATGTTCTTCCCTCATTTGTGCTATTTTTAGGTCATGCTCTGCTTTTACATTAGCCATTTCGATGTCATGGTCTTCTTTCACATTAGCCATTTTGATGTCGTGGTCTTTTTGGACAAGCTTTTGTTGTAGTCTTACTAACTTAATCTTTTCCTCTGCTAACAATGCCCATTTTAATGAAGTGGTGTCTTTTTTGCGAAGAGTATATGTACCTATAAAATAATTCATTAGTACAATCCTATACATGACCGACATTAATTTATACATTCATTCAATTATCAAAACAAAAATTACATTTAACAGAATCATTTGATAAATAATCCAACTTGCAAACATATATTTATGATACTTATAAACAGGTTTTGGTCGAAAGAATACTATTTTATGTATATGGCACGATACCTTTTTGTAAAAATTATGATTTTGGTGATATATTGCTTTTAGGATTCACGGAAGACATCTCAGTACTATTGTGTTTTGAAATATCCATCAGTAATTCCGATGAGACAGCTGTCCGCAACATTCCTGGTACATATTTTGCCTAATTCGGCGATTCTTCTGCTTTGCCGCTTTCGTCTAAAGTAGGTTCTAAAGTAAATAATTCAAAAAATTAAGCAGTTAATTTAACAAATAGAATTTTTACCAACCTTTTTCGGAATGTAAATTTATAGTTAGCGATTCATCCATCATAAATTGCTGGCAATCCCTCGATTTGGGTGCTTATCAGTTCTTTTATTTCCTTATCGACTACATTGATGTCGGATGATGTGGGCCACCACTTGTACCATATAGTTTGCATTTTTCATCAGCAAACTTCTTTTTGGTCACCTTTAAGTTCTCATACTTTTTTCTCAGAACTTCTGCATTTCTGTGTACTCTACCGCTGATAATATTGAATTCTTCAACTATTTTGTGCCATATCTTTAATTTTTGCTGCCACAATACCTTATCTGACTGTTTGCATTCTACGGTTTGTTTATATTTTCGCACCAGTTCTAATAAAATATTTACTTCCTCTGTAGTGAAGTTTGCACTGTTTCAGTTGACTTGCCATTATTACGATATAAAGTATAATATAAGTTGTGAAAATAACTGATTTATTAACTCGGAATAAATGATGAAGGGAATAAAACTACCTTCTACAAATATTGAACGTCGCAAATTACACGTGTCAAAATTATATTAAATTCTCCCATGAAATTTACTACTATACATACACAGAATCGTATATGTAAGATAGCATATATGTAGATATTAGATGTATGCACAGAATATACACACAAAAAGTAATACGAATCTGATAAATGTATAGTTTACTTAAGCTAAACTTCAACCCCTACTGAAAAACTGATGACAGCTTAAGCCTAAGCCGAAGTTTAGTTAAGCTTTTGCTTAAGCCATAAGTGTAAAACTGGCCCTAAGGTATCCATATTAAACATCGTTCCTGAAGTTTGTGATGCAATTATCGCAGTGCTAAAGGACTACGTACAGGTAAATAAAATACATATTTTATTGGATTCCAAAACAAATATTTTAATGACAGTAATGTAAGTAAATATAAAACTTTATTGGCAGATGAAATGAAAATAAAGAAATTTCTTTGTGTTTTCTTTTCAGTTCATTTAAATTGAAATTATCCTCAGGAGTATAAAATTGTGTACTAATCAAATTTTTTTTATATAGTTATGGTTGTTAACCCTTACGATTAGTCAAGGTTTATTTGCTACACATCTCAGTGGACCTGGACAAAGGGTTAATGGAGACGAGTTGCGACATCCCTGCGGGTGGTAGCTAATGGAGTAGTGCCTCAGCAGGAATGCTGTGCCTTATGCTAATAAACGCACATAAATCTGTCATCGGTAGATATAACGCAAATAAAAATGTCACCTTTTTAGGACACTTGTTAATCACGCATAATTTAGGTTTAAGTGGAAATAATTTTAACGTCCTATTATTACAGATAACCCCTCCAAATACGACTGATCGAGGGCTATATAATATAACGTTTAAAAATAGGAAGACAGATTTGTATTTGCCGTATAGTAGCAAGCAAGTTCTCAATAAAATACTTGTCAATAAATTTATTTTAGAGCTTATTAAGGCAAATTATTTAACTATATATTATACAATTTCATACTTGTTCTGACGATGGTTTTTATTGAATAAACTGAAACGTTAAGCCCACACATATGAAATTTATTTATTTTATTCTTACCTATTCTTACCCCATAAAATTTTTTTAGATTTAATCACGTATTACATCTATTTAAAAAGGGAAGTAGTAACACATTCCCAATATCTGTTTCCACTTTTTGTTGAGGTGTTGAGGACATCGGCGAAAGAGTAGCTCTTGGTGTTGTTGAATCATGTGAATCTGGGTCACTGAAGCTGAAACGTGTCCACCTATACTCCTTAGGGCAGTATCCGCGTTGTTGTACTGTATACCTTCCTGTATACGCTTCAAATACTATATTGTTTATGGCGTTTTTCACATATGAAATTTTTTACATCAGACTTTCTTAATTCATTAGCTATTTGTTGACCAAAAGTAAAGTAGCAGTCAGTAGGAGTTGCAGATTTTTTCAATATATCAAATGCTTCAGAGAGCATATTATTTTCCTTTTCATCTTTAATAGGAGCAACACATCTTTTTCTTTGTCGATGCACTTGTTGTGGTTGCACTTCTTGCTCATGCGCTTCTTGCTATTGCACATCTTGTGATTCTAATTCTTCCTGTTGTAATTTTTGTGTAGATGTTTCCTCTACTTGAAAGTCGATTGATTGTCCGTTTTCTTTCGGTTCCACAGTTTCATCATGTAACACAATATAATACTATGATTTTTAATTTCAGATACCCTCTACCAAAGAAGAGTAACTTGCTGTTTAAAAAGTCTTTGAAAACAAATGGAATTTCCGACATGGTATAGGTGCAACGGATGGAAAGCATGTACAGATACAGGTACCTATAAACTTTGATAATTATAAACAGTTTTCCAGCATAGTCCTTTTTGCCCTATTAGATGGCAATTGCAATTTTTTGTATGTCCATGTTGGCAGTAAGGGGCGTATTGCTAATGGCAGCGTTTTTCAAAGTACAATTTTATATAAAAAACTGGAAAGAAAGCAACTGAATTTTCCCGAAACTGACAATCTTACAGATACTCTATGTGAAGGAGGTACCGTATGTCATATTGGCTGACAAACCATTCATACTGAATGACTACACCATGAAACCGTTTGAAGGCACACCAAATAAGGGTTCGGTGGAAAGAATTTTTAACTATCGCTTTTCCAGAGCACAAAGAGTGGTGGAAAATGCATTTGGTATTTTAAGTTCCGTCTACAGAGTTTTGAGGAAACCTATATTATTGAAACCACCTAAAGCATCAAAAGTGGTTTTAGCAACAATTTATTTGTATAATTATTTGCGCATGACTGACACTTCATCTCTTCTTACACCACCAGGATTATTTGACAGTGATGAAAATGGTACATTTATTCCAGGCTCGTGGAGAAATGATCAAGATACTACATCACTAGTACCTATTTGAGCAATTTCTTAAAGAAGACCAAAACATGTCAAGGATATATGTTTACATTTTGTAACAAATGGAACCGTTGCTTGGCAAAATGAATGAGTAACAAGAAATTTCAAAAATTACTTGCATGGTGTCTTGCGTGTTTTCTGCTTCGCTTTTGTTTGTCATACAATCCAAACTGTGATACGCAAACCACTTTGACTTATACATGTTTGGGTTCCCTATAACAAAACAGTAGCAGATATAACTTTTTGTTAATACTGTGTGATCGATGACATGAAAGCACTCCTGTAAAATACGCATTTTTCAACCATCTCGAAAATTTATGTGAGGATACAGTTTTTAATGCTTAATATAACAAAAAAAAAAAAAGTTAAGATCTGTTGAAAAGGGCTGCTTCTATTTCTAATTAGTCAGAATGTATAAGTATAGTACCTACCTATTTCTAAAGTGAATTAGAAGAAAAGTTTATTTTTAACAAATTCTCAGGATATCCACTTAGAAAGTGAACGGTAACACATTTTCTATTATTTTTTACTATTACTAAAACAAAAAAATTGGTTACAGATATCAATAACCACCGAAATAAAATACAAAATCACACGTTTTTTGCAGACTTTTACAATTTTCATTAGAAATTGGTACATACTATAGTTTTTTTGCGCACTTACAGGCACTGTAGCCTCAAGGGCTTATTGTACCCACTAACATGCACTTAAATGTTAGGACATTCACACACACCCATGGGTTGAGCGAGACTCGAACTCGCGCGCGCCGGCTAAAGAACAGAGCCAACTGGTTGAACCATCTGAGCCACCGCGTCCCCTATGTACTATATATTATGTACTATAGTACTAATAACAATCATTTGTATAAATAAAGATATTACCTGATCCTGTAACACGGCTTTTTTTTCTGTTTTTTTTTTCGGCGATACGAACCTATTAATGATTCCATTTTCTTAAGAACTGTAATAGTTTCATTCATTTCTTTGCATATGGTTTTTCATGCGGCTTTTCTAGCATTTTTGTTTATGTATTTTATATCCTTAAGAGTCCCACAACAATCTCTAACTTCCATAGAGCTCAATTAATCTTCGGCACTGCTCTTTATCTATGAAATCTAATAATTTTTTTTTCTTTAAAAATTTCACTTCACGCTTGCGAGGCACAACGAAAACTACAAGCATCCTCGGTGCCCATACGACTTGTACTGAGGCCCTTTTGAGCATGTACCAAAACCGACCAATTTTGGGTCGGGAGCGAGGCATCCTCAGGAGAGGCAAGGTGCACATGTTCACCCTGCCCGAATTGAAGACTGAGCTTGCTTTGCGAAACAGGCTTGTGAGGTGGCCTCGTACAATGTGTACCCGACTAATACGCGGTGTCAGAAATTATTTTAGACAAGTCTATTGGCCTAAAAGAGGAGGGTCACTTATCAGCGTCTTGAATTGCTTTAGTTTTCAAGGCCTCAAAAGAAATCAACCAATGCAAAAATTATTTCAAACAACATTGGATATTTTTTCTTGTATTGTTTTGACGCATTTTGCTAAAGTAAATTTTTAACTTTAAAATCATAATGTTATTGTCTGTATTTAGCTAAGCAGGCTTGGCTGGCGATGTTAACTGCAAGTTGCCAACAAAAAACAAGATGAAATTACTTGTAGAATCAACAGATTTTCATATTTGATCAGTTTTATTCATAATTTTGAAGCCAAATGTTACGTCACTGGTTTATACGGCACTGCTCGTAACTAAATTCGTGGTTGCGCAGATTAGCTCAACCATAGCTCCGCCACAGCTCCTTTGGAAATTATGACCACTAACAGGTACCATTGATTTGATAGCACTTTCTATAGTTTTAAAAATGCACCCTTTTTCATATTAGCAAATTCCTGCCTGTGACGGGTGATCATAAAGAAATTTGAGTCGAGTTAGTTTGTATGTGAAATGTACTGTCATTTTAATTTAATAAATAATTTTGTAACAGCAAATTCTTGCTCTTTAAAGTTCAGTATCGTCTTTATAATCCAAAAATACTGTAATGGGAAATTACTAGAAATCAGTTACAACTCTTAAATGTAAACAAGAATTGACTTGTTTGGGACAGTACCTATACAAATGACTGGTCTTTTTTTAACAAGCTCGTTTTTGAAGTGCAGGTCAGTCAAAAACAAAATATAAACCTATATTAGACTGACCTGTCACCCCTGCTCCATGGTCAAAATTGTCCAACGATCATGATCAGAGGAGATTTAGGAAAGAACATTTAAAATAATAGGAATGACTAGTATCATGAAATAAGAAAAAAAGAAAAAATGTCAAGAAAACGTTGCCATCATTTTGAAGCTTTCTTTTGATAAAACTGAAGACTAAGAAATTTCGAAATAAAAATAATCACAGGTCAAAAAGTTAAATTGAACCTTTATGCAAGAAAACAGCTTTTATACCGCAGGGTAAAAAATATTAGTTATAGGAGCATACCCAATCGTAATGTAGCAAAAAAGCAAGATGCATGAAATATGCAGAGAAATGACATCTCTATAAACTGCACAGCGACGATTTGAACAGATTACCAATTGTAGTGAAGCATACCTGGCAAATTACATAATTGCTACAGAATTAGAAAAATTGATTGATTGAGCAGAATTACCAAAACCAAAGTAATTAGAAGGTAGTTGTTATGTAAGTAATAAAAGGTAAGGCACAAGACATGGAAGAAATTAAAATAAAAGCAATAAACAAAATACAGCACACAATTCTTGAAACTCAATAAACAAGAGCATTCCATTAAATCCATATTGAATAGAAATTATTGAGCTAGAATCTCATACTAAGACAATAGGTCATCACCAAATATAAGAAATAAAAAATGCGCCAGAAGAATAGTCTGAAATAGAAATGGGCATATCTAGAAATATTGCTCTGGAACAAAAATTTAAGATTTGTCTACTTATGAACATAATATTATTCACCATGATAATACAGAAAGGTAATAACTACAAAAAGAGGTGGGGTACCTTAGTGGATTAAAGCGCTGCTTTTAGAAAAGGACCTTCAGGTTCGCCAGATTCTAGCTAAATCTCTGACTAACATAAAATATGACTGGGCCTCAATGGCCTGATACAGCTACTAAAGATATAAAATAACTAAAGAAAACAAACATTTTGAGGAAACCAATCACAAAGCATCTAAGATACAAGCAACAGCTGTGAAGTCCAACTCTTCACATTGTGCATGCACCTTAAAGCTTGTTCTATACATTTTATTGCCTCTGCAACCCAGAAAAAATATAACTATATACTTAAAAAATGTCTATCGAGCTCCAATAATGAATTAGTAATTAAGATAATTCCAGAAACATGAAGTACTTCAACATTAAAGGTAGATATATTTTGGCAAATAGGATTACTGAAAAATCAGTCTTCCATAACAGAACTATAAATCATCTGAGATCAGGTGCGCAGCAAGTTTGCCGAACAGGTGACAGTGAATGGATTGTCAGATGAAATCACAAAGAGTACAAAATGTATAGTTTGGCAGTTCTGAAAAGCTCTAATTGTTGGAATTATTGTGGTTAGAAGACAAAAGCAGGATAAGCCACGACAACGCTCTTTACTACCTTAACCTATATTGAATGAGTATAGGTTTATTGCGTTAAAGCTCGGAAGAAGCGCATTTTGGTAAGATGAAAAAATCACAATTAGAGCCATCCATTTAGATTGGTACCACTACAAAAGCCTAATGGCTTATTTAAATCTATAGTTGGATGCTACAATCAGAATTTGCCACAATTTGGTACCTCATCCGAGATCGGAGGCTTCTGGAGATGTTGAGCAAACGCACCAGCGAAGTACACTATGCTCAGATGAATAGTACATTTATTTCCATGTATTTGCTAGCAAAGCCTTCAACAAAAAACGTTTGAGTAGAGCAAATCCCAACACAAGCAGCCAAGACCAAAGACCTTGACGGTTGCTTTTATCCACCATCGCGGAACATTCAAAAGGTTTAATGATGGGCTAAAAAGATGACGTGTTCATGTACGATGAAGGCACAAGAGTATTAACTTATGACATCCGGTATTACGACGCCTGTTATAATCTTTGTGATCTGGTAACAATTTTTTTTAAGAAAAGGCACCGTGAATTTCATGTTCTTTTATGTAGATTAATTTTTCTTGAGTCATTCAATTTTTTAATGGTAAATGTGCTGTCACTATTCTTTTGCGGAGTAAAACTTGCACACGTTATATGTGGCAATTCCGGTGTATAAGTTATATAATCTATTATACTTTTGGCCTGTCTCTACTCTGTCACGAAAGCATACTTGTCTTCTAGTTCTTGTTTCCAGAAAGTATTTCCTATCAAAAGGTCGTTTAACTGGCAGAATTCTAGCATTTTAGTTCCATTTGTATTCATTATTTCCTCACTATAACCACCCTCTATTTACCCTCTATTTACCTCTCTTCCTACTCGAGAGTTTCAGTTCCCCATTATTATTATTTTATCTGCATTCTCTCTCACTTCATCTATTTTTTTTCTGTAATTCGTTATAGAATTCTTTAATTTTCCTTACTTAACTTTATTCTATTGATGCGTATACTTGTATAATTACTATTCTTTCTTCCATTTGCAGGTGTAAGATTATGATTCTCGAATTTATTGCCTCTGCTTTGATGACTTTTTGGTTTATTTCCTTATTCACGATTATTCCCACTCCCTGCTGTGCCCTTTCTTCCATTGTTACCCATGAATAATACATGTAGTGTGTATTTGTCAGTTTTATTGTCCCATTTCCTTCCTACTTAGATTCGTTTACTCCTAGTATATCAATTCCGTATTCATCCATTTCTTCTGCTACCTCTATCTCTTTCCCTGTTAGTGTTATTATATTCCATGTACCTATCGCCATTTATTTTGTTCTCCCCATTTTTTCTTCCGTTTTTTTTTAATTCTGTCCTCTTTTCTCCTATGTTTTTGTATATTATACGTTTCTGTCTGTTCAGGTTTGTCATTTTCGTCCATTGACTTATTTACATTTACGTTAGCCATCATTCTTTGCCTTGTCCCTCCTTCGCCCCCTAATGGTTTTTTTACCGTCCTGTTTGTTTGATTTTAATTCGTTGCTCTCTGGGGACCTTTGACTCGTTGTTCTTCCTTTTTGTGTTCTTCTCTCTCTCATACCCTTTTTCTGAGTTATTTCGTTTTGCTTCTTTGTGCTTCTATCTATTTGATTTAGTTTTTCCAGGGACATAATTTCTCTATTAATTTATTGTATTGTAGTATTGCGTGATCTCCCTTTTCTCTGTACTGTTTTATGTATTTTACTAGATCACCTCGCTGTTCCTGTATATCTTTTGTGAAGTCCTCCGTGTATATTTCTGTCCTTTTAATTTTTTTGTAGCTTTTAGTATCTCCATCTTTTTGTTCAGCCCCCTTATTTCTATTAGTATTGGACTTCTTTTGCCTCGTTGTTCACTTCCCAATCTTTTGATTTCTGTTATATCTTTTTCCATATTATCTGTATTTCCATCTTCTCACTATAATTCTCACTCTTTCTTGTAGTTCTAGTTTTCGATCTTTCTTTTCATTTCCTTCGTTCACTCCGTGTATTATTTTTTTTTATTTTTTATTTCTCTTTTTAGTTTCTGTATTCTCTCTTCTTGCATTGATGTTTTTTGTTCCAATAGTTCCTTATCTTTCTTCAGTAGTTCATTTTCCATTCTTACGTGATTTAGTTCTGCCTGAAGATTACCTATTTTCTTTTCAAGTCTCTCATCTTCCATTTTGTCTAATTTCCCATTTATTTCTTGTAGGAGTTTCATCATATTTTGGGTATTTTTATTTTCCATTTTTACTAAATCGACCAAGAACCGACCCGGATCCACTGCTCGGAGGTCGTAGTTCTCTTTTTCCTTTGTAATTTCCTAAGTTTCTGTAAAATTTGAATACGACCCTGCGTTATTTTAAATTACGCACGGTTTAGTATGGTTTATCCTCTTCCTCAGCCTTTTCGTTCATGCACTTAAATAACATATGTAGTCCATCGACTAATAATACTAATCAAACTACAAGCACAGACAAACTCAAATATCAATATCCCAAAACTTTACTTATTTTTGTTTATAATGTAGTAGAAGTAGCAGTCAGTAGAAGTCAGCAGCATTCGGGGCATCTACGTCGACGTCGATCTTCTCCAAGTCGCTCCCGCAGACCCCAGAAAATTCGCCGTTCTACGGTTGTATAGTCACACTCAAGTCTCAATAACTTACAATTATAACTGTACATATTCTTGTAAATAATTTCGTCGTCGCGGCACGCAGAACCTAAACACTCCCACTGATCAGCCGCCGTGATGATGATAAACAAAGGGGAGACGTTGCCCGCAGACGAAATGGCAGAGGAAGCAACGCGACAGATTCACCTAGTCCAGATGCGGATCCCACCATTCTGGCCTGACGGCCCAGAGATGTGGTTCGCCCAGGTAGAAAGCCAATTCCTACTCAGTGGCATCATCAGCGACGAAACCAAATACGGTTACATAGCCGGGAACCTGGAAGCACAGTACACCAAAGAAATCAGGGATACCTCACAAACCCCCCTGCAAATGGCAAGTATCAAAAATTTAAAACAGAACTCATCAAAAAACTCAGCATCACCTAGGAGCAAAGAACTACACAACTCTTAGAACTGGAAGTATTAGGAGACAGGAAGCCGTCACAATTCCTAAGACCGTGATATCAGAAAACCTCCTACGCTCAATCTGGACGGGACGCTAGCCAGCCAATATACAACCCATCCTTGCCACTCAAACCGGGGTGACCTTGGATGTGGTGGTAGACTTGGCAGACGCAATCATGGTAACCGTACCATCAACAGTACACGAGGTACGTAGGGCAAGCCAGGATGATGCCATCAAGACGCTAATCAACGAGGTAGCGCAGCTAAAGGCCCAAATGAGCAACCGTTCTCGCGGAAAAACACGGGACAGACCGCAGAGACACAACCGTTCGCGATCCAGAAACTTTAAATACGACATCTGTTGGTACCATTACCGTTGGGGCGACAAACCACAAAAATGCTCATTGCCATGTAAGGTAGTCAAGAATCAGAGAAAGAGACGAGCGGTCGGTGAGCGCGGCAACCGACATGCTGGGAAGCAATCGCCGCCTATACATAATCGATAAGAAATCAAGAACCGAATTCCTGGTGGATACCAGCGCTGACGTGTGCGTCTTCCTGAGAACTTTATGTCATGGAAAACAGACGGCGTCCGTCTACAAGCTATACGCAGCTAATGGATCAGTAATCGAGACGTACGAGCCGACGAACCTGGATCTCGATCTCGGTCTCAGACGAAGCTTTCTTTGGAGGTTCATAATCGTCGATGTCCAAAAACCAATCATTGGAGCCGATTTCTTATCATTTTATGGACCACTGGTGGACATGCGCAGCCGACGGGACGTCGCCGGCCAGATTAGCACCATCAACTAACCATCCATGTACGGCACCCTACTCAAGGAATTCTAAGATATCACTCGACCAGCTGGAGTTCCAACAGCTTTCCGACACAATACCCTGCACTACATCCTAACGATGGAAGGGCAGGCGGTTAGTTGCCGACCCAGGCATCTTGTCCCAGACAAACTTAAAATAGCCAAGGAAGAGTTCCGCCTGATGATATAGCAAGGCTTCGCACGACCTTTCAAAAGCCCATGGTTATTGCCGCTCCATCTAGTACCCAAGAAGAACACGGAGTGGAGACCATGCGGCGACTATAGCGCACTAAACACTTGCACAGTGCCAGATAAATACCTGGTTCTACACGTGGAGAACTTCTCAGGCATCTCCATGGCAGCAAAATATTTTCAACAATCGACCTGGTGAGAGCTTACCACCAGATCCCCGTAGCAGAGGAGGATGCACCGAAGACGGCTATAGCAACACCTTTCGGGTTGTTCGGGTTCCTCTACATGAGTTTCGGACTAAGGAACGCTGCCCAAACCTTCCAGAGATTTATGGACAACATCCTGAGAGGGTTGGAATTTTGCTACGTGTACATTGACGACATACTCGTCGCTTCAAAAATGGAAGAAAAACATATGGACCATCTCCGCCAACTGTTCCAAGTGATTGCAACAATAAGTACGTATATTATAAATAAAGAACATATACCAACACTAATCAATAATCCAATGGATTTGGTTAATTTCCAAAATTATATCAAAAATCAAATTAATTTAAAATTTCGAATTAAAGAGGCCGACAAACCGGATGAGGCTACTAGCTACTTAGCCACCCTAATCCAAGAGACTGTCTGGTACTCTAGTCCAAAACAACAACAAGAAGCAAAGGAATATAATAACATACCCTTCTACATTAGTGAATCGGTGACGGATATTCCAAAACAATGATGACAAAATAATATTCAACAGGTTAAAACAAAGATTACACAAAACCTCTATGAAGCCAAAAACGCTACATTTAAACATTATATAAAGTCACTTTCTAAAGATGATCATACGATATGGAAGGCTACAAAATATTTCAAAAAATCAAAGATTACAGTACCTCCAATCAGAAAATCGAACAGAAAGCGGGCTAATATCGTGGCAGAAATGTTCGCAGTACATCTCGCCCAAGTCTTTACACCATCCGGATCCAACATTAACAACAATGATAATGTTATTGAGAATTTCCTAATCTTACCCTGCAAAAAGTCACCTCCAATTAAAGCTTTTTCACTCCGAGGAACGCTTGAAGAAATTAAAAAAATAAATTCACATAAAGCACCCAGGCATGACCTCAGTACAGGTAAAGTTCTTAAACATCTATCAAGAAAGACAGTAATACTGCTAAAAATCATATATAGTATGGTAACACTATGATATTATCCTATAAGCTGGAAATATACCCAAATTATTATAGTGTCCAAACCAAAAAAACCTGCTAATGAAACAAACGCATATCGTCCAATTAGCCTTCTTCCTATCTTGTCTAAGGTTTTCGAAAAATTCCTTATCAGAAGAATTAAAACTGACTTGGAACTATCAACAATTGTACCATATCAATTTGGTTTCCGGGAACACCACTCAATTGTACAGCAAACAGAATTGTAAATAGTATTTTGAAAAGCCTCGAGGAAAATAAATGATGTACTGCTGTTTTTCCCAATGTCGCCTAGGGTTTTAACATTGGTCTTCTTCATAAAATCAAAAGCGTTTTCCCTAATCCGCATTACCATCTGCTAAGATCATACATGTCAGAACAATACTTTCAGATAAACTCCGGTTAGTCCAACTACCGACAAGTACAATCAGGAGTGCTTCAAGGAAGCGTGTTGGGACCGTTGCTCTTCGGATACATCAACAACATCCAATACTATTATAGCAACATTTGCGAACGATACTACCTTGCTACCAGCAAACATTAACTCAGTGTTTGCAACACAAAACCTATAGAATCACCTGGATCTATTACAGAACCGTATTGATAAATGGAAAATCGGTACAAGTTACTTACATTACAAAACGCATAATATGCCTGTCAGTTTTCCTAAACAATACTCAAATGCCAGTAAAAAATGAAGTGAAATACTTGGGGTTATATCTGGACTTAGAAGAAACATGTCAAAACATAATGCCAGCAAATTAACTTAAAATTCAAATAGATGTTATGGGTAACGGGTCGAAGATCTAAATTATCAATAGATAATAAACTATTGTTATACAAATGTATCCTTTAGCCCATATGGATTGATGGAATACAATTATGGGGGTGTACAAAACCTTCAAACCAAGAAATAATTTAAAGGATTCAGTCTAAAATCTTACGCTCCATCACCATGGTACGTATCGAACCTTACCCTACAGAAAGACTTGAACATTCCATTTGTCACCAAAGAAATTGAGAGTACACAAAAATGTCTTGTTATCAGAAATAATTAATCCCCTAGAGGCAGAGAGGAGACTCAGAAGACTGTGGGCTACAGACCTAAGGCAGGAAGCATGGTGTCAATTAGTTAAACCTAACCTGTTAGGGGTGTTCTAGAGAATGGTCAATGGACGATTACTTTACTCATGTTATATTCTGGTATATAATTTACTTATCACTCTGTACTTAGGAGCAGATTATAAATATGCAGTTAAATAAAAGAAAAAACAAAATAATCGACACTGATGATATTTGCTTCCAAAAAGATGGTGCTAATGCCACACATCACGAGAAAGCATCGCGTTATTGCGCACGACATTTCCTGGAATGGTGTTGAGAATTGGCCGTCAGGATCTTGCGACCTGACGCATTTAATCTTTTGTCTATAGGGTTATTTGAAAAGTAAATTTATGCTAATAAGCTAGCCCTAAAAATAACATCCGAGCCGTCATAAGGGAGATTGAAGCTCCCATGCTTGAAAATATACTATAAAATTTCAATGCTCGCATCCATGCCTGCCAGTGTAGCCAAGGAGAATATTTAAATAATATAATTTTTAGGTTCAATTGTGATTTGGTTTTCATACAAAAACAACATCGTAAAGTCATTTTTGGAAAACCCATAAATTATCTTTATACTAACACTTTATAAAAGTGTCCCATTGGTGTACAGACAACAAATATTCAAAATATAATTAGGAAATGATAAGAAAAGCACTATTTAGTCGGTTACTCTGAAAGTTTAATGCATTATTAAACTAACAAAACTACTTCAGTTACCAATTATAAGTTGAACTTGACCTGATACAATTATCTGGTGTAATGAGAACTTCATATATAATTAACGTAAAGTCAACAGAAATTCTAATTGACTTTGTTTCTTGATAAATTTTGTTTATATTAACATTTATTTTTTAAAGTTTATATATGTTTTTTTTAAATAAATTATATATAAAGTGTTTTTTTAAATAAATTTTGGAATATTCCGCTATATGAATAAACAATTGCAAATGTAGATTTAATTGTTATTTTACAAGGATCTATGGTTTCAAAATCGATACATAAAAGTATATTCTTAAGAATTAACAGTATAAGAAACTTTTCCTTCCTCATATTTTCATCATTTTTATCTTTATTAAAAAATGATCATTATTTACTTTATTTTTTTGCATTCTTTCATATTATTTTTTATAATGTGCAAATTACCGTTTAAAAAGATCAGTGTTTTATATGAAATATTATGTTTTTTTTATTTTTTATTTTGGCGCACTTATAGGCATTGCAGCATCAAGGGCTTATTGTACCCACTAACATGCACTTAATGCTAGGACATTCACACACACACCCATGGGTTGAGCGAGACTCGAACTCGTGCGCGCTGGCTAGAGGACAGAGCCAACTGGTTGAACCATATGAGCCACCGCGTCCCCAATATTATACGTTACACTAATATGCAAGGTTTTGTTGTTTTGAAATGAAGAGGTGTACCGGAATTGGGTTTTTACGCAGATTCTGAAAATAATGTTCAAAATTCCGTATCACGTCAGATTTGTTCATAAATTCCGAAAATGTGAAAAAAACGTAATTTTTTAATGACATTTAGCTATGGCAACAATTGTAACGTGTGAAATTGTTTACTGGAGAGACGGAATGAATGTCTAGGGAATATATAAACATAAATACTTAATAGCAAACATGCCACTGGGCTCCCTTTGAAAAACCCTCTTCTTTTGTCTTCAGTGTTCGTCTGTACAGTACTTTTTCACCATCCAGTAATAGTCGGCCATCATATGTACAGTCCTCTTTCCTTAGTATCTTTTTTCCATCACATTAATATCCTGATTGAAGCGCTCGTCATGTTATTCTGTAGAATCACCAATACTATAAGGAAAGTAATTTAGATGACCATGAAGAAGGTGAACTTTGACGCTCATGTTGCAACCAAGCAGTTTATATGGTCCCAACATTTCCTCGACTAAAATGGTGTTATTTGCAGCCTTTGTGTTCCACGAAAAGTTTTGTACTACATTTCTGAATGTAGTCCCTGCTCGCAATTTGCACTCACACGAATATGTTGTACACCATTCATTTTTGTATTTGTCTTCTTTTTTTTCTTCCTGCTTCTATATAGACTCACGCCTGTTCTCTCCAATTTATAATGCATCTTTTCATCTCCCCATCGGACTTACCCTGGATCTTGTTCCTGCTAGTGATTTATCTCTAGCTTGGCGTACTGGTCGGGTTTCCTCCATACTCGAGTTGTGATTGTTCCACTCTTGCATTATAGTTTTAATTCATTCGTTTATAGGCTGTATCTTACATTGGTTTTGGATATTGTTATTTCGGTTGCGGTTCATTCTTGTTTTATCTTTCTTAATGTCTTCATTTCTGTCTTCTTCATTATTTGTTTTATCTATTGTGTATGTGTATGTTCGTATTTATGTATGTTGATAAATTTGTTATACCATACGATGCTATTTAATGTTTTTGATGCTTTGGTGGTTTTTATTGCTTTATGTTTTGCCTGTTTTTTTGGTATTACCCAGCCAGATATCTTTTAAAGGGTTTTATCATTTTCATTAGCATCCTTTGTAATTGGTTCTCATCCTCTGCATTTAGTGTTGCCTTGTCAGCATAACATACTATTTTTATGCCTGTGTTTCTCATCTTATAACCTTCTTGGGTCCTTATCTCACCCGTCATAACATTAAACAGTAGTGGGTTTAGAGCATCTCCCTGTCTTATTCCTACTGCCGTTTCTATCGGTCCTAGATATTCTCCATTTACCTTGATTATTATTTAATTATTGGTATAGATGTCTTTTACGAATTCAATGAGTTTTTAGGCGATTTTCCTTTTCTGCAATACTTGCATGATATCTTTTAGTTGTATTAGGTCAAAAGCTTTCTCTAAATTTTCCATGGACATAAAAGCTGATTTATTAAATTCCAGGGATTTCTCCACCACTTGGTGTATTATAAAAATAGCATCCACATAGAACCTTTATTTCCTAAACCCTTGTTACTGCAGTGTTACTCGGTAGTTATCGGGTATTTTTCGGTCACTTTTTTAAAACACTGGTATTATCACTCCTGTTCTCCAAGTATTAGAGATTCTTTTGTTTATGAAAATTTTTGTAGTAATTCTTGTAGAACTTCACCCCATATTTAAGTAAGTTATTGTATATATTATTATGTCCTGCAGATTTTCTATTTTTTAATTTTCCGACTGCTTCTATTATTTCTTCTTCTAGGATTTCTTGCTTTTTCTCTACTATAATTCTATGTTCCAACTGTCTGTTCTCATCTGGCGTGTCGTCTTCTATATACAAGATCTTAAAGAATTTTATTCATTGTTCCGAGTCAGTATTGTTTATTTCTACCAATTCCTTCATGTCCGCCTTGCTGTTGCGCTTTTCTCGTTAGATGGTTCTTTTAATTCGTTAGAGGATCATGGTGTTTTTTTCTTACAATTGTTGTTTGTTTTCAGGCTTCTCTGGCATTTTCCAAGATATTTGTCTCTGTTTTTTCCAAGCTTCTTGTAGGACTGGTTTTCCCTTTATTTTATTAGTCAGTCTTCTTATGTACAGATGTATATTAGTTTTATCTTCCATAAGTTCTATTTTAATTTTTTTCTGCGTTTTTTCATTGTTTCTTTTTATTGGTGTGAAGTTGTATTTTAATTTTTGCTAGTAGTAGTTGATGATCACTACCAATCTCTGCAGTATTTAGTGTTATTATTTGGTTTAGTTTTATTTTTCTGTTAGGTATGACAATTTATGGTATATATTTGCCCCTGTTGTATTATACCATGTATATTTGTACCGCGGATTCAGGTCAAAGTAAGTATTGCATATTCTTAAATTGTCTGCACACTCCTGGATCAAATTTTCTCTATTCTGATGAAGTACTTCTTCATTGAACTTTTGCTTAATTTTTGGGGTTATAACATTTCCGATATTTGCATTCATATTTCTCATGATCAGTATCATATTATCTACATATTTTTGTTATATTTTATTGTAAAATGTCTTCTTTTTTGTATTTGAGTTTTCCCTCTTCCGTTGCATATGCTGAAAATAAATATATATACCTTATTCTTATTAACCATAGTTGTAGCTATTAATAGCCTTGGTGATATATAGTTAATCTCTGTTATACTGCTTATATATTTATTGTGTATTAACAAGGCGACACCCTTTTTCGCCCTCTCTTCCTTGTTGATATCGCTGAATTCAGGGTATCTGTCTCTGTAAGGGCGCATATCTTATTTCTTTCTATTTCCATCATTATTTCTTGGTCCTTTTAATTCCAACGTCTAATGTTCCATGTACTTTAATATGATTTTATCTCTATATTCTTTTTTTTTATTGTCTAGCCGTATTCGTCATCTGATTATCCATCCTGTTTCAAGGCAATGAGCATGAATTCGGTTTTACGGATGGTAGGTCGCTTGTCCGTTCCTCCAACCCAGCTTCTTTATCCGGGCTTGGGACCAGCGACGACACTGATAAGTTACTTAATCTACCCATCATATGTCGCAGGCGGAGTTCGTATTTGTGGGCCTATAAAAATTCCAGCTTTAATTTCTTCACCAAGACATTAAAAGCATTTACTGCCTCTGATTAAAGCCGCCACGAATTGCTTCATTAAACCAAGTTTGATGCAAGGGTGACAATAGTATTTTTGAGGGATTAACCAGTGGAAGTGAAACAATGTTTTTTTTGCCAGGTGTGAATGTGTGAATTCTGTTTGGCCACTGTTTTCGAACCCAATGCTAATGTTAATAAAAAAACTTAATTTACTCATTACTCGGGATAATAAAAAAATACAAGGATTTTTCTGAGCATGAGTGCTGAACAACATGGCTACGTCAGCTTGGTAAATTGTAAAAAATGTTTCGATTTTCTAAATAAATGTTTCACTGCTTTCCATTTTGTATTAGTTGATGCAACTACGCAGAAAATTTAAATTTACTAGATTTCAAATAATTAGCTCCGTGCCATTTTATTATTTTTTAAAAATAAAACAATGCCCACATTAAATTACAAAAATCTGAATAAACGTCTTTATAGTGTTCTTTAACTTAAAAATAAAAATTAAGCAAATATTTCAGTAAATGCCACTAGAAGTAAACTAAAACAAACAGTAGAAGAAGTTTTGTTTATGATCTGTATCTAATGAACAAGATGTGAATTAAGCAACGGATATTTTGTGGTGAACTTCGCGCCACCGGCACCCACCACTCGCACCGTTCCTCCCATCATCCACATATTCGCGTCGCTGTTACCGCTGCCACAGCTTCAGTTTCGCTTTGGTTGCGTTGAGGCATCGTTGCTGGGGCTAATTTTCTCAAACGACATTCCCTAGTGACCGGCTATACTACTAAATCTGTAATTAGTCCAGTTTCGTCATGGTATCAATTTGTACTATTTTAGGTTTCCTGATCAGTATGCTCTTCTTCATTGCGATCCACTTTGTCAGTAAGTCAAACTATTAATTTACACGTTCATTGCTTTATTGGAATTTGATTGCTTTGGGCTAGAATCCAATTCATATAAGCCTGTCGCGATAATAAAAAACTTAATTTTCTCGGATATTATTTTGCCTGCTTTATAAATACCGAATGATCAAGAGAAAGACCGACATATTCTAATTTACTCTTTTACTTTTAAGATTATTTGTGCTATCCTAACAAAGCACATTTTTATTTAATTTAAAATAAAAATTTTAATTTAGTAATGTGGAGGTTTGGCTACAAAGATTTGAAACCGTCATTTTATTTCTAGAGATTCACCAGCATCGGATCTGTAAGCGCGCCTACCAGATGTATGTACCGTACAACATGACTGAGAAGCAGAAAGTCAAGTTAAGACTGGCCCGAGTAACAGTTGTGGGAATTGAACCACGAACCGGAAGACTTGTTGCGCTTGCAGTTGCTGACGAGACGCCTCAACCGTCAGGTTATTTATAAATGTTGTGTCAATGTTTGTGTTATGTATTATATATTGTATTAAAGTGCAGAAACAGTTTTCATGAACGTTTAGCACGTCTACGTCATAATAAATTCAAGATTTTATAAATTATTTACTAAATTTTCAAACAAATGTATATAAAACTCTTAACAACTTTATGTGCTTGCAGAACAGTATAAGCCTTATATTTCTTTATCCTGTCACTACGTATATACAAAAAATGTTTGTGTTATTTAGAAAATTATACAAGTCGAGTAAAAAAGTGCATTATGTTTAATTGTATATAATTTTAATATAAATAAAAACAAATATTTTTAAACATATTATAGTAATATCATATAATAATGTATTTCGTAAAGAGTTTATAACATATTGGGTTCACTTTTTTAAATTAATCAGAAATTAATACAAAAATAAATTCATGGAACTGACGGAAACTTCTTTTTTTGTGATATAACAATAAAAATCCAGTTTATGAATTGGTTTGTAATGGTGCCATCTTATAATAGATGGGTATCTAGTATTGAAAGAGAAAGAATGCTACATTTAAATTAATTTTTGTATTATCATTAATAAGCGCATATACAAGCAAGTACATACATGAATTCTATATGGCATTTGTACCTTTGTCACCTAAAGATTGACAAGAAGAGAATAGTCAATTGTAAATTGTTACACTTGCGTTTTTGCGTTTTATCTATTAGCAGCCGAAAAAATTCCCGGATATCAACGCCATTGTAAAACCGCCAATTATTTTATTAATTTTATAGATAAAAAGGAAAACGCCTACGAATATGAAAAATATAAAGGGAATTAAAAAAATTATCAGGGCAAAACGAATAACATAAGGAAGATTTTCTACAAAATAACTAGAAATTGTAGAAAAGTAAATAATAAAGAAATTAGTTACATAATACCCAGCCAACCTGGTCCAAGAATTAGACTTGGGCTCCGCCTGTCACAAGTGTAATGGAGTAGTAACACCTCCTAAATAAACCAGACTACAGCTGGTCCGGCTGAAGGCATCCTGTAAGGGCCCCTGCCTAGGACTACAGATGAAAACCGGCTAACGGTTCCTGAGGTAAAAGAGGATTAAAGAAAACCCCAACAGCAAAGGAGGTGGAAAAGCTAAACAGGGAAGATAGTTTTTCAGAGTGGTGGAAAAACAGACTATCTAGGGGAAGGATACCCCAATATCAAATTAGGGGTTGAGGACATGGGCTAACTCCTCGTGACTTGTAAAACCAAACTAACTGTTAAAAGATCAAACCGCAAGCCTCGGATTACAGACGGAAATTACGATGACAGAAAAACCGAATGAAAAAGTACATTGAATTTTGATACATGGAATATTCAGGGTACAAACACAAAAAAGAGTTAGATTTTTGACAACTCTTCAAATATAAAATTGACGTAGCTACACTGACAAGGACAAAAACGAAGAGTGCGCAAACTACATATGGTTTTATAGCGGACTGCCGAAAGGATAAAGAGCAAAGGCCGGAGTAGCTATTGTTACATCAAGAAAGTATAAGAACCGATTGTGACGTATCGCCGAATGACAAGGACTGAATTTCACCGCTTGTTGCGCCCTTTCAGTATATTTCGGGGTCCATATATTTTCATCATTTCTCTGTGCAGTTCTCGGTCTCAAAATTCTATTATTTGAAAATGATCCACTCACTTCATAATGGTATTTCATTTTGGAACGCGACCATGACGACGGGCATTAAAATAATTTCAAAATCGTTACTGTGACGACCCGTTTCAATAAAGGTATTTTAAAGAAACACATGATGTGCAACAGATCAAGACTACATTGCTACTGAAATTGTAACTGATATATTGAATTAAAAAATCTACAAAGAGAATATACAATACAGTTGTCAAGGGCATTCTTACTTACGCTGCGGAAACATGGAAAATAGCAAAAAAAGCAAATAAAAATTTTTAGCTACGGAAATAGACTTTTTGCGAAGAAGCTGGTTGGCCGATTAAAAATGTCAGAAATGAGGACATTAGAGAAAGTATGAAAATGGAAAAAACAGTCATATAGGAAATTGAGGAAAAAAATTAAAGTGTTATGGCCATATGAGAAGAATGGTACCGAATAGATGGCCACAAATAGTTTGAAACTGGAAACCCTGGAAGTGAAAAAAAGGAGGGCGGCCACCTAGATGCTGGGACCAAAAAGTGCCTGAGGTAATAGAAAACCGAAACTTAACTGATAAAGACTAGCAAGATAAAGACTTTGAGCTGTAGATAAACTTGCTTATTTATATTATATTGTATGATATACAGAGTTGCACAAAAGCAAAAAGAAAAAATGACTAATTAATGCGTTTTAAATAATCATTGCAGAGAAAAACAAGGTATTTATGCTTTATAATGAAAGCTTTTGCTTCAGTAATAATAAAGGACATACATACAACATACTGACATGATATATAATGTTCTTTCATAAATTCATAAATAATATAGCAATATATACGACAATGTACTTTTTTCTTTTGACACTTTCCTGCATGTGATGTTTACAGCAACATTTTGTTTACTTCAATCCTTATTAGTAAACACTCTTATTATCAGTCAATATTGACGTGATAAAATTCTGTCCCTATTCTACTCCTATTTCGGGTCAACAAAACTTTTTTCTTGTCCATATGTATCATTACCTCCATGATGGAGGCCCTTAAGGGGCTCTTGGTATTATGTATCTTATTGTCTTTCATGTCTGAATCTTTCTTGTATCGTGGGTTCGAGCGACGTTTTGCTGGAATACGTACTGCTGTCCAACCGTCACCTTCTTTATCCAGAACTTGACAACTGTCTCCAGTACGTTAATATAGCTGCCAATGGTTACCTTCAGGCCTTGCTCAAAGAAGTGGGCTGCTTACAAGCCTCAGCCGAGTGAGCTGATAAAAGTAGGGATTATTTCCTCTAGAAAGCCACTAATGGACTAAAAAGGTTGATAATTTAAAATATTGAAATCAGGAATGTAACCGACAGTTGAACCAGAAATAACATGCAAAAAAAATATTCGAAGAACACCTTAAAAATACCTTCCAACCAAATGAAGAAAAAGAAGAGTATTTTCCGATAATATTATCAGATCAACCTTGTCAAAGAAAAACAAATATTAACCCAAAGAAAGCTCCCGGGTTTGATTTAATTTAAAGTATGCAGAATTATACGACTGTATAAACAAGTCCTCAAACTATCGTGGAAATGCGGTTTTCAGCTGTGGGTTGTGTCAACAAGAGTAATATTCTAAGCATCTAGAGATTCTAGAATAAAGTACCGAGGAACATTGTTAATGCGCCTTGGTACAACAAAAACTAACCTTCATCGAGACATTTAGAACCACGAATAAACGATTCCACCAGCATATGAAAGTCTAAGCTATCCAGCTCCATGATAAATAAGTTATTAGATTTAAGTTTTGTAGTAGTAATTTAAGTTTTAACAAAAATACTCATTGATTGATTTATCAGATTGTAATTTTAATAAATGCCATTCAGGGCGTTTTTCTAAAAAAAAATAAGTATTTGTAACAATGAGGATTTTATTATCGCCACCCTGTTTATTCATAAGTGAGGGAATTGAGTTCCATTTGCAATATTCCACGTTTGGGGCCGTATTTATTATTTTTCAAAATCAAAAACATGTTTCTCATATCAAAGATATTCCTTGAACAGTTATTTAGGCTACTGGGAAAAAGAATATAAATTTGCTAACAATGGAGTAATATAGGGCTGGCACTAATCGGATACTCTATATTACAATAGTTGCAGAAAGTACATGGCGTAATAGATCTTATAGCGTTAATTACAATACATTATTTGTTGTTGGAGTTATAATTAGACAAACCACAGGCAAAATTTTATTTTTGGAATAACCAATAAATACTGCTGGATGTGTTTTCTTCTTAGAGTACTATTTCCTATTGGAGGTTGTTGACAGCAGATTTAAATAATTCTTTGATACTATAGTCATACTACTATCTTAAGGTCCCTAGCCAGAATATTCTTCTGCATCCTACGCCTCTTACACCTTTTATTTTTCCCTGTATTATTAGCTTCAGCAATGAGTACTTTTTAACTCTTAATATCCAAACCAATTTCCTCTTTTTAATTGTGTATTTTACTTCACATTCTTTTTTCTTTTTACGTAATACTTCTGAGTTAGTTATTTTTCTGTTCCTGCTATTCTCCATATTTATCTATAGCACCACATTTCAAAAGCCAGAAGATTCTTAATATTCGTTTTATTCAATGCCTCGAAACCGTATCGCAAAGTGGAAAAAAAATAGCATCTTAACATACGTATTTGAAGGTCTAAGATAAGACCTCGACAGTCTCATAATTATTCCAATTTTTTTTCTTCTAGTGCCTTCTGCCACATTGCTTCACTATATATTTTGAACAAAATTGGAGAAAGAATACATCCCTGATGAACAACTTAGCATATCTTAATTTTTTTTGTTACTTTCACTTTAACTGTTTGTCAGTACAATTTGGCTATTATCCTTATGTCAGGACTACTAATATTTTTTAAGTATTTTATATAGCTTTTCATGTCTCATTGATAAAGCACGCGTAAAGGTCTTGATTTATGTCTAAGCATCGCTGCATTAATACATTTATTCCAAATAAGGCTTCTCTTGTTTTCAATCTTCCTAAATTCCATTTGTGTATCGTTGATGCCTTCTTTACCATTCTTGTATATTCTTTTCTGAATGACTTTAAGAAAGACTTTCAATCTATGACCCATCAGTGCTATAGTTCTATGCTTTGTACAGTTCTTTGCATTATTTTGCTTTGGTATTGGTATAAAAGTTGATGTCAGGCATTTTCCTAGGATATCATATGTTCTATAAAAAAATTAAAATTCAATCGTCGTGTTTTGTGATAGTGAAGGCCTACTGCTGTATGAATTCCTCGATCTGCTCACCACAATTAGCAGCAGCAGATACTGTGAAACTCTTCAGAAATTGCGTACAGCAATCAGAAGAAAAAGACCGGATCGATTAGGAGAAAGGGTTAAATTTTTGCATGATGGCGTAAGACCCCACACGTCAAATTCAACCAAACTGTGGTTGACACAGAGGAATTGGGAGGCCCCTCAACATTCAGATTTAGCTACCTTGAATTTTTATTTATTTGGATCTTTGAAGAAATTTTTCGCTGGGTAATACTTTGCGGATTAAAAGAAATTGCAAGACACAGTTGTGGACTATTTCAATCAACTTGACAAGCATCAGTACCATGAAGGGGTGTTCTAATTACTATCACATTGGGATAACTGCCTTAACCTTTTTTTTTGTGGAATGCATTAAATATTTTATTTAAATATAAATGTTAGTGTAATTTTGGCTTGTAGCTTTAATATCGGAAATCTTTAGCATTTTAAAATATTGTGGTGTATGAGACCGATGCCTAAGGGATGATTTTTAGTCAAATTTATATTAAAATAAAACTCAAACTTTAGTTAAGAAATTATCTGACAGTTAGACAGTACATTATACTTAGCACAGAAAGAATTCAGTTTAAAAATTAAAAAATAATCGTTTATAATGGTCATTTTTACATTCTTATTTTTTATATTGGCTTTAATATTAAATAAATTGAATGAACGACATAAAGAAAGGTTTCTAATACAAAGACTCCTTACGTAAGTGAGTTGCAGCATTCTGCTTTAATAACGACGTTTCGACTTTAATATTGTTTTAAAAAATGTACAAATATAATTTTAAGGATATTTTTACGCTTAAAATGTATTTATTTGATTAAATTAAACTAAATTTTTAATTACATTTAATTATTGTAATAACAATTAAATATGCGTAAATAATTGCTGTTGCCTTTTAAGTATATTTTAATGTTTCAGGTAGTGGACGCTCGATGGTAAAATTACCTTCAGTCTATCGAGTATCCAGGGATTGTCGTGGATGTTTTCTGCGTTTATATAAGTTAAAATATTATAGACATGTTTAATATGTTTGTATTTATTATATCATATACATATTATATTTATAAGTGCATGCTTTAAAAACTTCTATATCTGTATTGCTTACTTGAAAAGTAAAACATTGCACTTTCTTGCCGTATTTCAATGCAAAACAATGGAAAGACGTTATATCGAATTCCACCTTTAATTAGTTTTAGGCTTATTCAGCCACATATAAATTAGTATTGAGCTCTATTGAACTGTACCCCATCATTTGCCACCGTGAAACGATGGGGAGCTGAATTTAAATATGGTCGGACTAGCTTGGCTGATAACATCAAAAAGGTTCACCAAATGGTATTGGACGACCGAATTAAAATAAGAGATAGCAGAGGCTGCGGCCATATCGAAAGAACGTTTTTGTCATATAACATCTTCCATATAACAACTCCCACTAGAGTCACTCCACTATTATTCAATTAAGTCTTTTGGCCATTTGTTTTTAAGACGTCTAAGGGGAGGATCTTCGTTTAGTGGTGCGATGGTGGAGTTCTAATGTTTATTGATGTTTAGTGGCGTACTGTTTGATTATCTCACTCACATATGGGATGTTAAGGTCTGAGTGGAATGTTTGGTTGGTCACAAACCATGGAGCGGCTGCCATGTTGCGAATTATTTTGGACTGAAAACGTTGAATAATTTTTTTGATTTACTTGTGCAGCTCGACAGTTGACACCCATAGGTCCAGATTGGTCGAATAATAGTCTTATATAATAGGAGTTTTTCCCGATGAGCCAGTACATTTTCTCTAATCTGATTTACATGTCCTTTCGTTTCTTAGTGACATGGGTCCAAGTCAATCATCTGTAGATGTGAAGTCCTAGGTATTTGACTTTGTTTGACTGGGGAATGTGCTTGTTGTTGAGAGTGACTGGTGGGCATTCTTGTTGTTTAGTTGTTCTTGTTTACCTTGATCCTCCACTTAGACAGCCATTGTTCGATTTGGTTTAGATGAGTTTGTAGTACTGCTGAAGCGGTTGTAGGATTTTTGTGGCATGTCAGAATCGCTGTGTGATCTTTTATGGGTATGTCCGAAGTAAATAATAGGTATAGAATAGGTCCCAGGACACTTCCCTGGGGAATTCCTGCTCCTATTTCTTTGATTTGGGATACTTCGTTGCTAATTTTAGTTTGAAAGTTTCTGCATGTAAGGTACGATTGTAGTAATCGGTAGTATTAACGGGGAAGAAGTTTCTTGATTTTATATAGTAATCCTCTGTGCCACATTTGGTCGAAAGCTTGACTCACGTCTAGGAATGCAGATGAGTAGAAGCCTTTGTTTTGTAAAGCGGTTTGGATTATGTTTGTCAGGCGATGGCACTGTTGGATTGTCGAGTGTTGCTGCCTAAAACCAAACTGGTGATTGGGCAGCCATGTTTCTTGTAACGAGTCTTCATTGATAGGCTTTAGCACCAATTTCTCCAGCAACTTGAACACTACCGGGAGTAACCTGATTGGGTGGTAAGCAGCAATTTCGTTGTGGGGTTTCCCATGTTTGTGGATAAGAATTATTTGTGCAAATTTGAGTTGTAGTGGCCAGTACGTTAGTTTCAGAATTGCGTTAAAATGGATTTGTAGGAATTTGATTCCGTGGTCAGTTAATCGTTTGAAAATTGATGTGGTTATTAGATCTAGACCTGGAGCTTTTTTGTTTTTCAGTCTTTTTTGTTTCTCGTCTTTGATTTCTTTGTTGGTAATCTTGCGTATTGGTAGAAACATCTGTAGGGGTGATTGTAGATTTTCCTCTATTTACTCATCTACTTCGTTAGAGCTTGGTTGGAACACATCTGCCAGGTGGTTTGTGAATCCTTCTACCTTTTATTTGTTGGATCTCAACCATGAATTATTTTGATTGCAGATAGGTGGGATTTGTATTTGGGGTCTCTCGACTCCCTTGGTGGTAGTCTATAGGGAGTTATCATGTACAGTTAATGATTGAAGGTAGGTTTGGAAGGATTCGTTACGGGGAGACTTTAGTTTGTTTCTGAGTTTATTGTTTAGTTGATTGAATCTTCGTAGGTCTTCTGTGTTGTGGGTACATTGCCATTTTGCTCTTGCCCGTCTTTTTTTTAATTCTCCATGATCTTATATGGTATATTGGAACCGTTAATTTTTGTGTGGGTCGTCTGCGGAGTAGAGTTCCACCCTGCTTTCTAAACCGTAGTTATAAAGTGGTTTGTAGCGAGTTCAACTTCTTTTGTAGTTTTTAGGCTTATGTTCGTGTCGAGGTGTTGCTCGATGTGGTCTTGGAAGGTGTCTCAGTTCGTTTTCTTATTGCTGAGAGAAGGCTTAGATGTTTTGTAGATTATGGTTGAGCTGATTATGGCTATTAGCGGAGAATGGTTAGACATTAGGTCAAAATTGGGGGTAACGTCCATGTAGTTTGAAGAGAGTCCGTTTGAAATAAAAAAGTCCAGTAAGTAAGGAATCTTGTCCGGGTTGGAGGCCCAATAAGGTGGACTACCAGGGGACAGAAAACTGTAATTATTGTCAGTAATTAGTTTATATAGTGCTCTTCCTCTAGTAGTGGTTAGCCGAGAACCCCAGCGAGTGTGCTTGCAATTAAAGTCACCACCTGTTAATTTCGGTCCTAAAGTTTCAAAAAACGCTTGTAAGATTTTTTGGGTTGGTTTGTGCTTTGGTGGACAGTAGATAGCTGAGAAATTTAGTGGGGTTGTGAGTTTACCAACTTGAATTGTTGTAGCTTGTAAAAAGTTTGTCTTGTATTCTGGTTATTCGTGGTGGGAAATAGAGCTGTGAATTATTATTGCTGATCCTTTATGTGCCGTATCGTCAGGGTGTTCTTTGTGATAAATAGAATAGTGGAGTATCTTTAGGTGGGTTCTAGCTGTAAAGTCTTTGAGATGAGCATAATAGCTATGTTGTTTATTTGCAATAAGTTCTCAATTTCTAGTTTTTTGTATTGCATTTCATTGGCGTTCCACAGTGCTAGTCTAAGGAAGTTAGCCATTATTGTACTATTTTGTTTATAACGGTGCTTCGCATGTTTAAGATTATGTTGTTTTGTTGTAGTAGTTGATTAAATAGGGCTTTAAATTCGTCTAGAATTTGTTGAAGTGTCAAATCTTGATTCTGGTTGGTTTGATTTGTTACTTTTTGTGCATAAGTTAAATTGGATGGGTGCGCATTAAAGGGCTGGTGACTGAGTTGTTGGCGATGTAGTAGTGGAAAGTTTCTATAGATTACTTAAGGGGGGAGTCCGGATGTTGCTTGGATGGTAGGGTGGTATTTGTTTTGTAGTTCTTGGTAAAATGAACATTCTTTGTAGCTGGCGGGGTGTAGCATAGCACACATGTTGCTTGAGTATCTCTGGATTTATTACAAGTTCTTGTGTTGTGTGGTCCTCCGTATTTGACGCATACGAATGATCGGTTACAATACGCTCTGGTGTGTCCATAATTCTGACATCTTGTGCATTGGACTATATCTATTTTTCCGTGGCGGTTCAAAACTGAGGACTACGTTTTTCAAGGAACAAATTTTGTAAATATCTTTATTGTTTTGGCCTGGTTCCAGGTGGATGAAAAAAATTGATAAAAGATCTTGAGTACGTTTGCTTTTTATATTTATTATGTTCTGTACTTTATGGCCTAATTAATCGAGGGCTACTTTTATTTCTTCAGTCTGGATTGAGTGGTGGACATGTCTTAGTACTACTTTGTACGGTCTGTCCTGTTTCATCTGGTAGGAGTGGCAGATGATATTATTTTCCCTCATGTGTTTTATTAATTTCTTGTATGTATCAGGAATCTAAGCAGTTATTTTCACTACATTGTCAGTTAAACTTTTTGTTGAGTATTGTTCTATTTCAGCCACTGCTGTTAGGCTTTTTACCATTTTGTCGTAATTGACCACGCCTTGTACAAAGATGGGAGGTGGTTTGTTTATTAACAAGTTTGTTGTATGTTCTTTATTTGTAGATGCATTAATTGCATTTGGAGTACTTGAAGTTTCTGCTAGAATCTATATTTATTACTTGACGAGCTTTGTTGAGTAGGTTTCGTTGTAGATGGAGTGATCCTTATTCTTTTGCGTTTGACTATTTGCTAGCTGTTGGAGTTTGTGATATTGCTGGCATTCTAACTTTCAGATTCGTCTAGATCAATAGGTTGGTCTTCTTGGTTTTTTGTTTGAGATTGGTGCTGCGGTAACTGAAATGGGGAAGTTAAAAGTGGCTGTGGCATTGGGCTGAACCTGTGGAATTGCTTGGTACTGTGGGAATGAGAATTGTGGATTAACTGGTTGCTGTAGCATCGCTTGGTTTGCAATGTTGGAATTTTGTGGCATCATACTTGTGTAATTTATTTGTGAGTATTCGCGAGTGGATTATTTGGGAATTGTTGCTGGTATTGGTGAATGCATTGTAGCTGTCCATTATGGCTGTTGCCGATAGGCAGTATGGCTGCCTAAACAGCAATTTCGCCTTTGTAAGTTAAATCCTTATAATATAAGGCAAGAACGTTTTTTGTTGATCGAAAAAGTCTTAGGATTAAAAGTTGGTATTTTTATTAATATTTCTAATTTTATAAAATAGGAGTTTATTGAAATACCTCTTTTGTAGTAGTGTGGTGGTATGAATCTTAAGTTCTATTTGCCGATTTTTTATGTCGGAAAGTCTGATGAATCTGGAATTTTTGAACAGAATGGATTTGAACAAGGTTATGATGGATTTAGCATTTAGATAGCGGTTAATATGGGTAGGTGTTCTATAAACAATGAAATATGTTGTTTAGATGTTTTTTTGTTATAAGAGTATCTATAAAGGGAAGGAAAATGTGAAGATGGTGTCGATGTGGTTCAGAAGCATACCCCATTCACGAAGGTAGTTGACAAAAAATGAGTAATATGTCATGCATTCAACAGGTAGGTTTAAAGTGGAAGCACAAGATACGCTCCCAAAACGTCATATACGTATATAGTTATGAAAACATCTTGAGACATAATATTTGTTCTGTAGTAGACTCTACACTTGTAATGGTTAGAGTTGTAATAACGCTTTAGCTAAAATAACCTTTGCCGTTTTAGCAGTTTCAGAATTTAAACAAACCGTCGTTTTTATTTTATTAGATTTATTAAAAGATTGCAATAAACTTAATTACAAAATATTAGAATATGTATATTATTTTATTGACTTTTCTTCATATTTTATTATATTTTAGCAACAAACTTAACGATGCCATGTCATTTGCGTTGCGGACATTAATTTGTAGTGTAGGCGTCGCGACCCTTCTAGGTACTTGAGAACCGTCTAGTTTGCACTGTAAAGTTATTAACTACCTGAAAACCGAGTCGCAAATGTGTTACTTTAGCACATTTACCTGGCAGCATAGTAGAAGACGTGTTCGTTATGATCATGGAAGACAGACCAACCGGTGAGAAAATAACTGAATTCAACGATTATTTTGTTAGTCAGTGGCTGGGCAATGACTCAATTTTCTCACCGCTTAGAACTGCCACAACCAAAGGCATCAGACAAACAATGCTGTGGAAAACTGGCACAATAAGCTTAATAAACTTGTAACTAAAAAAAACCCAAAAACATACCCTTATCAATATTTTAAGATCAAAATATATTGCAATTGTTAATTCATCTTCCTTAGCAGAACTGGGATTACTGCATAAACGCAGAAAAACAAATTATATCAGTTTAGCCATAAAATAGAAAACGAGCTACAGAAATTTGCAGAAATAAAAAATTTAAAATTCTGTTTAAAAGCACTTGCTTATATACAAACATTAGATTAACAAAATGTATTTTGTATATGTCGTATATGTGTGATGTTTTTCTTTATAAATGATTAATTGATTGTTGATTTTTCTTGGTTTAAGACCATATTTATATTATACTACAGATATATATATATATATATATATATATATATATATATATATATATATATATATATATAATTGTGTTGGTGTATGCGTATAAAAAATATATAATTAAAATATATAGCGCCTGTTCTTCCTGATGGTAGGCCGAATAGTGAAACTAAAAATGAGTATGAATTTTTACATGTTTTAGTCATGTTTGATGGTTAGGGTGGCTCCTTTTAGCGCTAAGCACATTTTTATTACTAAATTTTGACAAGTTTTCGAACAGTATATGTATAATGAAGAAGCTGCTAATAAAGGAGATACAAGGGATCTTTTTAAAAATATAAGGAAATTAGGTGAACAGCAAAAGTCATATGGAATAATAAAGAACAAAGAAGGACAAATACTATGTAATTTGGAACAGCAGTTGTTCAGATGGGCTGAATATTTTGAAGGAATATTGAACAATGAAATGAGCAACTCAGATAGCACAGAAGGAGTAAGGGATGAGAGTATCTCGGAAATGCAAGTAAATATAGGTTCACCGTCAAAGGATAGACCAGATAACGACTGACATTCTGCGAATCGATCCAGATGTTGCAGCAGACGTATTGTTACCGATCCTAGAGAAAATTTGGAGAGAGGAGAAATTTTCTGAAGACTAGAAAGAGGGGTTGATCGTTAAGATACCGGAAGGAGGGGATCTGAAAATTTGCAAAAATTGGAGAGGAATTACCCTGTTAAGTATTGCCAACAAAATATTTTATAAAATTATATTGAACAGAATGATACTAGAAATGGATAAAAATCTACGAAAAGAACAATGTGGTTTTAGATCTGGAAGATCGTGCATCGACCAGATTAATACTTTAAGAATAATCATAGAGCAAGCAGGAAAGTACTAAACGCCTCTATACATGTTAGTTGTAGATTTTACAAGAGCCTTTGACTCCTTGAATAGAAACTATATATGGACAGCACTTAGAAGCAGAAGACTCCTAATAAAATTAATTAACCTAATAAAGGAGGGATAAAATGAGTATAGATGTAGAGTAATACATGAAGAAAAGCTATTGCCTACATTTGAATCTAAAACTGGGGCAAGGCAGGGTTGTATATTATCGCCATTACTCTTTCTGATAGTAATTGATGATGTACTAGTAAATACAATGAAAAGAGGAAATAAAGGAATTTATTGGAGCTTGAATGACACATTGAAAGACCTGGATTTTGCAGATGATGTATGTCTCTTGTCGCATAATGCAAAGCAAATGCAAGAAAAAGTAAGTTTACTGGAGGAAGAATGAGAGAAAGTTGGATTAAAAATAAATATTGGAAAAACTAAAATGATGTGTATGAACGTTGAAGAATCAAAGCAACTGAAGATAGCCAGTGAAGTAGTAGAAAATGTGGAAGAATTTACTTACCTTGGTAGTGTAGTGTCGGCGAAGAGGGAGTGCTAAAGGATGCTAAAGTCAGAATTAATAAAGCTAGAAGTGTATTTATTAAACTGCGGAATATTTGGAGTAATAATTGCATTATGTTAAAAACAAAAGTGAAAGTGTTTGAAGCAATGGTAAAACCGGTGATGTTGTATGTTCAGAGACATGGTCGGTAACAAAGGTAATAAAGCACAAGTTACAAACTTTTATAAATAGGTGTTTGCGGACAATTTTAAGAATATGGTGGCCTAAAATTATAACAAATAAAGAATTATGGGAAAGAACGGGCCAAAAGGATGTAAATATAGAAATCAGAAGAAGAAAATATGGATGGCTGGGTCACAGCCTAAGGAAGGACAGCAGACATTTGCAGAAGTGTACTGCAATGGAATCCACAAGGGAGGAGGAAGGTTGGGCGTCCGAAAACAACATGGAGGAGAACTGTGGAGAAGGAGACAAGGAAGACTATAGCACAGCTTACACCAATAGCAACGAACAAAAAAGAATGGAACAAATATATTAACGCCCTATGTCCCATTGGGGAATAATGGGATTTACTACTACTACTACTATATGTATAATGTGGTCCGAAAAATAAATAGATGGCTTTCACGCAAGGTGTTACAGTGCAAACGATGAGAAATAAATAGTTTAAAACTAGAAACGATTGTATCAGTGCAGTCTTTAATATGATTTTCTAATCGGCCTACTTCTTAGTTTATTGTTAAAATATTCCAAGAAAAAGTACTTAACTGCAATTTCAGCGCTTCAGTATTCAGGTAGACAATAACTCTGCGGCGCAAACTATACGATTCTCAGGTACTTAGAAAGGTCGCGGCGCCAACCCTATGAATATGGCGGCGCAAATGACACGGCGCGATTAATACGCAATCACCTTAACAAAACTAAAACAGTAGTTTTACCTAAATTTGTGGTGTATCAGAAGGATTTATTTTTTTTTTACTTTATATAAACTTGTTACTTATATAAGTATCTATCTAATTGTGTGGAGTTATTACAAATTTTACATTCTGTAAGACTATGCATAGTATAATAAAATAAGAAAATAAATATACTTTTATTTGCTTTTTTGTTACTTATTATATTGTATATATGAACTTGTATGAGACAACACTAGATTAAGTTTTTTATAAAGGTTTTCACAAAATAGCAAAATACAATTTACTATATAAGCAAATCTGACCTAAGTGCTTAATCACCAAGTGTTACGTGGATGAATAAAATATAAATCAAAATTATTTTTTTAATTTATTGAAGCACCATAAAAATGTGAACATACAAATTTATTTTATTATATATTTTATAAAATAAATGTGGTTGTGATACCAATCAATTGTTGGCGATAATTTGACAATAACATCTTCCTCTCTGTCTTCTAAGTACATTTTTTTAGTGGCCCACGCAATGGTAGTTGCAGATAGATAAATCTGAACTACTGCTTCAGTGTGGTTTAAAGCAAATCCTTAATTTTTGGTTAATGCTGGAAGAAACACTTTCTGAAACCCAAGATCGTCAGTAATAATTACCCGAGCGCTATTTCAAAATAAATTTCAGTAATTAATTAATAATCGTGTTCAAGAACGCGACGAACTATGTGAATCAGTCATTCTGGTCTTAGAACGACGTCGGCGATCTTAGTTTTTCAAGTGCTTCTTGTTATTCTAAAAATTGTTTATACCATACGTTTTCTTAAGAGACTCTTGCTTGAGTTGTGCTTTATCCCATTATCACGAGAAACTTAATAATATTGAGGGAAACTTATCGTTCTAATGTTGTGATACTGACTAAAGAACGAGTAGTGCGTGGTACCATATGGGAATTTCCTTCAGGTATTTCTTCCTACAACACTCAGAAACCGTGCCTCTCTTTATTTATCTCATTGCTCGTAGAAAATAAATTTGGTTTATATTTATTTCATTTACGTGTTATTACTATTAATTTTTTTAAATTTTATTATTGTTATTTTTTATAAAATATTATTTATATAGCTGTAAACTTTTATAGTTGTTTAAAATAAATTATTATTATTATTGTATTGCTATAAAGTTTGGTGTGGCGGCCTTTTCGCCCTTGAACCGCTTATATCGCGGCGGCATGCTGGCGGCTGTGATGTCTGCACGTTTTGCCATCGCACACAAAACGGCATATGGGCTTTTGCTCAGCCGACAAGTCTGCATACGCCGTCGGCGGCACCTTTGATATGAAAGGTGCTGGCGAATGCAAATTGCCTGCAAAGACCTACCGCCAAGCTAGGCGCGAAGTCCCGCATACATTCGCAATCCGCAACGCGGCCAATTTGGTCGTGTTTTAACACCGCACATTCAAGCACCGCAGCTCGGCCAACTTGGTCGTGTCTCAACCCGCAAGAAACTCGCCATCCGCAGCGCGACCAATTCGGTCGTGTCTTCACCCCGCAAGAACATTCGCTACCCGCAGAAACCCGATCCGCAACGCAGAGGCGGCCACCTGGGAATCGCCGACGAAGCCGAAGCCGAAGCCGATTCAGGTGAGCGATTTGGCAATATTCGTTGGTGGATATCGGTAGCCGCCCCCATCCGCTTACGCGACGGCCGTTTAAGGGACGATTTGGGCCTTCTCGGTTGCCGTTCCAAACGGGCCGTACTACGTTTTCACACCGCATCACGAGAGCGGCTATTTACACGCCTGCCTCTCCATTTTTTGGTCCTTACGAGCCGCATCGGTATCGTATCCAACACCGCATCCACGAGAGCGGCTATTTACACGCCTGCCTCTCCAAAGTTTCTTGAATGTTGGCTAAATACGATCAATTTTAAAATTTTATTTCTGAGAAATAAGTATTTGCTCGATTTTCTGACACGTACTTTTTATAAAAAAAAACCTTTTTTAGTATAATACAATTCTGCTTTAATATATAAAATTTACTTGACTTTTGGATAATACAGCAGAATATTTTTGGAACATTTCTCATTAGTCGCAGAACCGCTACTTTGTTAATCCAATTAAAATACCCAGTAAACACGTTTTTAAATGCTCATTAAAGTGTGGTGCGAATTTAAAACTTTGTTCAATGCTGTCGCAGTTTTATATTGCGACATAGAGCAAACAAGTACAAAAATTTTTTCTTTTTACTTATTTTAGTCTTTTTGTGTTTTAGACTTTTGTTTTATATATCGATTAACACTGTTATTACTCAAAAAAACTAACCTACCTAAGAACTAACGCTGCTTTTAAATATTTCCGAAGGTATTTTAAGCCCGCGCTCCTTTTTTCAGAATAATTCAAAACGTTTTCAACGCTAACAACATAACAAGCAAAATGAAGTACTTGTAACTGATAGTTTGCACATTAATTTCTCAACATACAACATTTTTATGAATAATTTTTAGAAAAGCAGAATAATAGCATAGTCTTCTTGTTCCATTTCTTTTTTGGTAAACTCTCTATTCCTGAAGATTTTCCATTCTTCATATTTTTAATTATTGAGTCTAGTATTCGTTTTGTAACGATACGTCTTCGGGATCTACTCTGTACAATATAATATTTTCTTATTTCTTGTTAAAAGTTCTTAAGAGTAATCTCGCCCAAACAGTTAATATTTCTTTTAGTTCTGTTACATTTGTTCCATTTCTCTTTACACATACTGTACTTTGGTCAAAATGCCCCAGCTATATTATTTATTTCTATGCAATTTTTTTTGGTTTTTTTATGTTTCTGTAACTGTATGTTCTATTTACTTCTTTGCGTTTCTCCACTTATTTCTTTTTATCTGTTTGTTTTTGGGAGCGCACATATATAATTCTTTTTTATTCTTTTTTAAATTTTCTTTATCAAATCATTTATTTTTCTTTGTATTTTATTGTTTGTTTTGCTGATTTACTATTATATTTTTACTTTCCTTATCCTATAATAAGAAAGTAATGTAATCGGCGGAAATTTGATCTACCCAGTTTTTCACATGTCTAGACGAATTATAGCCTTAGGACAATAAAAAAGTTGGTTTGGGCCATTGGTTCGTGTGCGCGTGGGTGTCTGTCTGCCAGTAAACAGGATATCTCGAGAACCGTAAGAGCTAGAGACTTGAAATTTGGCATGCACGTTACTTGTAGGTAGGGGACGCAGTGCGAAGCTTTAGGCCGCGCCGTTTGGTCGCAAGGTCGCAAAATCGGTCGCAAAATCGGTCGCAAAGCGGTCGCGAATCTAAACGGTCAAAGATACAAAAAATTCATGAGAATAAAAATGATTTGTTATCACGAGATAAACATGAATTTAAAGTAAAAGTTGGTAAAATAGGAATTCAAAAAAAATTGAAGCCCAGGATTTTTGCCAGAATTACCCAAAATAATAGGATAAGGAAAGTCGTGTGGCGTTTACACCAGATTTTTATATTAAATTACATTCTTCTTGTTCCAGTTTCATTTCATATTTTACTTTAGTATAATGTTTTTTATTATTTTCTAATAATGCTTCCACATTCCACTTTCGCCTTTGTTGTGAGTTGTGCTTTCTTATTGTCGGAGTTTTTTTATTTTTGCATTTATTAAGTTGGCTCTTGTAATGTTCCTGTAACTTGTACTAAAATCTGCCACTGATTTGCTATCAGATATGGTCAATTTGATCAACTTAGTTTATCTTTGGATTTCTCTACATTCCTAGATGTATTCTTTTAAGTTGGAATTTTATAGTACTAATTGTCAGTTTAATTTACACACTGAACTGGACTAATAGCATTCTATTGTGATTTGTTTTATCATGTACTGTACACTTGCGTGTTACACTTTAATTTCGGATTTCTCTACCTACTTGAGCGTTTAAATCACCTAGAAAGTTTGGCCCATGCATCAAAGCATAGTGGACGTGTGCGAGCCAGTTTTACCTGCGATTTAATATTAATCAGGCGGTTCAACTAATTGATTTGAATTTAAAAGTTATCTCCGGTAGTTAATATTTCAACTTAATATATTAATATTATACACTGTATATTTAAAGTACAATTATTCATATAACTATAATTCTCAACCCTTTGAGGTTGAATAATTATTATTATAGACAGTTAATACAACATTATGGGTATTAATGAATATCGAAAATTAGATCAGCTCTACTTTCTATTAATGAGCTATTCTTGGAATCTCAAAGATCTCTCCAGAAACAATCCATATTACCCGTTATCAACGCAAGCCACCGCGAGAAGGAATGCTTTGCCAACGACATCGCAAAACGCGAACAAACTAATTAAAATTCCACCAATATTCATACACAACGTTAACAACAATTAATAATCCAAATATTTCACCAAGCTACATACTAGATTTAATCAAACAAAAAAGCCAGGCACGTTTACAATGCAAAGAATTAAAAACTTTTGCATTAAAAGTAAACTAAATAAATTAACACACCAAATCAAACGAAAATTAGAAAAATTTAGAATATTCACTTGCAAAAAAAATGTTGAACAAATAGAACCAAATACGACCAGGCTGTGGCAAAGACATTACCAGACTACAAGAAGTAATATCAACAATTAAAACTACTAATGCTACGCACACATTTGTTGAAGACAAATGTAACTTGTACGCTGAACACCACAAAACCACGTTTATACCCACTATTTCTGATGAAAATAAAGCTCATATGACCCGAACAGTCTCATACATCGAAAATCAAATCCCAATTCTAATCGAATTTGACAAACCCGCTTCACCATCTGAGGTGAAAGATTATATACACACATTGCCCCTTAAAAAAGACCTAACCAAAAAAGGCAATAGCCTACTTGGTCACGCTTTTCAGCGCCTGCTCGAGAACGGGTTATTTTTCTACAACCTATATATATATATATATATATATATATATATATATATATATATATATATATATATATATATATATATATATATATATATATATATATATATATATATATATATATATATATATATATATATATGCGCACAATATTTCCAAACTAGAGAAACAAAACAAAACTGCGCTGTTTGCTGACGACACTGCTATTTTTACCCAAAATGAAAACCCTCACGCAGCTATTGAACGTCTACAGATCGCGGTTAACACTCTTATTAAATGGCCTGACAAATGGTGCATTATTATCAACTCAACTAAATGTACAATTAAGATTTTCACACTCAGAAGAATACAAAAACACCACAGTATCTGCATATAGCATAATCTAATTTTCTTTTTATTTTTTTATTTATTTTAATAAAATCAGCTCAGCATTTATTTATGCTATACATGATTGCGTTACATGTTTGTAATTATTGACTTTTAGTAGCATGCAGAGGATAATTGATTTCCTCATAAATTAAATAGTTTTAAAGGTAGAAACACAACAAATAGGTAACTAGTTCATGTTCATCAGATCTTGCGGTAGTTGCCTTTTTAGTCTATTATGAATGTTCTTTTGACCAAGGTTATAGTACACTGCACTGTCACATTGTTTAATATTTTTAAAGAACGTAGCACAATGTTTATTTATAAATTCAGCTATAGTTGGCAATTTTAGTTCTCTATGAAGTTGTTCGTTACGCACAAACTATGGGGCGTTCACTGCGATGCGGATGATTTTGTTTTGGACTACTTGGATTTTTCTCAGGTGCGTTTTTGAGGCGTTACTCCATACTGGACACGCGTACGTTAGAATCGGCCTTAGTATTGATTTATATATCAGCAATGTGCACTCGGTTTTTAGATGCGACTTCCTATTTATAAGTGGGTATAAGATTGCTTGTCTGATATAGCATTCGTTAAGTTTTTTATTTATGTGATAACCCCATCCGAGGCGGGTGTCTAGGTAGACTCCTAGGTATTTGATTACGGAGTCTCTGGCATTCCACTCTATTACAGTTTGTCCTATGTGCACATTTGGAAGATTTTTGATTTGTTTTAGGCTGAATACTTTAACTTGGCATTTCCCTGTGTTTATTTTTATTTGCCAATTACTATACCACTGACACATTTCATTCAGTGATTTTTGAAGATATTCAGTAGTAACTATAAGATTTTGCCCTTGGGCTATTACCGCCGTGTCGTCAGCATACATCGCCAGGGTTATGTTACTTGAGGTTGGTAGGTCGTGAACGTATAAGTTAAATAAGGTCGGTCCCAATATGCTTCCCTGTGGGACTCCAGCTTTAATGTCTTTTGTGATGGATAGGGTTGCATTTACTCGTACTGCAAATGTTCTGTCGCTAAGAAATGAACTGATAATATTAATCATATAGTCTGGAAGCCCTAGTTTAATGATCTTATATCTTAGTCCAGGTCTCCATATTTTGTCAAACGCGTTTTGTAAGTCTAGAAAGGCCACAACTGTATATTCTTTGTTCTCGAAGCCTTTTTCGATAATTTCCGATATTCTCAAGAGCTGGTGTGTAGTCGAATGCTCTTTCTTGAAACCAAATTGGTATTTAGGTATGATATTTCGTTTAGTCAGTATTGTTTGGAGTCGGGTGTATATTACTTTTTCCAACAGTTTAGAGATCCTTGAAAGTAAACTTATAGGACGGTAACTTTCAGCTTTACTTTTATTTTAACCACTTTTGTAAAATGGAAGAATGTGCGCCCTCTTCCATTTTTTCGGGAAATATCCTAATCTAAGGCAGCCATTAAAAATCGTAGCTAAGAATGCCAAGGATTTTGTAGTGAGATGTTTCAGTATTACATTTGTAATCAAATCAGGGCCCGGGGACTTTTTGTTATTTAAATGTGCGATGTAGTGTTTAATTTCTGAGGGCGAGGTTGGTTCAATTTCAATCGGTTCCTGAGCTCTATAGTTATTATTGATTTCTTGCACTTCTTGGAGGTGAGTTTCAGCGCATGTCATGTCATTAGAGGCAAAAACCAACTCTAGGTGTGAGGCTAATGCATTGGCTTTTTGTTGATCAGTTACTGATGAGTTGCCAGTATCATCTGTCAAGGGATGGATAATGTTCGGTTGTTTAGTTAGTCTTTTAGTAGCTTGCCACATAGTAGCATCTCGCGGTTGGAGTTCTTCTATGTACTTGTTGTATTGATGAAATTTATAGTTATCCAGTTTCTCTCTTACCCTATGTGTCAGTTGATTTAAGAAGGTTTTTAGATGAGGTTGGCGTGTCCTTTGCCATTCACGTCTAGTTCGATTCTTTAGCTCAATTAAGTTTAGAATTTCTATTGGTGTTGGTGATTTAAAATTCTTTTTTTGTTGCTTCCAGGGTGTGACTGCAGGTGTAATACTAGCTTTTACTGCTTCTGTAAATTGTTCTACAGCATCATCTATATTTTCAGTTGTTGAAATTCGTCCGGGGGTTTTCATATTCCTATCTAATTCAATGTGGTAGTTGTCCCAATTTATTTTGCCTTGGATCAATTTAGGTATTACTGGAGTTCTCTGTAGTTCGCTGTAAAATGAGATTATCACTGGAACGTGATCTGAGTCAAGCTCCATTAATACTGTTTGATAGATAGGTTTGCTAAAATTTTTATGCAGGACAACATCTAGTATGTCAGGCTTATGTCCATGGTTATAAGGATAACAAGTCCAATCCCTAGGGGCTGAGATCTGTATGCCATGGTTAGTCATATAATTATTTAGTCTGGAATTATTGGGGTTGTTGGCTCTCCAGCCCCAGTCAGTGAGTTTGCAGTTCAAGTCTCCTATTAGCATGGTGGGTTCTTTACTGTGAAATATTTTAGTAATATCCTCTTCTAAAAGCCTTTTGTTCGGTTGTTTGTATGCAGCATGAATGGTAATTTTAGTGTTGATGTCCAGAGTAAGTTTTACTGCTACAGATTCTAAATTGTCTAGGTTTATATCAGCTAGAGCGTAGTGTGCTATTTGGCGTTTAATTAATATCGCTACTCCTCCTGAAGCTATTTCGGCTCGTCTATCCTTTCTGTATACTATATATCCAGATGCTTTAAATGGTTCATTTTCAGTTAAATGTGTCTCAGATATACAGGCAATATCCACATTATGTCTTGTCATAAATTCTAATAAAATAGCTCGCTGCCTCTTTACACCATTAGCATTCCAATTCAGGATAGTTATATTATTGATTATGTGCTGCTTATGTGGGTCCATGAGAAGTTAATAATGGAAGTAGTGTTGTGAGAAATGGCATTATTTTATCTAGATGAGGAATAATTAGCTCTATTATCTTTGTTACAATCGTAGTTATAACATCATGGGTTTGTTGGTTGTTGGTTGGAAGTGTATTTCTGTTATGATTGATTGGAAGTCTCGGGAATTCTTTGTTATAGTTTTGGGGGTTATTTATGATAGTTTCAGTAGTAGTTGATGTTGTCTGTGCTTGTGGTCTAATTTGTCTATTTTCCTTTGTCTGAGGTCTAACTCTTTTGTAATAGGTGCAACCTTTGTAGTTAGCAGGGTGCTGATCTCCGCAGTTAACACATTGAGGTAGTTCTTCCGGCTTTTTAGGGCAGTTAGTGTACTCGTGGCTTCCTGTGCACTTAATACATCTGGGTTCCAATTGGCAATAATTTCGGGTGTGACTATATCTCTGGCATCTTTTACATTGTGGGATATCTTTAGCTTTTGTTCTAGATTGAACTTCTATAATACTATATTGGATTTTTGTTAATTTAAGAATATCTTTGGCAGTATCGGTGTTTTCAAGGTCCACAGCACACAGTGGAATTGGCTTTTTATCTTTGTTATATAATCTTGCTATTTTAATCACTGGATATTTTAGGGCTTGCAGCTCTTCTCGCACTTCTTCCTCCGTAATAGATACCGGAATATTTCGAATGATAACTGACAAATTATTAATTTCTGGGTCTTTAAATGTATGGTAGCTTAATTTATTTTCATTATAAAATTTTGTCATTTTTCTGTAGTCTTCAATAGTTCTTAGATTGATTCGTATTTTATTTCCTTTTTGTATGGTCTCAAATTCTCCCGTGGTTTGTTCTTTAAGATCTTTTACTATTTCTTGGTATTTCAGTGGTGAGGCGTAATGCAAGAATACGGGTGGAATTTTGATATTATTATCTTTTGTTAAGCTAGAATTTATATCGTCAGATGGTCCACCTGTGTCCATCTGAGCAATTGCCGCGGCATGTTTTTCTTGATATATTATGTTTTGTGCCGTTCGCATTTATTTGTTGTGATTAGTTTATCAGGTTCAAAAAATATTTTTTGTTTTGGATAATTGGTGGTGAAAGTTGACTTCCACTTCTCTTTAGGGCCATTGTTGTATGATGAGAGATCCCCCCTACGGGGGATCACTTGTTTATGTATTACGTGTTAAAATTATAAGACTAATGTTTATACGTACGTAAATAAACGTTATCGGCTCGGACACTTGAATTCTTATCACGCGCGGCGCGGTCTTTTACCACAACGTCCGCCGGGTGAAGGCCCTGGTTGCTGGCCGGAGGGCCCGGCCCGCTGGTGCCGCTGGCTCCGCTGAAGCCCTGATCGCCGCTGCTGGTTCTGCTGGCACCGCTGAAGCCCTGATCACCGCCGCAGAGTTCGCCCTCCGTGCGGGCGCACTCCTGGAAGCAAATGCAGGCTATGAAATAGCTTTCAAATTAGCTGCGTTGCACTGATAACGGAGCGTGCACGTAGTGCCCGCACCGTTTCACTGCTCGTACGCGAATCAATCTAATTTTCTGGACTCCTAAAACCGAAGCTGTGAAATATTTATGAGGTTATTTAGACACCAGGTTAACTTGGAGTTATTACATTAATATGAAACTTAACCAAGAATATAATCGACTAAAGTTACTATATCCACTAATTATCAGAAAGACCCCATTGCTACTTTACTGTTATACAAATCGCTTCTTTAACCAGTTGTAATGTATGCTTGCCAAGTGTGGAGTACGACATCCAAAACTAACTATAAAAACCTATAGATATTTTAAAATAAGATCCTACGCATTTCGACAAATGCTCAATAGTATATACGTACCCAACAAATCCACCGTAAATTGGAAATTTGCACAGTTAAAGAATGTGACCCCATAAAAATAAAAAAGCAAATAACTAAACATCACACAAATAATAACCAGATATGAAAAATATCCACAAGCGTAGATTACCCCAAGACATGCGAAGCTCCGAAGACGACGGTGGCACTGACAGTGAGTGAACAATGATTAATTTGAAAGACTCATAGCTTCACTTGACATTTTAGTTACCTTTCAAAATATACTTTCAAAACCATGTATAATATCTGTTGTGTTGGGCTAGTTATAGAAATAAAAAAAAAATCGCCTAGAATTATTATTATATTGTGTTGCGGTACTCGTTCTATTGCTTTTTGTAATGCAACGTAAAATTCAACATTATCTTCATTATTGGCCATGTTGGTTGGGAATATTTATTTCTAAGTGTTAAATTACAAAGTTTTTCTTAAATAATTACCATTTATAGATTCTTTGGCAATGCTATAGCCAGCTTTTCTTTTGCCTTGTAGATCTAAGTTCCTGTATCACAGTGTACAGTTTTTTTATATGTTTTTTTGTCCACGTATTTTTTGTAGTGCCATTAATCTGCCCAAAAATCATATTTTGGGACTCATCACGAGTAGTTGTCTTTGATTTTTTTGAAGACCGCCTGAAGTGCCCGTTTCATGACAGTAATCTCTTCTACACGACACTAGTAACGATGTGAACTTTATAAAACTTTCATTGTGAAATTTTACCACGCCCGTCTTATAGCCTAGATTTGTCACCATGTAATTTTTATTTGTTTGGTCATTTGTATGAATACCTAAGCGACAAGAAATTTAAGTTGAATGATGTTATTATTCAAGCTGTGCATTTGTAGGTGCGACAACAACCAACAACCTTCTATGAAATGGGTACTTAAAATTGTTTAACATAAACATTATGTATGTTTATGTTAATCAAAAAAGAAGTTTTATAATTAGACGGTATACATTATTAAGGACACGGGACGCGGCAAACTGTATACAGTTCTGTTATGCAGCGTAAAGTACGTAAACATTTCTGGGCGAAAAAAACCGAACCAAAACTGGGAAAGTGAGTAACAGTTATTGTTAAAGGGGCGGCTACAACATAAGAAGAAAAAATCACACGCGGGAGAGGCGCAAATTGTTAGGTAAACAAAGCGATGAGCACGGGCAGATGCGTACGACACAGAGCGGATAACTGTTGTCATTCGAGGTTTTGACAAGTAAAATGGAACTGCAATACAACTATTTATTATATATCTTTAATATTAACAGTAAATTTATAATTTGAATATTTCTATAAATCTTATACAAAACAAAATACCCCCAAAAGAGAAATTTAAAGGTACTAATTTTGACGGAAGCAACGTGGAGAGGAGAAGGCCTTAGCAATATGGGTAATGGATATATCCTTTTCTATTGTGGGGTGGACAAAACGGTACGGGCAAAAGCTGGAGTATAATTTTGTCAACTGATGGTTCATTAAAGTTGTCTACTACATTATAGTCATATTCCACTACATTCTTTTTATTAATTTTACCTTGTCCTACAGCTTATCATACAGATAAAACAAGGGTTATAATTATGTGTGTTGATGGCGTTCAAGGCGGGTTTTAAGCTCAAACAAAGCAACTCTAAAAATTTCAGAAAATGCATATAAATGATTTTAAGTTGCAAAACAACACATATAAACAAAATGAATTAACATTTAGTGGGATGACACTATGGTGGCTGTTTTAGATGTTTCATATAGTAATGGCAAAAATTCTATTTTTGTTACCTAATTAGACGTTAATTTTCATTTAATCATTGTACTTTTAAAATTGTACAGCAATTCTTTCACGTATTCTTCCTATCGATATAACTGTAATTTTTCAGATTTAGAAATAATTTTTTACCTAGTTTTTTGTAATCAATTATAATGTTTACTCTTTATTATGTATCGTTTAACTATATTTAATTTATGTAATTAGCTTTGTATGTGAACGTTCGATACGCATTAATTAAATACTGCGTACATTAAATTATTAACATTGCTGTCTCTATTTATGTATGTGGGTTTACGTTTGTGCAGAATCTTGTACAAAGCATGTTTCAATTCAATCCTAAAACCGATGCATATTACTGCTGATTTGACACCAAATAGTTTCTCATACCGAAATAATAGGGCATGGAATGTATTGCTATAGAATGCAAATTTTAGTTCGTATATCCTACATAACTAATTTAGGTAATCGATTTTGAAGCACTGCAAATTACTTGTGTTAGTCCTGTCTTGCACTGAAAATTAATTAACAAACTAATGTTATTCTAAAGAACATAACTTCATTGCATTTTATCAGAAAAACCGTACTTCTTCATAGCATGACGTATCGTTAAAAAATGTAAATGTTCAAAATCTGAAAAGATAATAAAAATCCAATCTATCTATACATTTGAACAGAAAGTAAACAAACGTAATGTGGCGTTTCCTACGCCCTTGATTTACACGAGGAGATCCGCGCGTAATAAATAAAAGACAGCTTATAGATTTGAACCGAAAGTAAAAAAAGACAGCTAACATGAAATTTAACGTCCCGCGATCTGAGCGCTTAATTTACACGATGTTCGTGCGTTTGTGCACGCACGTCTGGACCGCTCTCGCTCTACCGGGTGGGCGCGGCTGTCTTTGTACCTGTTATCCCTTTTATGGTGTAGGAACAGATGCATATTTACTAACTTAATTAATACAGGGTTGTATCCCGAAGTAGTAGGACTGTTTATTTCCGCGCGCGCGGTGTGATGGAGGGGGTCTGCAAGGTCGGATGTTATGGAGGGGAGCCTTGGGAACAGGTTTCGACCTGCGGCAGTCGCCTGCGTGCATTAGTTGAGTGTGGACCACTGTTTTAGCGACCTCCTGTTGTGACGCCTCGTTGTCAGTTGCGATGGAGCGAAATTTGGAACAAACTTGGAAAATCAGCGACCTAAACCAAGGACATGCTTACGCAGGCCTACAAAAAGGATACCATGAGCCGTTCCTCGATATTTGAGTGGCACAAGTTGTTTCGGAAGGGGAGGGAGCTCGTCCAACGCGCCGGGCGTCCGTCAACCTCGTGAACGGACGACAATGTGCTGAAAGTTCAGCAAATTTTGAACTCTGACCGACGGTTGGGCATTAAATTAATTAGTGATGAGCTGAATCTTTCGTACGGGACAGTCCAACGCCTCATCACAGAGGATTTGTCGATGAGAAAAGTGTGCGCGAAAATGGTGCCGAAAGTGTTGAGTGACGAGCAAAAAGAACTGCATGTTGAGATTTCCCAAGAAATACTAAACTGTTTGGAAGAAGACGAACATTTTCTCGATAATGTCATCACCGGAGATGAAACCTGGGTCTTCCAATACGACCTGGAAACAAAACGTCAGAGCGAAGAGTGGCACACCGCACAATCATCCCGTAAAAAGAAGGCCAGAATGTCGAAATCGAAAGTGAAATCGATGTTGCTTGCATTTTTTGACCGTCGTGGCATTGTCCATAAGGAGTTTGTACCTCCCGGACAGACTGTAAATGCAAGATTTTACATGGAAGTGCTCACACGCTTGCGACCAGACCTGGAGGGGAAGTGAAAGCTCCGTCACCGCCGGACTTCTTCCTGTTCCCCGGATCAAGAGGCAGCTCAAAGGGCATCATTTAGACTCGGTGGAAGCGGCAACGACGAGGGCGCTGAACAGCATCCCGGAGGATGACTTCCAGATGGCCTTCACGACCTGGAAGGCTCGCTACCAGAACTGTCTGGATGCCCAAGGGGCCTATTTTGAAGAGTATTAAGTCGATGTACCAAAATGTTTAATACATTTTTTTTAAAAAAATCAGTCCTACTACTTTTGGAAACCACCCTGTAGTTTCCTATCCATTGTAAAAACGAAGCCAAACTGTCGACAATACTAAAGTTAGGTTATGCAATTTCAGAATCAAAACAAACATTCTGTTACTGCTAGGAAAAAAATTAAAAATTACTGCATTAATTACCATCTGCTAAGATCATACATGTCAGAACAATACTTTCAAATAAAATACAACTTAAGTTACTCCAACTACCAACAAGTAGAATCAGGAGTGTCCCAAGCAGGCGTGTTGACACCGTTGCTCTTCGTGATTTATATCTCGGATTCATCATCAACACACAATACTATTATAGCAACATTTGCGGACGATACTACCTTGCTACCAGTAAACATTAACTCAGTGTTTGCAACACAAAACCTATAGAATCACCTGGATCTATTACAGAACCGGATTGATAAATGGAAAATCAGTACAAGTAACTTACATTACAAAACGCATAGTATGTCTGTCAGTTTTCCTAAATAATACTCAAATACCAGTAAAAAATGAAGGGAAATACTTGGGGTTATATCTAGACTTAGAAGAAACATGCTAAAACAAAACGTCAGCAAAATTAATTTAAAATTCAGAGAGATGTTATGGGTAACAAAATGAAGATCTAAATTATCAATAGATAATAAACTATTGTTATACAAATGTATCTTTTAGTCCATATGGATTAATGGAATACAATCATGGGGGTGTACAAAACCTTCAAACCAAGAAATAATTCAATGGATTCAGTCTAAAATCTTACGCTCCATCACCATGGTACATATCGAACCTTACCCTACACAAAGACTTGAACATTCCATTTGTCACCAAAGAAATCGAGAGACTTTAGACGCTATGATTGGAGTGCACAAAAATGTCTTGTTATCAGAAATAATTAATCCCCTAGAGGCAGAGAGGGACCTAAGGCAGGAAGCATGGTGTGAATTAGTTAAACCTAACCTATTAGGGATGTTCTAGAGAATGGTCAATGGACGATTACTTTACTCATGTTATATTCTGGTATATAAATTACGTATCACTCTTTACTTAGGAGTAGATTATAAATATGAAGTTAAATAAAAAAAAATTGACATTGATTATATTTTCTTCCAAAAAGATGGTGTTACATGCCACACATCACGAAAAAGCATCGCGTTATTGCGCACGACATGTCCTAGAATGGTGATGAGAATTGGCCGTCAGGATCTTGCGACCTGACGCATTTAATCTTTTGTCTGTAGGGTTATTTGCTAATAAGTTAGCCCTAAAAAATAACATCCGAGCCGTCATAAGGGAGATTGAAGCTCCCATGCTTGAAAATATACTATAAAATTTCAATGCTCGCATCCGTGCCTGCCAGTGTATCCAAGGTGAATATTTAAATAATATAATCTTTTACGTTCAATTGTGATTTGGTTTTTATACAAAAACAACATCGTAAAGTCATTTTTTGGAAAACCCATAAATTATCTTTATACTAACACTTTATAATAGTTGAACCGATTTCTTACGTATCAACGTAAAACGTATGAATTACGGGAGCGCATTATGAACGAGCGCGTAAGCTATGCATCGGTTCAACTTTGCGTTTTACGTATTTCTCATGGGCAGTTTATGCTTATGTCTGTTATGAATGGGGGCCAAGTTAAATTGTTCCACGTTTCCAATCCATGGAAAAAGCTGATCCAATTAAAAATTTATACGTTTCTATCTTGCAAAAATTTAAGGGAAGTCAGGTGAACATTTGTCAGCCTAGGACAGAAAAAATTCTTTAAATTTGTTATTGCAATACAGATTTTGCTCTTTAAAGGTCTTTGTTTAATAATGGTCGTGTTATTTTCACATTCTGTTATTTTATTTTTTTAAGTGTTTAAATGTCTTCATCTGCTTTCTTCATTCTTGGAAACAGTCGGTTTAAATTATTTATATTAAGTGCATATCACTTTTTTTCTTAATACTGAATTGACAAATATAAATCTGTGACGTGACAAAGAATTTAGTTGTCTAATATAATGAACTCTGATTATATGAGATCTCTGAGAGTTGTTAATATGACAAGAACGATTTGCGCAACTTCGATATATAGTCAAGAAAAAATCTTTTTTAGTTAACATCTGCATGTTTACTAGGCTACTAGGTTAATTGCTATCACACAGAAAGTGTTACTTTGAAAGCGTTGTAAAATGTTAAGCTCTGATGATTTAGCATAACACCAGATTGGATACCATATGACCAAACTGGTAGTATTATTTAATTATAAAGCAATATCCTACTATTAAGGGTTAATCTTGATTTCCGTTCTAATAAATCTTTCTTACTTTCATATCGAGCTGCTTCAGTTTGAATCTAGGTGCATGCTTCGATACCTAACGTTCTTTGTAGAGGGTATAACATGTCTTTTAAGTGTTACTTGGGGAGGACCTATTTTCCGAGTTGTAAAAGTGATTTTAAAATATCCGAAGTACACTTTACACACCACAGTTATCTCAATATAAGCAAATGTAGAACGTATTTCATCTATCATCCTGATAACATCGCTCACGCTGGTACAGCAGTTATTATCAACAGTAACATTCCATACCATGAAATGGAAGAATTTGAAACACTTCACCAAGAAGCTACAAATACTAGTCTAATGCAGAAATGGGGATGTACCAGCATTGTACTGTTATCCTCACCATACAATACAGTAAGATCATTTTGAAGAATTTTTCAAGACCTTGTTTTAATACTTCTATTGCAGTAAGTGATTACAACGCTAAATACACGTTTTGAGGGTTTAGATTAACCGCTCCTAAAGGAAGATAGCTAAGATTTACCATAAGCGAAAATCGTTGCTACTCATTAACCACAGGGTAATTTTGCGTTGGGTTTTACGAAAACTGTTATATGATAAAATATTATATAAAAAGATCATACCCTCTCTTTCTCTGCCCCTCTCCCCTACTACCTTTTTCATTTTTAGTTTTTCGATTGGTTTGTAACAATTTTCCACATACGTCGATCTTGTGTCATTTCTTTCCGTTCCTTGAAAGTCCTTGCGTTTACATCACTTATTATTTGTTTGATGTATTTCAGCCGTGGTAGTCCTCTTTGGTTCTTTCATTCTATTTATCCTTTTATGATTTTGTTTAGCATGCTTTTGTCTCGTAGAATATGGCCTATGAGTTGACATTTACTTTTTTGTATTGTCTTAATAAGTTTTCTTTCTTCACTTACTCTTTTGAAGACATCCTCATTTGTTGTTCTTTCCAACCAAGTGATTTTCAGTATTTTTCTGTAGCACCACAGTTCCGATGCTTCCAGGTTTTTTTCTTTCTGGTACTTCAAAGGTTTAGCTTTCACATCGATACAATGCAAAGCTCCATACAAAGGACTGTAAAAATTCTTTTTTCGACTGCAGGAAGATATTTTCTTGATGTCATCAAATTCTTTTTGTTAAGAAAAGCTTCTTTTGCTTGGTTGATACGACTTTTTATTTCTTTCCTACATCTTCCATCTCTGCTAATCTTACTGTCCAAATATGTGAATTTGTCTACTTCTTGCATTTCTTTATTGTCTCTCTTGATGTGCATTTATGTTCTGCTTATTGATGTGGTACATACCATAACTTTTGTTTTTTCTTGCTTAGTTTCATATTCTACTCATTGTTATGTATTCAATGTGGTTAGATCTTGGTGTAGTTCGTTTTCATCATTTGAGAGTAGTACAATGTCGTCAGTAAATCTAATTGTTTTTATACTCAGTCCGAGGATTTGATTCCTTCTTTGTCTCCTGAGATTAGTGTGCCTATGGATTTTTGTATGTAAAGATGGCAGTGTGCATTCTTGTCTCACTCTCTTTATTATTATTATTATTATTATTATTTTCGTCTCTTCTTCGTTGGTTTTTATTATTCCTTTTATATACATGTTATATATAAACCTTCTGGCATTGTAATCTACCTCTATGCTTAGTATCTTAAACATTGTGTCCCATTTGACGTTATCAAACGCATTTTCGGCGTCAATAAAAGCGTTTGTTTTTTCCAGTGTTTTTTATATAATCATTTTTAGTACTAATATCGCTTCATTTGTGCCTCTTCTCTTTCGGAAGCCGAATTGGTTTTCAGTTAGGTTTTCCTCGACATTTTCTTCTATTCTTGTGTATATTATCTTTTGTTATTATTTTCAAGGCATGTATTATTATATTTATTCTTGTGTGTTCTTCACAACTTCGATTTTTTTGTGATTATTATGATCATATTCTTTGAAAGTCATCTGGGATGTGTTCTGTGTTATATATTGTGTGTTAAGGCACAAAAAAGATTTTTTGTTTTTTGGCTAACGCTTTTTATTACTTCCGCTGGGATTTTGTCAATTCCTGGTACTTTTTGCGCGCGAGTCTTTTTAGTGCTTTTTCGAATTTTGCTTTTAGTATCGATGGTGTTTTCATATTATCATTTATTTCTTCTTAATTTTCTATACGTATTTTCTGTGTATTGTCATCTTTATATAAGTTCTTTATATACTGTTTTCATCTGCCTGCTACAGATGATAGAGAGTATCTGTTACAATAGTTCCGTCGTCTTTATATATGCCATAACTTTTCTTCTTCTTATTGAATAAATTCTTTATTTTCTTATATGCATTTTCGATGTTTCCTTTATTTATTTTTTATTGTATTTCTTTGCATTTGTTTTTTATGTTTCTTTCTCTTGCTTTTTTTGTTTGCTTGTTTATTTTGTTTCTTAGTAGTCTGTACTTATTTTATCCTTCTTCAGTATGGCTATTTTCGTATTTTTTTTCCTCTAGTAATTTAATTACCTTTTGTGTAATCTATGGTTTTCTTGAGTTTTGCTTTACTTTTTCTCCATTGCTTTTATTATGTTGTCCTTTATGCATTCTCAGGTTTTATTTGTGTTTTCTTTTATTTTTATATCACTTTCATCTATCTTTGTTTGGATCTTTTTTAGTGTGGATTGTTTTGCAGTGTTTTTATTAATGAATGAAATTTATAGACAAATCCACCTCAAATGCATCGGAAGATGAAAACCTCAAATGAATAAACAGCGAATCGATTTCAAATTTAATTTTAAATGATGTCCAAAGGGGAAAAGATGCCCAAAAAATTAGAACTTTATTAATAAAGATCCTTTTGTAATGCGTAGTAAAAAGTTTAGAACATTCAGGCTATTAGACGACAATTATGATACAAATTAATATTTTGTGTTTTTGTTATTGCTCGAATTTGTGTGGTTCAGTTTTACATACTAAATTTTGAATTCTAGTTAATTTCATTTTTGGTTTATTTTAATTTTGATGCATAAAGTTGTGTCTTAAAAGTATTAAAAACTTGTTTTTTATCCATGGAAATATATGCAATAGACAGATATATTCGCTCTTATAACACGGTTTTAATATAATGCAAAACACGTTCCCTGATCTGTATTACTCCTAAGTTTCTCATAACACGGTTTTGATACAACATGAAACTAATTATACGTATTACAGGAGGGTTGACTGTATATATAATTAGATTTTTTAGTTCTCCTTTTTAACTAATTTACACTGCTGACCTACCTGTAGATTAAAGTCTTATTACTACAACTTTTGCTGATAATATTGCTATTTATCTACTCATACAAACTACTAAATAATCTTAAAAAATATTTTTCTGCTTATTGAAATAAAAACCAAATATTTAGATCTTTAGTGAAGTCAACGCTTTACATGAAGATAATGCATTTAAGCTAAATGTCATCTATTCAACGCAAAGCTTCGAAAGTTGAATTAGCAAAAAATATAAATTACCCTTAAAAAACAGTTCTTACTTTACAATACAATCCTTATACCAATACGGACCTCCAATATCCACATGTAAGAATGGCCGAACCAAAGTCCTGTCATATGGCACCAACCAAACCGTACTATAGTATTGGAATTCCATTACTCATTGATAATATTAACACATTTAATTAAAATTATCTCAAAAGGTTACATAATCATAGTAAAAAAGCTGAAAAAAAATGTCTCAAATTTGAGAAAAATGCTCTCCTTACAGGTCTGTAAGAGAAATGGCGTTAATGGATAGTTTCTTTTAATATTGTATTTTTATGCCATCGAAAGCATGCTAACGTTTAAGAGGTAGTTAATGACGTTACAATCCCGTCTGTGTGTGTGTGTGTGTGTATATCATCACGATAATTCAAAAACTAAAACTCTGATTGATACCAAATTTGGTACACAAGTACTTCGGACTAAAACAAAGCATGAGTTCGATTTCCAGCCAAAAAATTACGTTCTCTCGATAGTGTCAACTTGGGTTTACACCCTTCTTGTTTTATTTTTATTTCCACATTTGATACCACTTTTTTAAATAAATCAAATAATATTTAATTGCCTTGTGTATGGTAATTGAAAAATCACTGATTTGTTTAGGTGCTAGTTTCAGTGGGATTTATTGTTTTTCATTTATTTCAATAATTTCGAAAAATGAAAAGACAATAAGAAATCTATTTCGGTTACAAAACTACACAAAGAAGCATACGCATTGTTAGAAGTCACTATGTCAGTGACAGCAGGGTAAATCTTAAGCGTAGTTACTAAGATTTTTAAGGTCAATCTATATTAGGAAAACAATATGATAGATTCGAAAATTTATCTCAGTGTTCAAGTTTCAACTTGGAACGTGTAAATTATCAGGTAAAATTAAGGTTTTAAAATCATTGTCAATTTACCGCATTTAGGAAGATAAAAAAAATATTAAGTTATATTATATAATTTTACATGAACACAAGTATAGAAAGGTTTTGACGTTTACATACAACTTCTTACAAATCCGTCATTGATTCCTTCCCGTTTTGCGCATGATGAACGGTTATGAGCAGCTAGCTCAGACCAGAAATGCCAGTACCATATCGATATTCTTACGGAATGGACTACAGTCTTAGTCATATTTGTAGTTCGAACCACAGTGACTTTTGTGATAAATCAGAAACAGTGGATAGCTTTGTTAAAGGTAACAACGATTTGAGATTTGAGACTTGAATTACTAGGTTGTGTTCTATGCAGAGACTCAAATTGAACACAATAACGAACACAGCCTGAGAAAAAAACTTGTTTACACCTTTGTGTAACACGGGTCCATATTTGTAATAATCTTTTAAATGTCGTTTAAAATACGAACATTGGTCCTTTGAACCGGATATTAAAATACGTAAATGACTAACGCGCATTAATTAAGTTTTTTAAAATTAATCTTAAAATGAGATCTAGATAATTAAATGTGTAACAAAAAATAAAATAAAAGATAACAGAACAAATTATGGAGGTTGAGTAACATCAATGAAAGTAAGCTAATAAAAATTATTTTCTAACTTAAGTAGAGAAGTTTAAAAAATACTATTCTATAAAAAAACTAGCGCATCAAATATTACAGAATTATATATTTAATGGGGATCGATAAACATTTTGCTGAATATCGGCTGAAATTTCAAATTACGAAAAATAATTTATTTTTTTGTGCTGTTGATTATTCATAATCTATTAAGTAATAGACATACTGCAATACCTGATCTAAATAATCCAACTACAGATTAGATATAACCCTATGGCGGCGATATCAGCTATTGATTTTAAAAGTGCTGGATGGAAGGGTGACGCTCCCTAGTAACCCTTAAAGTATCAAATAGTCAGCAAATTTTAAGTTAGGTTAGGTCAAGTAAGGCACGGGGGGCACACTGGTAGACGTTATTGATCATTTTAACCCTTCGTCTGATACATTGGATAGCTGTTGCAGTTCAATAAATAATTGAAGCTTAATATTAATAATTTAGCTTTAGGAAATAAGCAACTGCTACTGAATTTTAGAAATTATTATTTATATCTAGATCTACCTACTAACAAATTTCTTCTAAACCAAGAGCAACTCCACAATTATAACAATATTAATTTTAGAGTGGTTAATAAAAATAAACTGATAATTATAAACTATACGTTTCTGTAACAATAAGTAGCAGTTGATTATTTCAGTTGTGCAAACGATCGTATCAAATGGAATTTATCATCGCTACTAGTCTCAAAATTTGTAGTATGTCTTTGCTTCGATATATAAGTGCCCGAAACGCTCTATTCGCTATTTAAGGCCAGGCTTGCATTTTTATTAGTTTTTAATTTGTAAGTAATAGCTACCCCGAGGTCACAGTACGCTTCTAATTGCATATTTACACGTAAAAGACCGTCAGTGCTGGCGTGCCGGCTGTAAACAGGTGCTGATCATCGTAATTGACCGCAAGGTCTCTGATACGACAAGGAACTTATCATTTAGGTATTTATTATTTTCACCCCCTATTAAATCTTAAATTGAATTGAATCTAAATTATTAAATAATAAAGTATGGTTCACTTTTAACCTACCTTTTATTCTTATCTAAATCAAGCTGGCCCACAACAGCAATTTCAGACCTATAATGCATCACAACTTTTTCCTTTACAACCTCAACTTACCAGTACCCACTAAATCCTAAGCACGCACAGATAACAAATATGTGCCCAATAAATCAACAGCATCCTACGGCACTTCCAGCCTGTAACGAGTCAGAAAATAAATGGCACTTAATCAACCACAACAAAAAGATATTTCAAATAACCAAAAGAAGCCAATATGGTCTAGATGACTCAGTACAAACCAGTAATATATATGACCTACTAAATATAGAAATTGATGAGCAGGTAAGCATCTCACAAGAAGCAACTACCCTGAAAGTCCCTAAACCACCACCTGTTTATGTATCTGATGTGAAAAACATTAATTCCCCAATAACGCTACTTAACGAAATTGCAAAAGACAGTTATACACTAAAAGCACTAGGCAACGACCAAATTAAAATCCAAAGTAATAGAAGCGAAATTTATACAACTATTACTAACAACCTCATAAATAAAAACATAAAATTCCATACGTACAAACCAAACAGGTGTTCAACCATGTATGGCATAAGGGGCTTTTATACAAATTGAAACTACATCTACCTACTCTCTATTAATTCTTATTAAAGTCCTATCTGTCCTACTGTTACTTTCAAACAAAACTCAACACTGAGACATCCACTCTTTACCCCATCCAGTCAGGTGTGCCGCAAGGTACTGTGCTGCGACCCTTCCTCTACCTGGTTTTCACTGCTGATATTCCAATCATGAATAACAAAAAATTCTACTTCTGCGGATGACATCGCCTTAATATCCGTCAACGATAACTGAAATGTGGTCTCACATAATCTCCTTAACCGCCTTGAAAACTAGTTTAGTAAGTGGCAAATATCGGCAAACCAATCTAAATCAATTCATATTACCTTTGCTAATCGAAGACTAGAGTGCTCAGAAGTAACAATCAACAATATACATGAAAAGCTTATATCAATAATAATAAAAAAAAACACAAATAAACTTCCAAATATGACAAATGAATTGAATAATGGGTCTTAAATCTAAATTATCGCGCGATAACAAAATTTTACTATACACACGCATCATCAAGCTTACCTTGAGCTTCGATATACAGCACTGGGGTTGTATTAAGCCATCCAATACTAAAATTATTCAAATATTGCAATATAAAATACTAAGGACGATCTTCAACGCTTCCTGGTACGTCAGTAATAAAACTCTACACGACGAAGAAATACGAAACTCTACTGACATCTAGACAAACTCCCTGGACACCCAAAGGAAGATGCCAGTTCCTTGTCCATACAACTAACAGTGCGGAGAAGGCTGAAGAAACTGTGGACAATAGATTTAGTTTTATAACTAACATTATGATTCAGACAATTATAAAACTTGCTATAATGTTTACGGAGTCTAGTTATTAGACTATTTCTCCCTTCTTGTATTTGTGTCAACTAATCTACTTATTGCTCTACTGAGCAGATCGTAAATATCTAAAATAAATTTTAAAAAATATTTTGGATTTATAAAACCTACAAAAACTACGTTTTATATAAAATGAAAAAATTTATATTTCTATGGCAAATGTACATTTTTTAAATTTACAATAGAAGAAAACGTTTTCAATCTGGCACATTCTGTATGTGTATATATGTATATATATATATATATATATATATATATATATATATATATATATATATATATATATATATATATATATATTGAATTAGATTAATTATAATTTTACTTTAATTTTAACTAAATTAAACAAAAATACTTTAACTTGAATTTAGAACATTTACTGTAAAATAAGTCATTTCAACTGATTAATTAATGTGTTTGTTTTTGAACTTTTTTTATTAATATACCAGCGCTAAAATCGTCTTATTACCTGCAATATGAGTATGCGAAAATGCATTAGGGTTATATTATAGATCAAAAACATGTCAATTCAACCCCCAGCACTCTAAAAGAAAAAAAAACCTCCGGTATTTACTTTATTAGCTTGCAATTAGGTAAATGTGAAATACTCTTTGTAGTTAATGCACTGCAATTTCAAATAATTGAATGCGTTTGTTTCAAAGCCCTTTGTAACTTGACTTGCGCACTCCGTGTTATGCTATTTTCTGTACAAACAGCAGCAAAACTAGTTAGCAAACTCGAGTTTATGCAATTAATAACTTAATAAGCTTCGATTACATTTTTTATAGCATCAGTTATTGTCGTACGCCGCAAAATAATGCAATTTTATACCAGTAAACAGCGATATGCGTAGAAAGATTCGGTCTGCATTTAAATTATTTAGTTTAGAGGAAAACTAAAAAGTCCTACAAAAATAGTTAAAAGCAACAAATAAAACTGAGATAGAGACAAAAAACTTTGGTAAAATTCCTAATTTTTTATTTTTGTAACAAAAATTTGTAAATGTTTTAATATAATAACAATACTGATATGACGTTAATTAGAAAAGTGAATAAATTGAACTCCCCGTAACGTTGCAGTTAAAAGTTTACTCCGCTGTCCGTGAGCATGACGCAGGCGAGTTCTAGTCTCACTCACCCCACGGGTATATGTGACGTCCTAGTTTAAGTCCTAGTACAAAAATAAATTAAGAAATTATATTAATGAAAAAAAAGCATATTCAACATAAAAAATGTTTCGTTTTTAAATGACTTGCTCAATATTACCCAACATACTTAAATTCTATCAGATTATAGATCAATCTGATAATTATTTAGTTAACAAATTAATCTTGTTTTAAGAATGTTAAGATTTTTTGGGAGGGGGGGTAAGAGGTGCTTCTACATCTGTGCGCCCAAACTTCAACCTCGTCTGACCGTAGTGTCCTCTGCTAGACAACGAAGAGGCTCTGATAACCGAATATTGGCGGTATAATCGTATCTTACATAGTTATTTCATATAAATAACCAAATATTATATAATTAAAATTATGATAAAATGAAGAAGGAAATACCAGCACTTGTACACTAAAACATATATTGAACATTATGCGGAAGGCAAGGGGAAACCACCTTTAGGAAATTTCCCAAGAAAGCAGCAAACCTAATAAATATGGACAAGTCTTCAACAGCTAATAAGTCTGGAGGTAAAACTATCCCCCATTCGGATCTCCGGGAGGGGACAACTAATGAAGCGAGATCCAACAAACAACGTAACTTGAACATCAGCAAAGTAGGACCTTGGAATGTCAGATCATTACTAAAGTGTGGGAAACTAGAAAACATTAAGTTAGAAATGAAAAAGTTTAAAATTGGAATTTTAGGTATTTGTAAAATGAGATGGCCACAAGCAAGAGATTTTTGGAGTAATGGTTACAAAATAGTGCACACAGGAGCTAACCAAGAAAATTCAGGTATTGGCATTATCCTTAGCAAAGCATATGGAAAAAGAATAACCGGATATTGGCAATACAACGAAAGAGCAATAATGATAGACACGTACTAAACCAGTGGATACCATCATTGTACAAGTGCATACGCCAACAAGCGAACATAACGACCAAGAAGTGGAAGATATGTATGAATTTATAAGTAACATGACTAAGAAAGTAAAAAAAACACAAAAACCTCTATGTTATGAAAGACTTAAATACTGTAGTAGGAGAAAAAGCAGAAGGAAAAGTAGTATAAAAATTCGGCTTAAGAAAACGCAACGGAACAGGATCGAAACCGGTCGAGTTCTGCAAAAGACATAACTTGGTATTAATAAATACAGTATTTTAACGTTATCCTAGAAGACGATATACTTGGACAAATCCTGGAGATGCAGAAAGATATCAGATAAACTTTATTCTAGAGAAACAACGTTTTCAAAATCAGGTTGAAGAATGCAGAACCTATCTCAGTGCTGATACAAATAAAGATCATAAGCTGATAATAATAAAACATAAACTGAGTATAAAAAACTGAAGGAAAACAAAATTCACAAGTGGGATATAAATAGACTTAGGAGTGTGGAAAACCTTTTAGAATACTCAAAAAAAGTTACTTTAGAAATAAACAAAGCAGATAATGAAATAGAGGATATAGAGATGAAATGGAGCAACATTAATAACGGAATTGTTAAAACAGCCACAAAAGAACCCACCAGCACGTAAGCCTTGGATCACAAAACAAATTATCGATCTAATAAAAAAAAGAAGGAAGTATAAGGACGCTAAATCAGAAGAAGGTAAATTAAAACACCAGCAAATTAAAAATAGCATCAACAGATTAGCTAAAGAACAATATATAAAAGAAAAATGTGTGGAAGTTGAGGAAAACCTCAAAACAAATAGAATGTATCAGGCATATAAACAAGTCAAAAATTTTTTCCAGGGAACAAAACCCAAAATAAAGGGAATAAGAGATAGTAAGTGTAATATGCTGTTAGATAAAAAATAAGTTGCCGACAGATGGAAAAAGTATGTAGAACAACTATATAGCGAAAAAAACAACATGCAAAGAATGGAGGACGAAGCAGTAGATACACAAACAACTACAAAAGGATACATTCTAAGAGAAGAATTTGATAAAGCACTAGAAAAACTGAAGTAAAACAAGAGCCCAAAAAATATTGATGAGAATTTGATTGAAGACCAATATGGATTCCGCAAAAATACAGAGAAAAGATAGGCAATGCTTGCACTATGACTAATAATTGAAAAAAGAATACGAAAGAATAAAAACACTTTCCCAGCCTTTATTGATTTACAAAAGGCCTTTGACTATATAAGCTAGGAAATTATGCTTACACCACTAAAAAAGATAAAAAATAAAACATAAAGACCGAAACAACCGAAAGATCCTAAAACAACTATATGATAATCAAATTAAAACAATAACACAAGGGGATGAAATTAGACAAGCCAAAATAGAAAAAGGTGTGAGGCAAGGATGTGTTTTCTAGCCGATACTTTTTAACATATTATTACAACAAGCTGTAAATGAATTTTTAACGCATATTAACGAGGGTATAAAAATACATGGACAGAGAATTTATATGATATGGTACGGAAATGACATAGCGTTATTAACTGAAAAAGAAAAGGAACTCACTGTCCCCAAATCATTTTTTGTTACATGTGTATGCAATAAATTGTCTCACAAAACAGCGTCTGAGACATTCAACTCGCTGGCCTCTCAGTTTGCTGTACCTCACCAGATCACCAAAGGTGTAATCCAAAGTGGCATCAGCTCTCTGCGGTCGTTGGTAACCGCCTAGCATGAAGACAAGCTGCGACATAACCCAATCAATGCCATTTCTTTAGATGGAAAGCGATCGATTAGCCAGCGATGTGAACAGCGGGAAGACAGTGGTTTCACTCGGAAACCAGTGACCAACGAACATGTGACGGTGCTCTTCATCAATCAGGTGGACACTGAGCTGAAGTTCTGCACTACTATTGTATGTTTGCTGTTGTACATAACCTTAATTCATTTTATCTATTTAATTGCAACCCGAGGTTTGGTGGAATATTTTGAAAATCGTGGAATCGACATTGGAGCGAGCCTGATGCTCGTGGGGTATGACGGCTGCGCGATGATTGTCGCAAAGTAGACTGGTATCATTTGGTGACTCAAATAATGCCTCAAGAAGCCATTTCAGCCGGTGATTTTCCTAATGCATCTTAACGAGCTTTCTCTTAGAGCACTGGTATGCAAACTGGTGGTGAAAACAAAAGACACATCAATCTACGAAGGCCCGTTGGGTGAAGAGATCAAAAGAAACGACCTCCCGACTTTTTCTATTGCCAACTTTCGGCCCATTTCTTGGAAGAACGAGCAGAGCATTCTCTTTTCTACCTGGCCCTACTAAGTCCAGCTGTACCACCTGTATTTGGTAGCCAAGACCGGCAAAATCGGCGACATTTCCAAGCTAGCACTTACTCAAGAGATTTCAGCTCTTAACCACTCGCGCTGGCTGACGACCGTTTCTTGCATTATCTGTCGATTCTTGGCCGAAAAAAAGCCCAACTCGGTCCCTCAACTCACCCTCATGTCAACGTACATCGTCAAGGTTTACTGCACCATCTTTTTTTCCCACCAGCTGACGATGCGCACCCGAAAAATGCCAAGAGATAGTGGACAAAGTTCTCGTCGATAACGCTCACTTTGTTAGTCCAGAGTGGATCACTACCGCGATGATCCAGGAGAAGCACTCTTCTCTGAAGACGAGGGTTATTTCGTTGGTCCGCCAAGCTCGAACCAAATCGGCTACCTTTCGCCGTTCGAAAGTCGCCTCCTCGACAGTTCTACACACCGACAAAGTCTGAGCTCAACCTATCGGCCGATCACTACTCCCAGTTGGTAGACATCAATGCCTTTGAATTTCTTAACCATCTTATTTCCTTTCCCAAATCACTCGCAGTTGGTGGAGAAGTGTGTTCAAGATGTCCACCTCGAAGCTAAGCGCACCACTTCTGACTACTCTCGCTCATCAAGAAAGAGTTCAATATTTAGTGTATGTTATCTATTATAACAATAAAACAAATTAAATAAAATTGTTTTGTACGTCGTTGAGTAGTATTTTGAGGGCCAAAACCAAATTGGGATTTCAAATGCCAGCAAAACGAGCTTTACCTTAATGTGTCCCCTCGCAAATGTCCACTGTGCGTTAACTGTACAGTAACGTAGTGGGTGCGTGACCCCTCTAAGGCGGTAGCGCCTACTTGAAGGTGTGGCCACTTAGTGGCAGCTGATGAGACTACGCGGCGTCATTAAATTTTTTTCCAAAATCTTTCGATCGACTGGACTTGACCTTAAACTCATCAGATCGGTTCCAAATTTTGCCAGAAATTCTTTTTGACAAGGAGGCATACATGGGTGAAGATCGAAGAAGAAAATTATAAGTACATTCTGCCTTATTCCATAATGGGACACGCAAGGAATTAGTTAATGTTTACTAGTTTATTTATTATTGTGGATAGCATTTGTAAGATCATATTGTTTTGTTGAATCAATTGAGTGACCATACTCTTGAACTAATCTAGGAAACTATTCAGAATTATGCCATCAGGGTGCTGTATAATTACATGATCTTGTCTGGATACTTGGTTATATTGTTAGTTTGTGTGGATTGCTGCTGTAGCCTGTTGATTTGGGATATTTTCCTGGGTATTTGCGTAGCTTGCCTAATTTTATTTTGTAGTTGTATATGAACCATGCACCCACGGTAATTAAAAGGATGGTTTCCATCATATAAAGCACACGTAGCAAGAGTATCTTTAGTATTTTTGCATGTTTTTGTGTCATGCAACACCCCACATTTGATGCATCTACACGAGAGACTACAATATGTTTTGGTGTGTTTATATTGTTGGCATCTTGTACATTATACAATAGAGAAAGTTTTCTTGAGGGTTTACTTTTATTATTTCATTGCTTATAGCTTTTATGTTAAATAGGTCTTTATTGTTCTCATACGGCTCAAGGTTTATAAAGAACAGTGAAAGTCAAAATTTTGTTATTCTATGTTTGATAGTTGTTATGTTTCTGACTTTGAAGCCAGCTTGGATAAGTGCTTCTTTAATGTCCTCGGTTAGTGTTGTTGGATGTAAGTTACGAATGTCGTAATGTACGTGTTGCGTATCTGTTTTGTTGTGGGATATGAGTTTCTACCTTTTTTTCTTTATTCCTTGGGATCTGTTGCCATTCATTGCGTTGTGCTGTAATACTTTGGAGTTAGTTTCCTCTTAAATAGATTTATACCAGAGCATTGGTTGATTTTGTAACTGTGTATAGACATTTTGTGAGGATATATGAATACAACTGTTTTTTGTTGGTGGAGTGTTGCATAGTTAGTTATTTTGTTTGTGAATTTGATCAGTTATTGGTACTTGATAACTAGATGTTGATGGCTGATGTTTGTATGGGCACTTGAGCGTTGGGAGAACTAAACGTAAATCCGTAGCTTCCGGGAAGCTTGGTTTGGTCCGGGACTTGTTGATATTCGGTCTATTATACTTAATGAAATAGTAATTATACATACAATATTGTAGCGTCGATAGCTATTTGGGTTGGTTAGACCATTTTTTTAATTAAACTAATAGCACGCCATTTGCACTTCACTTTTGAAGATAACAGAGCGTAGCAAGCTTGTGTTTATTCTTTGAAAGTCAAATGTAAACTGTTGTTATTAACATATAACAGCTTTTTCATTTTTTACAGATTACAAAAAGAAAGTAGGTTATTTCAGAAAATGGAATATGTGTCTTAGAAAAATCGTAATTGAAGACGAGATTTCATTATACGACAAAGCAAGGCAAAAAATTGAATAGACATTAAAATAAAAATAATAGAACAATAAATACCTACAATATATGATAGCCGTAACAGTGTGTTCTTGTTCATATAATTTATTTCTGAAAAAACTTAATCGAGAACTGTTAAACATATATGCTCATCGTAAGCACAGCCGAAGTGATACAATTTTAAAAAAATACCTGATTATACTAATTAAAATTTTATGGCTTTATTTTGCTGTTACTCACTTTAATAGACGTTATAAGTTCGGAAACACTCTTAGTACATTTTACAAAGATTACAAGTGTACATAGCTGGTGTGTAATTGCTTATGGTTACGTTTGTTTCTATGCTTTATTTAGTTTTAAACTTCCCTCGAAAGCAGACATGCCAGTAAATTTTTTATAAATATCTGACTATATTTTAAAAATATTTTACAGTAAAATCTAATGAATTTAAAAGAAAAAGGAATCGGATGTTAATTAATAGATACATTTGAAAATTAGTTGCCAAACAATCCCCCCATTTAGCAAATGCATCTACATTAGCGTGCTCCCGTTCAATCAATTTAAATATAGCTGTAATTGGCTATATCGTTGTGAACCTATAAAATAAAAAAATACGTTCATGCATACCGAGCGCGATTGAAAATGACGTTGCAGAGTAATGTATTAAAACCGCGATTTCCGGCTCATAGACAAACACAAAGTGGTAAACAGCTAAACGTACATTTGTACGCCAATATTTACTTCAAAAGCTCAGTATATCGTAACTCCCACATTTTCCAACAATAGCTTGCAGTTTAGTTGTCACGTCTGCAATCAGCATGAGTAACGAGACGAGTCGAGTAGATTACACACACGTATTATGTGCACTTTTGAACTGTATGCTGTAGCAGGGTGTTGTGTAGCCTATTTAGTATCGATTTTCTGCATTTATATGTAACCAGGTAAAATAAACTTTGCCATTGTGACTTACAAGAGCATTAAAGTTAGCAAAATGACTTATTTGATGTTAGTATAAAGATTACAATATCAAAATTTTTATTTATTAATTTTTATTTATACGCATATAAATTAATGTTATAACATATATTTAGTTTTTGTAAATATACAAATTTTTTTATAACATACATTTAGTTTATTAGACTTATGTTGGTAAAGTTTTATTTTATATTTGTGGCTCTCACAAGGATACAAAATTAAAAAATGATGCAACTATTTTGTTAATTTTATTTAATAATTGATTCATCAACACACCACTTTTGTAAAAAGCTTTTTTGACAATTTCTGTTTTCACGTTTGTCTGTTGCTCCAGTCTGTTTTCTGAAAACCTCTTTCCTCTATAGTTGTTTTTATATAAGAAGAAAGAGTCGGCCTGTCTCTTTTATTCTCCCCCTTGGAGATAACTGCGTCGATTTCTTTGACCATGTCCATACAATTGTATAGTTCTATTTTCTAACGTTTTCGTGATTGAAAGGGTTCCAAACTTTTTGGGTTCTGAGTCTGTACCTTCTTGTAACGATTAAACACCTTCTCATAAAATCGAATTCTACTGTTATAATTTTATTTATGTTTTTTGTAAGTGTTTACATCTCTCCTTTATGCAATACTATGTTTTCTACCACACTATAGTATATTCTTGAGTAACATTCTTATTTCATATTACTCCGCGCAGTGCTTTTGTTGATTTCTGTGCTATGATAATTCTTTTGTAAGTGTCTGTCTCGTATGTACCTGCTATATTTAGAAGTGAGCCCAAATATTCGAATTCTGCACAGGTTTTTTTTCTACTATTTTCTAATATTTTCTAATATCCTGTGTCTTTCTGCGTATATTACGTTTTTTGGCAATTAAGTTTCAAACCCCACATTTCAAATTCTTCATTCAATTTTTTTAGCATATATTCTATCCGTATCTTGTTCGAACACGACCTGATTATTCGCGAATGGTAGAACGTAGGGTTGAGTTATTTATTATAATTTCTATTTCTGTGCATGTTCTGTGCCAGGTGTCCAGTGCTGGTTCAACATATATATTAAACGATAATGGTGTTAGAGTGCAGCCCTGTTTGAGACCTTTTGCTATTTTTATAATCCGAGTTATTTTATTGGCCACTTGTATACCGGGTGCTCGATTTTCGAGCCTCACCATGGGGATCTCGGTTATCTTGAGAGTTACAGGGTTAGTTAAATTAGGGCAAAGTTGAGTATTTTTATGCTTATCAAGAATCTCGAAATAGATTTGATTTATTATTGATAGTTTTCAAAATATCGTAAAAAAATAAAAAAATGTCATGTTCGTTTTTAATTTTTAAATAGAAAACCGGTAACATTACACGGTTTTAATTCAGACACTTTTTTATAAGAAATCTAAAAATGTTACGGTTGCTACCAACTCTGAAATGTCAAAGATACTATAGCCAACTTTTGTTTTTCTTACGGCCGCCATATTGGATGTTTACAATTTCAAATGCAGTTTTTTCTCCTGATTACAAAGATGTATCACAGTTCATGATTTTGCTTTTTTATTTTATAATTAATGACAAAACTTTCTGGAGAGAGGAAGACGTAAATATGTTTCTAGGCCTATCGAACAAGAACAAGAAATTTTACAAAGAGTAAAGATTCTCCATAATAATTACAATAACGTCTTATAATTAATTCGTTACTCCATAGGTCCAAAATAATCCTTTAATTTCAACAAGGGAAATTCAAGCTGAGTTACAAATATCCGCTTCATAAGTATGGAGGGTGCTCAAAAAGCGCAAATATCATCCATACAAGAGTTGCATTAGCCAAGTACTTCATCCTGGTGATAATGAGCGACGCATAGCTTTTTGCACCTTCCTTGTAAATAAGCTACGAGAAAATAGAAATTTTCTGAATGATGTCATTTTTTCCGATGAGAGTAAATTTACTAATATGGGATTGTTTAACCGCAACAATAAACATATCTGGGCTACAGAAAATCCTCATCAGTACGAAGAGCGGCGGCCCCAAATTCGTTTTTCATGCATTGTATGGATCGGTGTGTTAAATACCAGAATTATTGGACCTGTTATCAGGTCGGGCCCGAACGGTGATATATCGGGCGTCGGGACGCTACGACCGGCAACGCGTGGGTCACGGAAGGCTAGAAAACGAAGCGTTGGCTTCAACTGACAATTAGAACTATATTTACAACCTTACAAACCTAAGCTACCTTACACTAACTTAACCTACGACTTAAAGTATGCGATGAAACGGGCCGCGAGCTAGGTGCAGCAGCGGGGTCGGTGGCGGAACCAGGCAGCGAGCAGCAGGGGCGGTAGCGCAGCCGGGCAGCGTGCAGTAGGGCTGATGGCGGGGCTGGGCAGCGAGCAGTAGGGGGGGGGGGGAGCAGCAGATCCGGGCGGCGGAGCAGGAAAGCGAGCAGCAGGGACGGCAGCAGATTCGAGCGGCGGAGCCGGAAAGCGAGCAGCAGGTCCGGAAAGCGAGCAGCAGGTCCGGGCAACGAGCAGCAGATCCGGGCGACGAGCAGCAAAGAAGTCAAAAGGGACTCACCTGATTACACTTGAGGGTTTCTTCTGGCGGGGCTGACGACTGAGCCGATTGCTTTGGTGGCGTGCAGAGTTTGCCCAGGATTGGTGGACGCCGGGGGTTCCTTTGCTCTGATTGGAAAATACCGTGGCGGCTATGGTCGGTGGCGTTCGGGTCGACTCGGGACCGCTTGGCACGACGCGGCGCGGTAGGTCAAGAACCCTGATTTTGCACACGGCGCCACATAGTCGGCCTCAGGTAACACTTCTTTGTGATTACAAATTCCAAAGGAGGGCTTTGTGTTGCACAAAAAATTCCGGGCCAGGTAATATCAGCTCCGGCGAAATCGGGACCAGGTAACAGACCACACATTTACGAGGAAAATTTGAATGCGAACAGTTATTTACATTTTTTAAGAACTTTATTCACCGACTATGTGGACAACATTTGCCTAAATCGTTTGAATTCCATATGGTTTCAACAGGATGGTGCTCCACCACATAATTCTAGGGGGGTATTGGAATATTTGCCAGAAATGTTCCCGAATAAAATAATTGCAAATAACGGAGATGTGCGTTGGCCAGCGCGGTCACTAGATTTACCTCCTCTGGATTTCTTTGAGTGGGGAACTATGAAGGATAAAGTTTACGAAACCATACCGGAAAACATTGAAGAACTGCGCCAAAGAATCATCGCTAATGCGAGGCAAATTAGAGGGAGATCGATTCAAAGATCTATTAATAATTTAAGAAAACGTGCGCAATTATGTTTAGATGCTGAAGGAGCAGCATTTGAACATCTTTTACGTTAATTTTATTCAATACGCTTGTTTTCATTTATCTTAAGTTTGTTTCTTCCATGAATAAATTTGTAGCATATCCTGTCTTTCGTCATTTGAAAATCGCGTTTTTAATAGAAATAACTCATCTTCAAGGCAATTCCAACGCCAACTTAGGAAAGTCAGTTATGATAATAACAATTTTCGATAAAGTGTCGAAAATTATAAAATAAAAAAGCAAAATTATGAAGTGTGGTACATCCTTGTAATCAGAAAGAAAACTGCATTTGAAATTATGAAACTCCAATATGGCGACCATAAGAAAAATAAAAGTTCACTATCGTATCTTTGACATTTCAGAGTGGGTAGATAGATGAGTAGAGAGAGGGTCATACAATATATTAGTGAGGATAAACACAAATTTTGGTGCAATAAAAATAAAGGAAAAAGTACGGTTAATGCCAACAACTTTTAACGTAGGAACATTACTGAACGAAAACACAAAACAAAAATATCAGAAGAATATGGACTCAACTCTACAAGCAAATAACTAAGAAGTAATAAATTAAGAGTGGAAGAATATGAAAAATATTAAGACAGTAGCAGAAGCAACTTTAGGAAAAAAAGATGAAAGGTAGAAAGAAACTAGTTCGATGATAAATGCAGAAGCAAGATTAAAAGTGCTATAGGATTGGAAAATGTAGAAATGCACAGAAATCAGAAAAGAGAAACAGCAAGTATTTACAGAAATGTGAAGAGAGATTACTACGAGAATAAATTACAAAATTTGAAGAAGATGAAGAAGGAACTTTAATAGGATAGCATAATTAGACACCGTTCACAAAATATTAGCTACAGTAATACGCCACAGACTACAGGAACACTCAAAAAAACATACAGAGAAATACCAAGGCGGCTTTAGAAAAAATTGTTCAACTATTAATCAAACTTTTACGTATAAAGAATTACAAACTTTGTTACAAATATAGTATCGATATGTATGTTATTTTTGTAAATATTTTAAGGGCTTTTGAGCTTATAATTCAATAAATAAAAAAAAATTGTATCAAGCGATCCAAGAACTGCTAATGCCTATAAAAAAATAAGATTATTAAGAATGACACTAGAGAACTCAATATATAAAGTAAAAGTCAATAACCTAACCTCTAAACCATTTAAAACATCAACCGGACTAAAACAAGCTGATCCATTATCTACAACAGGTTTTAATATAATTCTGGAGGAAGCCATTAGAGAAAGCGAAATAAATTGTACTGCAACAATAATAAATAAGAGCCATCAATGTTTAGCCTATGCTGATGATATTACTATTTTGGCAACAGCAAAGAAAGAGAAAAGAAAATAATAAAGGAATTATAAATGAAGACACGAGGGTGGGCTTAAGAATAAACCAAAAAAAATGAAGTACATGTGTATGGGAAACAAACACATAGAACTAAAATATGGGGATAAAAAGAAAATAGATAAAGTAACGAGTTTGTCTATTTAGGGACATGGTTAACGGAGAACTGTGGCAGCACATAAGAAGTAGCACCAAGAATAGTAAAAGTAGATGGTTGTGGAGATGTGCATTTCGAAAAGCAAAAGTGAAAATATAAAAGACATTTTTACGACCAAGAGTGACTTATCGATGTGAAAAATGGGTTATGAACAAAAAAGAAAAATTAGAGATCTGGAAGGAAATGAGAAGGTAATGTATGGATAAGAAGAACTAACGAGGAGTTGGAGTTGAAGTACTACAAATACACAGTTTATAAAGCAACAACAAGAAACAACAAGTTTAATATGGCTAGGACATACAAAAAAAAAGAGAAGACAACTGCACAGAGAATAAAAGAAAGAAACGACCCAAAAATAAGGTAGTTACAAGCAGTGGAAAGGGATCTATAAGAGAAGGAGATAGTGAACTGAAGAGAGAAAGCCAAAGATAAAAAGATTATGGGCCTAAATCGCCTGTCAACGCTAGTTATATATATATTATTATATTATAACTATTTAAGTTGATACAAAGGTATACAATGGAAGAATTTAATCTGTTCTATTAAACTAATCGTAATGTTTGTTTTATTAGAACAAAAATGACTAACAACAGTAGCTCCTGTAGTTGATAGTAAGAATTCTTTATAGATAGTTCAAAACAAACAATTAACATAAAATATTATTTTTAATCAATTTTTGTAGTTAATTTAATGCTAAATATCTTAAATAACTTTCAATTAAATTAATTTTACAATAGAAGGACTTTAGCTGATGGTTTGTTGAATAGCATTATTATGAAACTGTCCTTTAAACTTTATATGTCCAGATATAATTATTGTAGTCTTGAACAAAACGATTAATTAGTCTAAGGTGATAAAGAAAATAATAAGGTTTATGATGCATGCAATAAATATGATATTATGTATTCGGTGAACAGATTTAAGTGGTAGACATACAACAAAAAATTTTTATCTGACAATGCTATAAAAATATTTCATCGATCGAATGCGTCAATTGATGAAAAAATTGCCTTCTGTGTAACAGGAGCAATAACGGAGAAAGTAAAAGTTTGCATAAAAATATTTTTAATTAAAAAAGGAAGATGGGAGTTGTAGTAATATAATTATGACTATTTTTATCTGTAGATAGAACTAAAAAATAGAAAATTATTGAAAAATAATTGAAACTTATTTAAAGTGTCATCAACATCAACATAATGTTTCTACGGTCCACTATTTGTCCTGTCCTGATCTTTCCCATGCTTATCTGTCTTGTGCGACTCTAAACTATTGCTATTCCTAAGTGCCTCTTTACATTATCCAGCCATAGTTATTGTGACCTGTCCACACTTTTTTTATTTCTCTGGGCTTTCAGTGTGGATCTCATTTAACAACATGCCCCACCAACTTCTATTTTAACTGAGCCACTCTTTCAATGATATCTTTTATTTTAGTTCTTTTCGAATTATTACCTTATCTTTCCAATTTATTCCTAATATTCTACATTAAACGGCTCTTTGTGTTATTCAAAGCCTTTCAGCGCTATGCTTTGACTCACATATCTTTTTATTTAAACACACAAGGTGCATTTAACTTATAACAACTCCAATTTTTTTGTCAGAACTGGGAACAGATAGAAACATGCGGTTCCTTTCAAAATACGCGCACACTCTTTGTATATGCGCGACAGAGATGGCAGCACTGCACGACACACAGGACTCTAGCAGCAGCGGAGAGAGTGAGGACTGTTTTTGATACTTAAAATGGCGGCGTTTTCGTTACAAGAATAGCGTATAATCAATCGTTTTCTTCATTAGGGTGGTGTGACACCTAATGAAATTCATCGCCAGTTGAGTGAGACATGTGGTGATGGTATCTAATTGCTTTTGTGGGAGCGACAGTTCAAAAGAGACAACAAACCAAAACAATCTCGGCCTCGCATCAGCCGGTCTGACGACATGATCAAGCAAGTGGAGAAACTTGTTTTGGAGGATCGCCGAATGAGCGTGGAACACATCGCCTCCAGAGTTGGCATTTCCGTGGGATCTGCGCACACAATCCTGCATGAAGACCTGAAAATGCGAAAAGTGTCCTTCAGTTGGGTACCACGAATGCTGACAACTTTGAAGTAATTTCTCATGCTCCCTACTCACCTGACTTGGCTCCTAGCGACTTTTGGCTGTTTCCAACGATGAGAGACACTGTCCGTGGTCGCAAATTCACTAGCCGTGCCGCTATTGCATCGGCGATATTTCAGTGATCAAAAAAGACTCCTAAAGAAGCGTTCGCAGAGGCCATAAAACCATGGCGTCGGCGTTATGAAAAGTATGTACGGATGCAGGGAGATTACGTCGAGAAGTGGCACAAGTTTCACAGTTTTCGTGTGATTAATTTATGAGAAAAAAAATCGGAGCACCTCGTACATACCTATTTATCGGAATATTTGATGATATGACTTAATCTACCAAAAATAGCCCAAGTTAAACCAATTCTCCTTGTGATCTCCGTAGTTTGATTTTCTTTGCCTAATTTAGGTCATGTTCAAGATATATGTAGTAGTTTATAGTTTTTATTTTTTCACTATTATATATAATAACAGAATAGAATGGTGGTAAATTCAGTTATCTGACTTTAATTATCACGGGACAGTATCACTACTATAGCTCTGTAGACTGTTGTAATGAGAGGCAGAACGTTTATACTTTTTATTTTATAATATTTTTAAAGATTTGCAGGATTAGTTTGGTTAAAATAAAATAATTATAATACAGAAGTAAATGTTTAGCCGCTAACAATAAATAATATTTTAGATTTTTTACATAATCAAAAATTTTGCGATCCGTATATTATTTGCAATCTGGAAATAAATTCTAGCTAATCACGTCGATTAAGTACAATCGGCTTGTGTAGAAGCAAATCTAGAACCCCACAAATATTAGAAATGTTAGTTAATTTTGCGCATGAAGCAGATAGCGCAAATAAAAACTCTAGAAGAAGCAATGCAATAACTAGATGTTGCCGTGAATAACGCTTGTTTACTAAGGAGCAAAATGTGTTGCACTCCTTGCGCCAGATCGTTATTTCCGCGACTTCGACAAGCGTTCAATTTTGTGTTCCTTTTTTACAACTAGGGGTATATTTACAAAAATAAATACGGCGTATTATGCATTCTTAGTATTTGTTGAAAATAAATATTAACATTCAAATCTGAACTATTTGTTCCTTTCCAATTCGCTGGCATCATTAAAGGAACCTGTTGTAGACCTATTACATTTTTAAAAATTTGTTATCGCTGCAAAATGCATCTATAATTTATATTCCTTTGGGTTATAAATCAAAGTATTAAAGTCAATTTTGATATATCTTTTTACAAATCATCTTGTATCTGTGATCTATTTCGATTTTTAAGGACTATCAATACTAGAATTTTCAGAAAATTGTTTTTATTTTATTGGCTTAAAAGATGCTTTAATGTCTTAGAAATAAGATACAACTGGTTTCAGAGCGGGGCAATCCGTGCAGCTACGGTGGAAATTTATGGTGCACATGACAGAAAGCAAAACCCACCAATACATAAGTCAGCTCTGGTAGAAGGTTTTTAATGCATTTAAGTAGAATTTAGGAGGAGCTATGCAGTGATGCTGGGGCCTTACACAAAATAATCAGCCTTTCAATGCTAAAGTCTGGTCGATAGCTCTAAAATCGGTTGCCAGTGTTGCTATAGTAGCAAACATTGTAGTATGTGATTATAATAATGAACTGATAAGTGTAATGCGCATTATGCAATTATTAAGCATTGCAATTACACCGAACTGCTGCAATTATTACTGAATGTAGCCGAAAAAGAGGCTAGACAGGCTTTAAAAGCAGCTAAAACGATAGAAGAGAATATTATCAATATAATAGACCACACCTACACTCCAGATATAACACAGTAAAGATACATCAAAATTTACTATCTGTAAATGTTACTAAAACTTTAATTGCTGGAAACTACATTTTTCAAAATTGGCGCAGAACTCAAACAATTTTTATTAGGTCGATGTGAAACTTTTACCGAGCTTTAACATTTTGTCCAAAGAATGTACATATTGTTATTTACGTTGACAAATCTTTTCCTTATGAACAATTTTTACGTGATATTTTTATCGAAAAATGAACGGTATTTTGCAATTTTCAACGTACATTAATGGCATACAGCTCAAGAGCCTTTTGTGGTTTGTTCCAACTAAAAAGCTGAAGGAGCTTTGTTTCCGCCGGTGGGACGACTTTTGTAAAGAGACACTTTGATTTGGCGATTCTAGTTTTAAAAAAAATTATAATTTGTTTACGTTTAATGCGTGAAAAAAAAACAAGATCAAACAGACTTTTATTTATTTTTATTATATTCCTCAAAAATTGAGCAAGTTTGGCTTTTTTGAGCACTGTAGTGTTTTTGTTCTACGCTGTGTTGTTTTTCTGCTTCTTTTTAATTATACAATTTTATATATAGAAATAAATAATACTATATTCACATACCAATAGTAATAAGGATACCGATCTGAGTAAATTACTCAATTCAAGCATTTACCAGAGACCTAAGACAAATAGAAGTTCAAATCAATGCAAATTACATTCACTACTCGAATTGTAGTACGTCCACGTGTCAACATCAATGGAGTTAAAATTCCAGTCAAAACAGAAGCAAAATATCTGAGTACACATCTGGACTAACACCTTACATGGAAAAAACATATCCAAATGAAAAGAAAACAGCTAAATTTAAAGTTTCGAGAAATGTATTGGCTACTTGAAAAGCAATCCTAGAATAATGTTGAAAACAAGTTGTTACTCGATAAAACCTATTTGGACTTATGGGATGTGAGAAACCGTCAAACATAAGGATTATACAAAGATTCTATTTAAAATTACTCCAAACAGTATTATATGCGCATTGGTATGTTAGAAATCAGATTATTCACAAAAACTTACGTGTGCCATTCGTTCAAAAAGAGATACAAATATTTGCTAAAAAATATCGTACAAAACTTCCTGCAATCAATCTGTCGATCGAGTCACAGATGACACACTATTAGGAAGGCTAAACAGAATATGGACTAATGATTTGTGACTTGCAACAAATAGTATAGTGTATTCAGTAGACTCATTACTAAAATTTGTTCAACACTATGGTAATAAAACTGTCAATAATTTCGCTAATTTTAAATAACTATCTGTTATTGGTCACATTGAAAATTTAAAAATTAGAATATTTCAATAGTTAAGTACACGCTGAAGCATTTTTGGACTTCATGTGTTAGTCCTGCGGCTAACTTATCATCATGACTATTAATTATAGCATATTGTAAAAGTGAGTTTTTTAAAATATTGATATAAATTGTGTTAAAATTTAAAAGTACATTTTTAGGTTATGTATTTTAATGCCACGTGATATAATTCACTTATTTTGCAGGTGCAGGTGTTGGCGATAAATTGCTTTCAATTTTATCTATTGCAGTGATAGCTTTGGTGGTAAGTAGAATCAAATATATGTTTTAATGAAGTTTCTAGTTACAATCTGTGTTGTAGCGTGATTTAAATATAGATCTGTCGACACCTAGAAAACGTAGATATATTAAATATTTGTAAGTCGTACAAAGAAGACAACCAAGATTTACGTTATAAAGAGCAGGTTTGTTTACTTTTATACATAATTATTAAGAGATTTTCAATTACTAAAATTATTATAAGCGTTAAAATGGCGAGTACTTATAATGTTCTTTGAGAGCATCATACACAACATACGTTACAGCCACCGAAACAGAAATATTTTAGATAATAAAGATGAAGAGATAAAGAATGGAATTAGGCAGATTGTACATTCAGTTTTTTAGGAAATGAATCACTAACGTTGAACAAAATACTACGCTCAATAAAAATAAAAACGTGCCAATTTTTAAAAGAACTACACTGAGTACGTCATTGAAAGAAATTGGTGAACAAATAAAACGTGCTAACTGTAAAAATGCATGTCATTTCTAGATTGTAGCTACCGTAAGAGATGGACCAATAGTATTCTTATTAGCAATCAGAATATTAGAATACATTCTATGAGCTAATTTTATGATTATTTAATTCTTGGGCGTGAAGGGGATGACACCCAGTGGAGCCACCCCTATATTATTGTAGTAAATCCTTGGGCCATGTTTTTTAAGCGTCGGTTGTTGGGATCTTCTTTTAGTGGATCTATGATTACATTTGGATGAGTTGTCAGGTTGGCGTGATATTTAGTTGCCTTTTGTTTTACAGCATCTTTCACAAACGGAATACCTAGGTCCATATGAAGCATTTGGTCTGATACAAACCATGGTGCATTTGCGATGTTCGTCAGGATCTTGTATTGACAGCGCTGGATTATATTTACTGTGGATGTACTGGCGCAGCTCCCAAAGTTCTAGTCCATATAACCAGATGGGACGAATGATAGCCTTATAAAGTAGCAATTTGTTGGTTAAAGTGAGCTGAGACCGCCGTCCAATGAGCCAGTTCAGGTTTTTGATTTTTAGGTCCATCTGCTTTCTTTTGTTAATGACATGTGCCTTCCACGTCAATCGTCTGTCGAGATGTAATCCCAAGTATTTTACCACGTCTGCTTGAGGGACCGCTTTGTTTCGGATGTTAATTGGCGGACATGTTGAGCATCTTGATGTGAAAGTAACATGGATCGACTTGTCCTCATTAACTTTAATTCTCCATTTCATAAGTCATTTATCTATTAAATCTATATGTTCTTGCGTTTTTATAGATGCTATTATTGGATCTTCGTTACAAGCAATAATTGCCGTTTCGTCAGCAAAGGTTCCTATGTCACTATGGTTTGTAGTGGGTATGTCATATGTGTATAATAAGTACAGGAGCGGACCCACAACGCTTCCTTGCGGCACCCCTGCTTGGATTGGTCTTTTATCGGAAGTCTCTTGCTTGAAAGAAGCGATTTTCTAGGTAGGATTGGAATAGTAAAAAATATTGACGGTGAAACTGCTTTTTAACCATGTATAACAATCCTCTGCGCCAGACCTTATCGAAGACCTGGCTGACGTCCAAAAATATCGCTGAACAGTATTTTTTGTCTTCGATCGCTATTTGTATTTATTATGCAGTGACACTGTTGTACAGTAGAATGTTGATGGCGGACACCAAAATGATGATTTGGGATCCAATCGGTTTCTAGTTCATCTTTCCCGATTCTTTTGTAAATATGCTTCTCCAGCAACTTTGATATTAAAGGGAGGAGGCTGATGGGACGATAGGATTGAATTGCGTTTGGGGACTTACCAGGTTTAGGTATAAGAATAATCTGGGTAAACTTTAATAGCATTGGCCAGTATGTAAGACGTAAGATTCCATTGAATAATATTCGCAAAAACTGCAGGCCGTTATCTGGTAGTTGTTTTAGTAATATTGGTGTGATCAGGTCGTATTCTGGAGATTTATTGGTATTGATGAATCTAATTTCTTCTCGAATTTCATTAATGGTGAATTTACGAATAGGGAGTGACGTTTGCAATGGAGTACTAAGGTATTCTTCAACTTCATCGCCAGTTTCTTTCGAGTTTGGAGTAAAGACGGTCTTTAAGTGTTGTGCAAAAACATTTGCTTTTTCCCTGTCAGTTCTCTTCCATGTTGGTTAGCATATTTATAATCACGGTATTCTGTTGTAATAATTGATTGAAGAGATTCTTAAACTCATTAAGAAATTGGTAGAGATTTATGTCTTAAGGATTTGAAGGGTCATTGTTAAGTGCCTGTGAGTAGGACTTGTAAGTTGGTGCTGTGTTGTTTAAAGGAGTTTGAACTTTCTGTTGCGTTGGGAGGAGAGGGAATTTTGAGGATGTGGGTTTTATTAGGAGAGGTTTGTTTGGTTGATATTTTCTCTGGAGATCTTGATATACACTACATCATTTATAGTTTGCCGGATGCGCTTCACCACATAGTATGCAAGTAGCGGCGATGTCTCTAGTCTTCTTGCAAATTTTGGTGTCATGTTGCCCTCCGCATTTAACACAGGCATATGGCCTGTTGTAGTATTTTTTGGTGTGGTTATAGTTTTGACACTTAGTGCACTGGACAATGTCATGGGTTGTTCTTGGAGGTTCAAATAGAATATTTTTATTGTGCAAATACCGCACATTATAGATTTCTTTTTTATTATCGGCGGGCTCAAGATCTATAAAAAATGTTGTAAGAGGTTCTTTTGTTGTATATTGTAAATTTATTATATTACGCACCGGTGTCCCTTTTCCGCTAGAACTTGTTTGATTTCTTCAACAGGTGCAGAATGATGTATATGTTTTAGTACTACTCGGTAAGGCCGATCTTGCTTCATTTGGTATGTATGATGTATGATATTTTCATCCATCATGTGTCTAATAAATTTTCGATATACATCGGGATATTTTGTGTTAACCTTAACAACATTATTTAATAAACATTTTGTTGTACACTGCTCTTCTTCGGCGATTTCTAGAAATTCCTCAGTCATTCTTTGATAGTTGACGACTCCGTGAACAAAAATAGGAGACGGTTTGGGTATTACTGTAGGCTCAGGTCGCATGTTTATCTGCATGGTATCGTCATCTCCTTGTGATAACGTTGAGAAGCGATTGGATAGTACCGGGGTTGATTTATTATTGCTAATTGGTTTTTCCACCCGTCTTCTTTTGTTGTTTTTAACAAGTTGTCAGCTGTTGGTAGGATTATTTTCGACTTCCTCATCGTTTTGCGAATCGTCTACCGATATTTTTTCTATTGGTTTTTCTTGTTGAAGCATGTGAAGTTGTGGTTGGCTAGTCAACTGATTAGGGGGAAAATATTGAGGATTGAATGTTTGGTGTGGGCTTGTTGATTAAATGGATACTGGGAGTGTGTTAAGAAGGGAATTTGTTGCTGGAAAGCATGTGCTCCATTTGTTTGGAATTGATTATTACACTGATATATTTGTTGAACATTGTTAGACCCGCTGCCGGTTGGCAGCATGTTTTTGTTTAAGCTGCTTATGCAGCGTAGATATTGTGATTACAGAAGAGTGTGAATTAATTATTGTTCACTTACGGTATTAAATTGTTAAATAAATAAATACGCCTGACCTTAAAGACTGCGGCTCGGCGTGGCGATATCGCAGGTAAAATTGGCCCGCACACATGTGCGGACCGGAATGTAGCTTGTAAATGGCGATTTTTGCATGAAATAAGAAAGATAAGAAGTGATAAAAAAATATTTTTTGGATGAGACATATGTAATTGCTGGCCATACTGTAAAATATGTTTGGATGAATAGACAAATTTAAGCTGCGGAACAGGCCTTTGTCAGTGACTTAACAAACGAACTTAAAAGTCCCTTGTTATTGTATTTTATATTGGTTGTGAAAACAGATTTTTAGAAAACGGATTGTCACTGTTTAAGTCGAACAGAAGTGAAGATTACCATGCAGACTTAAATAATGAGGTTTTTAAATACTGGTGTAACCAAATTTTGCCAACATTAGAAAGAAATAGTGTTATTGTGGTGAACAATGCCCTTTACCGCAGTAGAAAACTAGAAAAAATCTCAAATTCCTGCACAACAAAAAGTGACATTTCTATATATTTTGAAGAAGACAAGGTAAAACAAGAATTTCTGTTTCTTGTTAAATATGTTAATTGGTGAATTAGCAAAAGCAAATAAAAAGAGGGTGCTACCTTATCATTGTTAAATGAATTAAATCCGATTGAATTAATTTGGACACAAATTAAAAAAGGCTTGGCTAAGAAAAACACAACTTTTAAAATTTCAAATGTTAAAAAAGTAAGTAATGTGATTTCTGACAATTGGAAAAATGAGGTACAATATGTAACAGAAGAAGAAAACGAAATGTAAAACCTAGACTTAATTACAGAAATTAAAGTAGAACTGTTGTTTTTAAATGTGAGACAAGAGGATTCATTACCATCTGAACAGGAATCTTAATATTAATTGTAATAATATTAATTGTAATATAATGCAATTGTAATAGAAGTATTTGTAGGAGAAATATAGTCTACTACACTATGATGACCGTACAGCTTTTTAAAATAGAATATATTATTGGTACGTATGATACTCCAATTAATCGTTTTCTATGGCAGGTATAGCTGCACACAACCTATAATTTTTTTTAAGTTAAAAGCCGACTGGGCGCATTTCCAGGTGGCGGATTGAAGAATAGCTATCAACTGAGAAGTATTAACCTTTTGCAGGTTAGTAGCGATAATAACTGAACACTATTTACAGTATTCATGAATGTCGCTGCTGTGAACCAACTTATTCTACAGTTTTTTGAAAGGCAATGTGAAAGCCAATTATTGTCTCTGATAGAAAGATAGTTCATAGTGAATTCCAAATATCACTGTTTTGATAGTTCCTAATAAAAATATGTGCACCAATTTATATATTTATATTATATAATATTTAAATATTAAATATAATTTATAACAGTAGTTGTTTTTCTTTTATTATAATCTATTGTATTTAAATTTCTTTTGTTATTAATTATTGTGTATTGAGTTTAGTATGAAAAAAAGATTATTATTTTTTAAACAAACTGTAATTATTTAAGAATTATTTTGTTGAGGGGGGGGGGCTACGGTGCGGAGGGACCCGTGTTCCAATCCCGGATCTCTCTGAAGCCTGGCGGGTGACCTACTCAGTCACTAAAAATAATTGAGTACCTATGTTCACTCGAACAAGGGGTAATAATGGCGGTCGTTTAAGACGTGATGCTTGCTATATCGCTCCGAATCAGAGATGGTGTGTGATGTTTGATGTGAGCTTCTAGTGCCACATGACAAGTATAGTGTGCTCGTCACAGTTTTTCAATTGAAGAGAAAGGACTCCAACATTTTTATTTTGGAGGCTGCACAGAAAATATTAAGTTTTGGCGATTTTTTTTATGTTCCACAACGGCCCAAAGATTTTTCGTGTCCCAGTGAAACTTTCTCTGTCGCTGAACACCAAACAGTTAGCAAATTCGTCGTCCTCCATCACTTCCTACATTAACATAAAAAATTGATTAGATTTACATGGTCGTAGTGCCGTAAACTTTGCACTATTTGTAAACAGTACGGTTTGAATCGCAATCTTTGTCTTCGATATAGTTTGCTATAAAATACCAGACTCACGACTTGCTCTTCTAGTGGACTGTTAAAGTCTATGGAGAAAACTTTCTCTAACTAACTCCACTGTGTAATCGGAAGCTCCTGGTCTTTCGGTGCTTTTCGTGTATTTATAAGACATGTTCTTGAATTGGTGACACTATTGCAGAATGTTCTGGCCATCTAACGGTTCTCTTTCGTACTACCTTGCGTATTGCACCGTAATAACCGATAAACTCTTCGCATACTCTAAAATATAAACCTTTTTTATTTATTTATTTTATATATTATTTTGGTTCTCGCTTCGGCGGTACATATACTAAACTTGGAACGATACAGAGAAGATTAGCATGGCCCCTGCGCAAGGATGACACGCAAAATCGTACAAATTCCTACGGTTAAAGAAGTTGCCAAACAACTTAGTGTGACTTACAGTGAAAAGTTATCAGTGCATCCAAACTAATTAGCACGTAAGCTTCTTGATGATACACGTAGACTCAAACGCTTCAAACCTTCGGATATTCTAAATAGATTCCAATAGCAGCAATCAAAATAGACTTTGTTAGTGGAAATTAAAATAAGACTTTTTAAGATGTAACTTGTAGAGGCACGTATCATTGGATGCCCTGACTACGCGATATGTTTATTGTTTCTATTGTTATAGTGTTACCGCATTTACTTATTGTCCTTTAGACAGATTGTAAATTACCTCGGAATTAATAATAATAATAAAAAAAAATTATTTTATTGCATCGTCGCTATTTTGCAAACTGGACGTTTAAAATAAAGTTTGTAAGCCTACATTTTAAAGTTACGTGTTTTTATTTTGTACTTTCTATGTATCACTTACTATTATATCTGTAATATTTTGTGGAATGTGTCTTTTTTAATCCCAATTATTTTTTTGTAGTAACCATCCATTACTTTGCAAAAATAGACAGATGAATAAACTTTTTTCAAGAAAGCAATATATTGGTTATATACTAGCATCAACGTTCACATGTACAACACGGCCTTAAGCAAATCAAAGAATTTAATTTCTATTATGGAACATCGCTAGATATGACAATCTCACAACATACATTCAAAACGCATTATTTTTAGGGCACATTGTTGAGAACTTAGGGTTTGTTGTAATATGTCGCAATAGAATTTAACGACTTGTATATCAAAGTCAACTTTTTATGCTTTTTAAATTTTTAAGAAATATGAAGCTAATGTTGAAATTTCTCTGTGCAAATATTTATATTATACATATTTGTATAATAAAAATATGGTCGTTAACTTTGTCTAATTAATATGTCATTTTGTTGTTTTTATAGAGCTCTGTAATTTACAAAGGCATATTAATACCTGCACCCTATTACAAGAGAATGTATAATTAAATAGAACTAAATAGCATTTACGCTGCGGCCTTGAAATAATTAGACCCCACTGCATTCAAACAGTTACCGTTCTTGATAAATTTGATCAGCGAAAATAAATGCACAGAAAACAAATTAATAGATGCAATTTTCACGAATTCATTAAAAGCTACATTTTCCAAGTAAATTGACCCTTTTAATACAGCATAATGTTGCCTACATGATGTTTGTTAGATTACCGGTGGACAACCCAATAATTAAAAATAAATTTGAAATGCTTTATACACAATTTGGATAACACGTTGCGTTTAGTATGTAGATATATTTATATTAAATTAATAATAATAAATAAATAATATACTAGCTCTAGTTACAATCTATAGTATCGTGCTGTTTACGGTAGTGACTCACATACTCGACATTGTCGAAAGTATTTAAAGTTAAATCATCAAAAACTGCTAGCGTAGTTGTGTTTATTAAAGGGAATACGATTATAACACGTAAAAACAATTTTGTATGTATAAGTTTATGCGCTTTTATATAATCATTTATTACAAGGTGGTTCAAATATGACCATGACTGTTTTGTTTTATAAGAAAAACAAATTGTCGAACACTTACTTGCACTTGTCAGTTTTCAACATACTCGTACCTCCGGAGTCAACACAAAAAGGCTTTTGGTTGGCAGCGTATCCACTCCCAAACAGTCTAGATGACTGTTTGATGATGAATTCTGAGCCTTCCGAGCAAGAAGAAATCACTTGAAATCAAATCGGGATTGTACGGCGGATGTGGAAGAAGGTTTTATTTCAATTTCCGGTGGGTTTCCATTGTTGTTTTGGCCGTATGGGGGCGTGCATTGTTCTTAATGAAGGCTACCCGCTTCCACCTATCTTTTGTTTGGTTCGGATCTTTTCCTTTACGTCTGTATAATAATCTGCATTGACTGTTCTGGCATCCGTCTACATGGATAACTCCTTGTCAGCTCCAGCCATCACTTTTCCTGTCGAGCGGCTCCTTCGCGCTCTCTTGCGTTTGGGAAAACTGGTATGCCGCCACTCGCACGATGAGTGCTGGGACTCGGAAAAAATGTAGTGCACTCACATTTCATCGGTGGTCACTATAAACTTCTAAAATGCGTTATCTTCATCTTAAAACTGCTGTAGAAGAACACTGTGAGTTTGCATGCGGGTGGTTTTTTCACGATGTCTTCTACGCTACCAACAATAATATACAGCATTGCTCCAAGTTCCTATTATCACGAATAAGCGCGTCTGTACGATCAATGTTTGAAGAATGTTTGCGGCCCGCGATCATGCGGTTCATTTTCCATAAGCGCTCTCTGCCCTGTCTGAAGCATTTACACCATTCAAGCACACGGGTTCTTGAGAGACTTTTTCTTTCTGTGCCATATCCTCAGTGTACGTTGGCGATCATTATAGCCCATTTAATCCTATCAACTGCAGTTCTAATTAAGTTTGCATATGTTTTTCCGGTCTATTGTCTCAGATTGCGCAACTCTGATGTTCAGCGTCTTCCGGATCCTTTTTTGCCGGCCATTTTTCCTTGCATAACCAGTTACAAAATGTTATATTTATCATTTCGCATGATATGTTCCTGTGATTGAGTTGTTAGACGTCGGTAAGTTTATTGTGTACAGTAAATATAGGAGGGGATCAAGAATGCTTCCCTGTGGCACTTTTGCATTTATTAGATAAACCCTGGGGACTTTGCTGTTAAACTTTGTTTAAAGCTTATGATTATTTAAATATGATTTTAGAAGTTTAAAGCAAACAAAAAGTCCTTTTTATTTTAAGAAGTAGACCAGGATGCCAGACTATGTCAAAGGCTTGACTGACATCTAGCAGTGCCGTTGTGCAGTATTGCTTACCTTTCATTTCTGTATTTATTTTACGTGTTATTCTGTGGTTTTACTGTTTGGTGGATTGGGCTTGTGGAAAACCAAATTGGTGATTCGGTATCCAGTCTTGTGACGGTAGTTCGTTATTGAGTCTACTTAGTACTGTCCTTTCAAGTAATTTCGAAATTACAGGAAGTAGAGTTATGGGGCGATATGATGCTACATCCGTTGAGTCTTTCTTGGCTTTGGTATCAGTTTGTCCAAGTTTTCACATATCAGGCCAGTAGCCTCTCGTAGAATAGCGTTCTGCAAATATACTATTCGCTTTCTGGGTAGTTCATGTAGCATTTTATGTGTTATGAGATCAGCTCCATGTGTTTTTCTAGGGTGAGGTTTTATTATTTCTTTTACAATCTCATTGAATGTAGTTGCCTTTTGCGGTTGTAATATTGGCACTGGGGTTATTAAATAATGACCAACTTTTTGGTCGTGCTTATTATTGTGCGGGAGCTAGATGTACAGCAAATAGTGTGGCTTTTTCCATGTCGCTCTTAGCCCACAGCCCTGGTATCAGTAAAATTTTGGAGGTACAGTGGATTTCATTTTTTTCATGTTTTTATTGGTTTTCAGATGGTGTTATCGTATCTACTTAAGCTGCTGATGTAAGAGTTAAACGAAGCATCTCTTGTTTCCCTAAGTTTTGCTTTTAGTTTGTTTCACCTATTTTTGTCTTCTAGATTATAGCTTCGATACCAAATGGTCATGGTTCTTCTCTTTTCTGCTACCGGTTTCTCTATTTTTATGGGAATGTTATTTAGAGTTTTTGGTGGTACTTGTTGAAACATTGAATGTTGTGTGGTCTCTTAAGTACTTATGTCAGCGTGATCGTTGCTTCTTCTATATCGTTAAGGTCTTTTGGTTTTACTTTTAAATTTATGCTACGGTCTGTTCTTGAGTTGTGAAGTCTAGGGGTAGTTTTTTTGGGAATGCAGTTGTGCTAATTGTGGTGATCATTGGAGAATCATCAAAAGTCAGATCGTAGCTTCTCACTATGTCGGTATATCTCCGAAAGATACTGTTTGTTATGAAGAATTTAAGCAGATCCGGTGTTTTCCCCACATGGGTTGATTAGTATGTTGGGGAGCCAGTCGAAAGAAACAAATAATTCTTATCTTGAATGAGATCTGCTACCTCTCTACCCTTAGTAGTGATGCGCGAGCCCTATAGTGTGAATTTATAGTTGAAGTCTCCTCCTGTAATAAATTTTGAACTTAAAGTTCAAAAGTATTCTTTAAAGTGTTCTTTTTTAATGTTGTGGCGGGGTGGGCAATACATGACTGAAATTGTTAAATCCTACAGTAGACTTGTAATTTTTATTGTGGTGTTCTTCGAATTTTTCTAATTCATAGTACTAAATTGTTCGAATAATTAGTATGGAGGTGCCACCTTGTGCAGTATTGTCTGGATGATTAGTATTGTACATTTGATATTGGGAGATAGCAAAATAACTTCTTCCAGTAAAGTGGGTCTTGCTGATTAACAGTATTTCTATTAAATTTTGGGATAGAAATAGTTTAATTTTGCGATGAACCATACCTTTACCGTTCCGTAGTGCTGTCCTTAAGATTTTGTTAGCCATATTAAGATAATTTATTTAGTAATGTTTAGCACCTTGCTATTTTGTTGTACTGATTGACTAAACATGGCTTTAAGTTAATCCAAGAAGTTCGATAGTGTTATATTAGATTCTTGAGTGTTTTTTGTGTTGTTAATTTCATTTGTCTTGTTTATTGCTGTAGTAGAAAAACTTCCGTTTGGTTGGACGAAATTATTAATTTTACTTATTTTGTTGCTTTTAGTTAGTTTTTGATAATGTTCACAGCCTTTGTAATATGCAGGGCGGTTTCTTTTACACAAAAAGCACTTTGCTAAAGTTTTTCTGAAGGTAGAAGTGGGGTGTGATCCTGCTCATTTTACGCGGCGTAAGGTCGATAACAATAAGAATTTGAGTTGTTGTCATTTGGTGCATTTTATGATTTCTTTCCTTTTTCTTAGGGGTTCCACCTGTACGATGTGATTTAACGTTTTAAGTAACGTTTAAGTAAATTTCCTTGTTTTTTTCTGCCGGCTCAAAATCTACAAGGAATAAATTTAAATCTTTGTTCTTGGGTGTTCTGTTAGCGCTTCTACAATATCGTTCGTTGCTTATTGTGTGATGTAGGTACTTTATGACTACCCTATAGGCTCTGTCATCTTTTGGTTGATAAGAATTGTGTATGATTTTCTCGTCTTTCATAAATTTAATCATTTTTTTGTACGTTTCTATGGTATTACAATTAATTTTGATGATATTATCAGCCATACTTTTGGTGTAATATTGTACTGCTTCTACTATGTCGTGTAGTTGAGTAATCATGACAGGAAAATTTATGACCTCATGCACAAATATGGGGGGTGGGGGGTGGTGGTTTGGCTGTGCTTTTATTTTTGATAACTTGATTGTGGTTGTTGTGGTGGTGTTTTGTTTGTGTGACATCTTGACTTAATGAATCAAACCTGTTTGTCGTTATTGGGGCGTTATTAGTAGGGTTAATAGTTTTCGTACTCATTTGTATTTTTTCCTTTTTCTGTCATTTGCTGCAATTTTGCCAATGTATTTGACTGGTGGTGTTCCCTCGTTAATACTGTCGGTTGTGAAGTCATGGCGTTGTTTTACGTGTTTATAGGTTGTTGTTGATACGTGAGTTGATAAAAACTAGAGCTGTATAGCATTTGCTGGATGCGGTAAGGTAGATAGCTGGTGGTATATATTACAAAGCGTGTTTGGAGGCTGGTAGTTCAGGGACTGACCACACATGCTGCTACTTCCGGGGTATTTATTCAGAAATAGTGAATTTTTAATCACTTAAACGCGTTGATAGCCCACCACTTACGGCATATTCATTTTTTCAATGTCAAAGATAACGGTATTCGAATTTATGCAAGGGCGCTTCGAAGACTCAGGCCAGAATAAAGAGGAGAAAATGGCAATTAATAGTAACAAATCAGAAAGCATATTCTTAAGAAGTTTGGCCATATAAATAAAACAAAAAAATAATAGTCTATTTACACAAAAAAACACCAGCTTTCAACATATAAAAAATTTGACGATTTCTCAAGGACTAACCAAACTACAAAAGAGAATTTTGCAAAGTATTCCATTACGTCACAGAAATCAATTTATCATTAAATACACTTACATTGTTTAAAGTTAATAAAAATAAAAGAATCTACAAAAGTAAAACAAAAAAAATTAAAAACGTGTTAGGTGACCTCCACGTAGTAAGAAATACAGTATATGCGTGGACTGCACGATATCTATTACAAAAAATTAATAAAAACAAATGTTCAATGTTAGAATTGTTTTATTTTCTTCTCAAGATATTCTCTCTGGCGGTCACCATATTGTTGGATACGCTGGAACCAATTTTCATACCATTTTTTAAATAGAAAAGCAGGTGTCTCCGAAATATGAGTTTTCAACCCATTAACCTCATCTTCCTCTGTCAAAAATTATTGTCCACGCAGTTTTTTTTACGTATGGGAACAAAAAGAAATCGTTATGGGTTAAAACAGAACTGTACGGCGGACGGGTCATCAATTCGACGTTTTGAGTGGTCAAAACACCAGTTGTTTGCATCGATGTTTGTGAGCTCGCACTGTCATGGTGGAGAATGATCCGGCGTCACGCGTTGGTTTTTCTTATTTCTCCGAAAACTTCTGTCAAATAAATGGTTATGTACAATTTAGAATTGATCGTTTTACGACCCTTTAAAACCACGGTTGCGACATGTTTTGTTCTTTCAAAGAACAAAACAGTAGATCATTTGCTTTCACTTTTGTTTGGTTTGGCTTTGCTTGAAAGACCAATACAGTCGACTGTTGTTCATGTTCGGGCTCATATACATAAATTTAAGATTCGTCACCTGTGACAATGTTTTAAACGGTTTTTTAAGCTCCGCGATCCTATTTATTTCGATCAATCGACAAGAGCCTTTTTTGAGCGATCGTTAACTTATGAGAGATCCAACACGCACAAATTTAAATGTTCATGTGATATCAAATGTATGGTGGTCACATTAATTCCTAAGGATGCCTTAATTTCACGATAAGACAGTTTGTGCACGGCATTGATGTTTACTATCACCACAGCAGATTTTGGACGGCTTTCTTTAAATTCATCCGCCAGCGAACTACGACCACGATTAAATTTATTGAACCAACGATATACAGAGACTCTGTGTGGGGGGCTTCTTCATCAAAAGTCAAAGTGAGTTAATCGAGACACTGTTTTTGAGGTAATCCATGTCGATAGCCGTAAAAAATTATTACACCGAAATGTTCACGAATTAATGTTCTGACTTAAAGAAATTTTTAAACAAATAACGTCCGTATAAAAAAACGTTTTAAGTACGTATGCCGTCAAAAATCTCAAAGTGTATGATGCAAAAGTTAGATCGTACCTAACATACGCAGTGTCGCCCATTCGCAATAAATATTGTGCAGGCCACGTATAGTAGCAAAAGAAAAAAAATTTCACATTTATGCTGAAGTACAGTCAGCCATGAAGTAATAAATATAACTAATGTCATGTCAAAAAATGAAATAAAGAAGAAAGTTTTTATTCAGACTGATAAATCAAAAATACCAAAATAACGAAGAATATGACAATCATTTTAGTAATTATAATTGCAAATTTTATATGAGCGAGAATGTCAATAAACCAAAAAGTATGACTAAGGAATAATCAGCTATCAAAATATATATTCAAATTAACTTAAATGCCTTTTGCTCTTCAAAATAAATGGAAAAAAAATACGAGAGTATTTATTTCTCTAACACGCATTGTAAACACAAAAGTGTCTTTTGGGCATTCGAAAAATATAATAAAACTACCACAGAGATTTAGAAGTCTATATTTATTTTCAAAAAATAGTGAAAATGCGTATTATAGTATTAGTTTTGTAAATGTACCTCTAATTGTGAAAAGCGAACACAAAATTGAACGCTTGTTGTCAAAGTTGCAGCATCCGATTGTATAAAATAACGACCCGGCGCAAGGCATTCAAAATATGTTGCTCGTTAGTAAACAAATGCTATTGCTGGTAACGTTCAGTTATTATATTGCACCTCTCACAGCTTTTATTAGTTTTACCTAATGCAAGCGCAAAATTTACTAACATTTTCAATATTCGTAAGGCTCTAGATTTGTTAATACACAAGCTGATTGTACTTAATATTTTTTTATTATAGATTACATGAATCTGCAAATAAAATGCAATATACGTTTTTGGCACAATAAATATACTTATAACTAGGAGTACATCAATTTGGAGAGAGGATTAAGTGAGTGTATTCACACCTCTAGCTTCCTACATTTAGGTTCTAATATTACTTAAGATTAATAATTGCAGAGTAAGTCTTGTGGTAGCTTACGTTTAAGTCTTGTGTGTATGTTCTTTTTTTGAGGTTTAATTTCGTTGCACTTGTACACCATTCATTTTTTAAATAAATTACTAGCTAGTTTGTGGATGTAGTCCGTGACTAGTAGAAAATTTAACTTTTGATGTATTTGGCTGTTGCGTATGAACCAAGAGCAGTTAATTGCAAAACGTAGCACTTTGTTCTGCATGGTTTGAAGTTTCTTCAGTAATGTTTTGGATGCGTTACTCCCAACTGGACACGCATAAGTTAGTATAGGTCGGAAAATTGCCTTGAATGAGTAACGAGATTTTCGGTTGATCAAGGGGTACAATAGAATGAATCTTGTGTGGCACTCATTAAGTTTTCTGTTTAGGTGATGTCTCCAGTTAAGTTTTGTATCCAAGTGGACTCCTAAGTATTTTACTACAGCGTTCTTAGGGTTCCATGGTATTTCAGTATTGTTTAATTCAATTGTTGTAAGCTGGGTGCAGCGCTTAAGTGTGAATATCTTTTCTTGGGTGTTAGTTGGGTTGATCCTATTTTCCATTTTTTATACCAGTCATACGTTACGTTTATTGCATTTTGCAGATGTTTTATTGTTGTTTCGATTGTAGGGCCCTGTGTTAGTATCGCCGTACCATCTGCAAATATGGGTAGTGTTGAATTATCTGGTGTGGGCAGGTCATGTACATAGAGGTTGAACAAAGTTGGTTTTAAAAGGCTCCCTTGAGAAACTCCTACTTTTGGAGTTTTGTTGCTAGATAGTGTTGCATTGATCCTTGCTTTAAACGTTCTGTTGTTCAGGAGGGAGTCTATGATTTTTATTATGTAGTCTGGAATATTTCGCTTGATCATTTTATACAAGAGTCCCTCCAGGCAAACCTTATCGAAGGCTCTTTCCAGATCTAGAAAACTTGCTGCGGTGTATTTCTTTTCTTCGAACCCTTTCTCGTTTTTCTTTTCTGTTAGTTTAATGAGTTGATGAGGTGTTGAGTGTGACCGTCTAAATCCAAAGTGATGAAGCGGAATGACTACGTTTTTCTATAAAATCTTGCAGTTGAGTAAGAACCACTTTTTCCAATAGCTTGGCTAATGTAGACAATAAGCTAATGGGTCGTTAACTGTTAGGGTTATATTTGTCCTTTCCAGTATTGTAAATTAGTAGTACGTCTGCAGTTCTCTAGGGAAAGGGGAAGTATCCTAGCCTGATACAGCCGTTACAAATTGAGGTCAGGTAGGCTACTGCTTTTTTGGATAGATGTTTTAAAATTTCGTTGGTTATCAAGTTTAGTCCTGGGGACTTGCGTTTTAGAAGTCGTCGTACGTATAATCTAATTTCTTGAGCGGATATAGGAGTTATTTCAGTGGCATTTCGCAAATGGAAGTCAGCTATAGTGTTTACCATTTTGGTATCAAAAAACAGGTCGTGTTCGTCTGTATTAGGACCAAGATTTCTGACTTTTCTTTTTCAGATGAGTATGTTGTGTTTTTAACTACTGGTGGGTAGATGACGCTTTGCTGTCTCAGCAATCGTTTGGCTGTCTTCCACTTGGTCGAGTCGCCGGGATGTATTTCTTCTAGGTAACTATTATATTTTGTTATTCGAAGTTTATCTAGCTTTTGTTTTAATAGACGGTTTAGTTTATTATGTAATGTTTTGTAGTATGGTAATTTTGTTCTTTGCCATTTTCTTCTACATCTAGTTTTTGATTTTATTATGTCTATTACACAACCGATTATTATATTGTACGAAAGAGTACTGGTTTTTCTCGGTGTTGTAGCTTCTTGTGCGATTTCTTGTAGTATATTGTGTTATTGCTTCATCGATGCTCAAAGGGAATTGAAGTGGACCTGTCCGCCTTTTTTTGGTGCACTTATAGGCACTGCAGCTGCAAGGGCTTATTTGTGCCCACTAACATGCACTTAAATGCTAGGACATTCACGAACACCCATGGGTTGAGCGAGACTCGAACTCGCGCGTGCCGGCTAGAGGACAGAGCCGACTGGCTGAACCACCTGAGCCACCGCGTCCACACCCGTCCGCCTTAGCTTTTGGTCAAGGGTTTTTTAGTAGGTTTTTCAATCAGTTATACCATCAATAAGTTTAGGTGTATGTGACTTTATTTTAGATACGCATGGAAGGTCATGACTGCGGGAAGATGATCGGAATTTAGCTCATTTTGTTTGTTAAATTGGTTTTTGCAGATTTTTGTGTATCACAACGTCTAGCATATCAGGCTGATGATTAGACCTATACGGGTAATAGGTAAATTCATTTAGGGCTGACATAAATATACAATTGTTTGTTATGATGTTGTGTAGCCTTATGCATCCCCATATGGGTCACCTAAAAGCATTGTGGGCTCTGTACTGGCAAATAATTCTTTTGTCGTGGTCTAATAATTTTTTGTTAAATTGTTTATACGCAGGTATTAATTTTAGGAAGCAATTGTTTCTCATGTAAAATTGTATGGAGATAGATTCTAAGCTTTTTATATCATAGAGGTGAAGTAGGTGATGTTTTAGCTTTTTCTTTATTATGATCGTTACTCATTCTGAAGCCTTATTAGCTTCTCTATCCTTTCGGTACACTTGATATTCAGGGATACGGAAAGTTTTAGTATTAATAAAGTGCGTTTCTGTTACGCAAGCCATGTCTATATTATAACGAGTTAAGAAGTCGATAAAAATGGAGCGTTGCATTCTAAGGAAGTATGGATGTTAATAATGACATCATATGTGGGATGAGTAGCTCAACTAACTTTGTTAGTATAGTTGCGACGAGGTCGGTTGTGTTTTGGGGAGCGTCAGCAGTGTTGGTATTGACTTGAGTTGAGCGTTCTTGGCGTTGACTAGGAGAAGGTAGCTGGTTTAAATAGATGTTCTGCTTAGTAGTGGTTGCTTGTTCGGTGTTCTGTACCTATTATTTATTGACTGTTTTATCTTAAGAAAGTAGCTGCATTCTCTATACTTTGCAAGGTGCTTTTCCAAGCAATTAACCTACTGTGAGTTTTTTGGGACAGTTAATATACTTGTGCATTTCACACATCGTGCCTAAGATTGACAATAATTGCGCGGGTGGCCATGTAATTGGCATTTTTTACACTGCGGAATTTTTGCAGACTTTCTTCTCAGTTTAACCTCGATTACGCTACGACTAAGTCTTGTTAGACTAAAGATTTTCGTGCCTTTTTGCGTATTTTTAAGATCCACTGCGCATAGTAGGATTGGATATCTATTCTTGTTAAACAATCGCAAAATTTTTTAATCGGATATTTTAGGGTTTTTAGCTCAGTTTGTATTTCTTTTTCAGTTGATGATACGGGAATATTCCGAATTATTATTGAAAGATTGTTAGCTTGCGGGCCCTTAACAGTGTGATAACTTAGGTTAATTTTACTGTAGTATTTTATCATGCATCAATAATCTTCTATGCTTGTTAGATTTAGCCTTAGTTGATTGTTTTTTTAAACTGTTGAAAATTGAGTTTTGGTTTTATGCTTTATCTCCGTAAGTATTTTCTGGTAATTAAGTTTATCAGCATTGTGTAGACATATAGGTGGAATTTTGATTTTATTTTCAGCGGATTCTGGTGTGAATTGTGACTGATTAGAAGTACCTATTGCGTTGGTATAAAATAAAAATTATAAACCGTATGACTCTGACTTCAACAGTTTACAGAGCTCTTATTATTGATTGTCTTCTAAATTATCGTGAAAGTTGGATAACTGAATTTACTACCAGTAGATGCACAGTGCGTATAAAAATATTTATAATAAATACGTGACCCATGATTAATTAATATTATTTTGGTGTGAAATTAGTTTTCATTGATAAAATTTGAAGAAAGCACATTTAGTTTTTTAATTACCTTAGTAATTCCGCGCTTGTACTTTGTAGCAAGTGGACATGTGCATGCACTTCGTGACATCGGTGCCCGAAACGCATGGCAATTTACCTGAGTGACTAAAGCCTGCAAAAAAACTACAAAATGACGACTCTGTAACCGTACCTTCATCCGACACTTTATTGATTCGGCAACCGGTTTTAGCGGCATTTGGTTTTGAACTCAACTTGTACTCGTGCAGCATTAACATTCTGTTTTGCTCGCGCGTAGGCTCCATACTGAAGCAAATATGCAAGTATTATATATCAAAATGCGCGGAAGATTGCGAGCTTTCAAACGATACCAAAACTATGCAATAACAATGCAAATATGCAAAAAAATATAAAAAATATGAAACGCTTGAAGATTTTTGGATAACTTATATCAAAGTTGCTAGATAAATTGATATTAAAACGAATAAGTCAAAATAAAGTTCAAAAACAATGGCTTCTATAATATGAGTTTGGCTTTCGTCACCAACATTCTACAATACAGTAACGTCATCGAATAGTAAACCCCATCCAAACGGCTGTAGAAAACAAAGTTTATTGTTCTGCAATGTTTTTTGATATTCGATAGGGTTTAGCACAGAAAACTACTTTATAAAATTAAGAAATTATTTTCACATCACTACTATGTATATATCCAATCTTATCTATAAAATAAGTGTTTTTAAACTAAAATAAGAGACGAAACTTCTGAAATGAAATAAATTGAATAAGGGCTACCTCAAGATAGTGTGTTGGGACCCCTACTCTATTTACTGTATACCTATGATTTACCAACCACGGAACAAAGTGACATGGGTACTTTTGCCGACGATACAGTGATGTTGACATGTAGCGAAGATCAAATTGCAGCATCAACCAAGTCGCAACATCTTAATCTGATAAAAGAATGGTTACACAAATGGAGAGTAAAAGTTAATGAAAATAAGTCTATACACGTCACCTTTACTACAAAACAATTAACCTGTCCTCTAGATCCTATAAATGGCAAACCGATTCCTCAAGCAAACATGATCAAATATCTTGGATTACCTCTAGATAGACGCTTGACTTGGAAAATACATATAATTAAAAAACGAAAGAAAATGAATTTAGATATTAAAAATGTGAATTGGTTAATTGGAAGAAGATTACAACTTACGCTAAATAAAAAAATACTTTTATGCAAAATCATAATTCGACCCATTTGGTTGTACGGTAGTGAACTTTGGGGTTGCGTTAATAATTCAACGATACAAATAGTTCAACAGTTTTAATTGAAAATTTTATGAAATATGGCCATTACTCCATGGTTTCTATCAAATCAAACTCTGCACATTGACCTTAACATTCCATATGTGAAAGATGAGATTAAGCAAAAAGCTTTCAAACATTATGTTTCAAATAAAACAATCAATCTGCTGAAGAAAGAACCTCATTACCGAAGACTAATGAAGGAGTGATCCAAAGACTTGACAAACTAATGTAGAGATGAATGCGATGGGAGTTTTTCTTTTTATGTCATTACAACTATGTTTGCTTATTGATTATTCATTATCTTACCTAATGCGTTAAAGTCCAGAAAAAATCGATGGCTGCCTTATAGAAACCATAATGCAGAATACTTTCTGAGTTAATTTGCCCATCTATAGATTATGGAAAAAAAATAATACAGAATTAAAATAAAATTATTTAAAAATACTAATATCATATCACTAATACTAAGAATCTTCCACATCTTCTTTTTGTATACCTTTCATCATCATCTTCTTGATAATGGTTTTCCATTTACCTATCTACGACCATTTCTTATCATTTAGGCATAGGCGTACTATATCAAGGTTTTGTTTTCCAGTTTTTTGTGATAGACATTTTTACTTTCATTTCTCACGAAAGTATCTATGCACTTTTCCTACATTTTCGTGTATATTGTAGACTTCGTCTCATATGGTCTAGCTCTACTGTTTTCATTTTATCTCTTATTTTGTTCTTCATCTTTCCTCAACATATTGTAATATTTTTTTAAATTTACATTAAAAAAATTATATTTTTTATGAGTTTATTCCAGATTGGTCCATGTAATGTTTTTGTTGCCCATTTTTCCTTTCACCAATTTATCTTCCACATTTTCCTGTCCGTTACCCACATTTGTTATTATACAGCTATGTATTCGGTATAGGCTCTTATTTTTTGTGTTTTATATGTACGTTATGTGCGATTCCCATAACACACATGTATTCAGTTTTATTTAAAATTGATTGTGAAAGCCTACTTGTCGTATTGTTCTTTTAACTTGGTAGCATGTATATCATATCTTTCTAATCTTGTACTAGAATGAACTGGATCATGGCAAATATTAGTGAGTATGTTTTGTATCCCATAATTCTTATTCTTTTAGATTTCCTATACTATTTTTCTAATATTTGTTCAGCGTATATAATGAAAAACAAGAGTGACATCGCGCAGCTTTGTTTCAATCCTTTAGACACGTATATCGGTTTTGTTAGTTTATTACCAATTTTCTGTATTTTGGTTACTTCGATCCACAACTTTTTTATTGGAACGTTATTGTATGCTTTCACGTCACTGTTATTCACTAAATTCTTTCCTATACTTTTCCATCTTATTTTTAATAACTCTTTCTAGTAGCCTTACCATCGTTGGTAATATGCTTACTAGTGTTTTTGTATAATAATTTTTACCTAAAAAGTAAAGCAAAATTTGACCACAAAAGTGAAACCTATTTACAAAAAATATTTGGAAATATATCTACATAGATTTTAAACACATTACTGAGCCTTAAACTATAAAATAGTTCTTTATTCAAAAACATTGTGGTATTCCACTGTGCGAACTTTACGATGCACTGGTGCAATCAATTTTTACACGAATTCGATTATTTGGGCTGCGGTATCTTTTTTCTTCGATATTCCCTTCATTATAGGCCAATATTGCTCAATGAGCCAGAGTTCTAGACTGTTTGGTGGATTCACTCATTCGTTGCTTTAGAGTAGTGGCGCGTCGCGAGATCTGGCTAAAAAAGTGGTTTAACACCGTGCTGCTCAAGAAACGCCAAAAGACGTTTTTGCAAAGACTCTTTTCCACAGATGTCTGAATTGATAGACCTAGTGATAGTGAAAGCTCTGATCTTTAATATGCAACTACATATAGATTACCCCGACAAGGAATTTCTTCGGAAATTTTGTTTTTCTCTTCTTTTTTCAGTCTTCTGGAGCATTTTCCCCGCTGCGAACAGAGTAGCATTCTTGCTCAGCAATATAATTAAAGTTGGCGAAGCAATACGCCTCATCATCTGCCTTGGGTCACACAGCAAAAAGCAATAACATGTATTCATCCCTCAGTCATATAATACTGTATACCAAATTTGATAACGATCGGAGCAGAACAACTCCATGACATTCCTTGTTAGTACAAAAGATGCAGGAACATATCAGTTAACATTTACCGAGCTTCTCTAAGAGGTGTATTTTTAAAACTTAAGATAAGTCTTGAATAAGGCTGTCGCTTTGGGTCTGTGGGCACGAACACTGTTTCTCTCGCCGCGTCTGGACGAGTTCGAGTCTTGCTCAACCCATAGTGTACGTAGCATCCTAGTAATAAGTGAACAATAAGTACATGTTAGTAGACGCAATAAGCCCTTGAGGCTTATTTAGTTAGTGTCACAACAAAAAAGTCTTAAATACAAGCTTATTCTTATTGTAGATGAGCATGCTGGACACAAAAAATTAAAACTTAAAAAAACTAATTAAAATTGTGTGTTTACCACCACCTTGTCATCATGGAATGCATTTATTTGTTTCTACGAAACTTTTGAGAACTACTTGTACTCACTCACACGGCTAGTGTTATAATTTTGCAAGCGCAATGCTCTTAATTCCTGTCCAGGTTATATAAGGGTCATGTAAATTGTTTTCATTATGTTAACATAAGTTCAATACTTCTGAGAGACTACGTGTATACATATGCATATTATATTTAATTTTATTTATCCAAATTAAAATATGGTATATGGTAAGGCTCTAACGCCCCGCGTGGGAGCACGGCCAGCAAACTGAAAGATTAAAGCTTTCATATGTTCGTTCTCTCTGCCCGGTTGTTGCGTTATTACCCCTTGTTCGACCGGGCGCAGGTACTCAATTATTTTCAGTGACTGAGTAGGCCACCCGCCAGGCGTCAGAGAGCTCCGGGAATTGAACCCGGGTCCGTCCGCATCGCAGTCCGCGCCTCAACTACGAGACTGGCTTTTAAAATATGGTATATATGAATACCAAACATTTTACTTGATCCTAAAACAGCCATAGATGTTAATAATTAGAGGCAGTGTTTATAACTTTCAATAAATATGAATTGAACGACTGAGAAATAGTATTTAATATAATCAAATTTCAAATTAGGGTAACTTAATATCTTTGACAATTGATACTTTAATTCTCATCTTAAGAACATTAGATGCGCTTTGTGTATGTGTAGTATTAATTCAAATATACATAAGTGACAATAAAGCATTACTTTTGGCATCATATGTTATTTAATTCTAAAAAAATCGAGAAAGCCGGATATATTCAAAAGTGGATTTGTGCAATGGACGGAGGAAATCCTATAAATTAACGAACCTGCTAAAAGCATTTTTAGCGAACTAACTAACAGTAATGGTATTATTGCATTCCCTCATTAAAACTGTCCGTCTGCCACTGCAACTTGTAAATGGTTTTGAATTTTCGAAATCTATTTTTACTAATGGATTTCTCTGGTTCTAATCCCACAGATGGCGCGATTGCTGGCGCTTTCATTTATGCTCCACAAAGGGATTTAAAATTAAAACTTTCCAATTTAGAAATATCAATAATTATGTATTGATTCCTTGACGAGCGTCTTTAATACAACAAATGCTATTCTTAACATAATGAGATTAGAGAGACACAATGCTCCGTTGATATTTTATTGGAAAATTTTGTAAGCGCGCGTATGTACCTTTAGTACGATCCAGCTTTAAGCAGTCATTTAATATTATTTTTAAAAAATATGCTATTTGTAGTGATTAAATATTTTTAGAATAACAGTTTTATTTTAAAATAAATACATATAGACATTTGAATTATCTAAGAGTGATGCTCCTTTATATTTTCCTACCAAATAACAAATACTGTACAACGAGTTGGCAACATGTAGAAGGTGTGGATCGATCAATTCTACTCAATATAATATTGATCGTAATGATTAATTGTAGATCTGAAATAGCAAATTTCTCTAATAGTACAAACAAAAACCATTTAGTTAGAAATAAACAAATTCGGAAGGAATCTGATTGCACTTTAATTAGATTTTTAAAATAATATTTGATAGGAAAACAGATATTTTTCTATAAAACTTGACAATAAATGTTTGACAGAAAATCTATTTAAACCTCATCAACTGCGTATTCATCCAATTTGCTATTAAAACAATAGTAGCATATGATTATTGAGTGTTACAAGCAAAAATATGCTACAAATTTTGCAAGAACATTTGATATACTTTTTTTACTCTCACAACATTTTAAGTAGCGTTTTCTGCTCATGCCAAAAGAGTTACTGTCGTGTTGCTCTTTAATTGGTTTGTACTTCTCTAGGCTTTTCCTGGGAGATGCAGGAATTATTTGATATTTAAAACTTTTTTGTTTATTTCTGGAGAAATAAGCTCTGTAACTCGTTCAAAAATAAACGGCGTCTTTAAACTTCACCTGGGTCTGTATTTATACTGACAATATTCTTCATAGAGGACAAATGACCAGAAGCTAACGGCAAGTATTCTATGCCACATTATAAGTTGCATATATTTTATCTACTACATCAAATCTTGATTTTGTTTTATTATAGTATATTTTATATATAGTATATAAGTGCTCTCATCAATACTGTTGTCATCCATTTTCCACCTATATTTTTGCATTTATCAAAGCAAATATTTTTAAACCATACTTATGAATCTGAATTTTGACGACACATACCTCATATTGTGTAAAGTTCTTTCGGCTTTTGAAAGTTTGTGTTTCTTTCAAGAAAATAAGTTTTACAGACAGCTGTAACAAGAGTTTATAAATAGCAATAACCTTGCTAAGTTTTCTTCGGCTTCTTTGAGTCATCCTCTTATTCAAAATTGGAGTGTAATGGTAGTACCACACCCCATTACCACCAAATGTCAATCTCACCTTGTAGAGTGGTGATTGCAATTACCCAGTATACCCTGTTAGAAAACTAACGAGGCTCTGACGACCTAATATCAGCAGGATAACTGAAAGAACTAAAATTAAGAAAATATAGTTATATACTAAATGTATAAATATGACTGCGGGATTTGTTAACAGATGACGCCACTTTTTGTTATATAAACAACTTCAGTTTGTTGCGATAATTTGCGCTTTTAATAACCTTTAAAACTAGATGTGTCAACTCATTAAAAGTGTAAGCATCAATTTTCTGTAGCGCTTTGAAAATGTTGAATTTCGTTCAGACAAAGGACCATTTGCGGGAAATTATTTTGCATTACTTCATTTTGAAGAAATCGGCTGCTGGTTGGCATCGATTGCTTGTGGAGGCTTATGGCACTTATGCTCAAAGCGTAACAGCTGTGGAAAGGTGGTTTGGTCGGTTCAAAAGTGGCGATACGGACGTGCACCATAAGGCCAAGGGACGGCCACCGAAAAAGTTTGAAGATGCTGAATTGCAGGCATTGTTGAACGATGATCTCACTCAAACGCTGCAACAGCTCGCAGAAGGCTTAGGTGTGACCCAAGCAATCGTCAGCATACGTTTGCAAGCCATGGGAAAAATTCAGAAGGAAGGAAGATGGGTTTGACAAGAACTGAACGAGAGGCAGCAGGAGAACCGAAAAATCAAGTGTGAAATGCTGCTTCAACGACATGAAAGAAAAAGCTTTTTGTATTGCATCGTAACAGGGGATGAAAAATGGATCTTTTTCGACAATTCCAAACGCAAGAAATCATGGGTTAGTCCAGGTGAAGCAGTTCTATCGACGTCACGGCCTGATCGTTTCTACCGGAAGATAATGCTTTGTGTTTGATGGGATCACAAAGGTGTGGTGTATTATGAGCTGCTAAAACTTGTAGAAACGGTTAATGAAGAACGCTACCGCCAGCAATTAGTCAATTTAAACCATGCTCTCATTGAAAAACGCCCAGATTGGGCAAGACAACATGGCAAGGTGATTTTACTCTATGACAACGCATCGTCACACTCTATGAAGCGGGTCAAGACACCTTGTCTCCGTTGAAGTGAAACGTGTTAGCTCACCCGCCGTACTTTTCAGATTTGGCCCCTTTAGACTACCACTTGTTCCCGTCGATGGCGCATGGATTGGCTAACCAGCACTTCGCTACTTTCGAAGCCGTCGAACAATGGGTGGCCGATTTATTTGTCTCAAAGTCAGAAAGATGGCAAAGATGTATAGATTCAAACGGCACATACTTTGAATAAATTGAATTAATTTTTCAATTTCAAACATTGCGTTTAATTTTACTAAAATATCCTGCATTTCATATTTATACTCCTAGAAATAAAAAAAGAAACAAATTACACTTTATTGATCTGTCCAGGAAATTTAAACTACCTAATCTTCTTGTGTTTCATTATTTTTTTACTATTATTCCAGGAAAATGGAAACAGATGGCTCTCAGTTCCGGACAGGTGTTAAATCACCCGAGGGTGCGAAGAACCTTCCGGTTTGACATAATAAAGCTAAATAACAGAATTGCTACATACAATATCAACACAATATCCGCAGCAGGAAACTTGACAATGCGATAAAGGAAATAAAAAGAAGGGAAATAAAAATTCTAGGACTAAGTGAGTATTTCCTCATTAAAAAACGCATTCAAAATAACATTACAAGAGTCGCTACGAACCCAGGAGCAGACATCGGCTCTGATCTTAATACACTAATAGGAAGTTTTAAATTCAGAGGAAAATTATTAAGACCCAGACAAATAATAAAAAGATATGATATTGATACCTTTAGAGAAATATGAATTAAAAAAAAAACTCATAGAAGAAATTGAAGCATAATGTAGAAGAAACAAACCAAATAAAAACCAAAATGAAGCAAAATACTGGAAACAGTAGAAACAAATCTTAAATAAGCAACCGAAAAAGTAAATGGGTATAAAAAAAAACAAGATGCAAAGAAACCATGATTGACAAGAAAAATTATGATAAAATGCAAGAAAGGCAATTAGCAAAGATAAATATCAATACAACGAAATACACAAAGACATACGAAACAAAATAAGAAGAAAGAATGGCTAGCAGAATAATGTCAAGAAGCAGAAAGACTACACGAAATACATAACACTTTTAACTTTTATAAAAAATTTAAACAAATCACAGAAAGTTCCAAAAAGACAAATATATGTACTACAAGACAACATAATAAAATAGTAACAAACAATGTAGAACTACCACAGACTTGGGAAAACTATATGAAAAACTGATACTAAGATCGTTCAATGATGTCGAATCAAAATGAAGCTCACGAACCCACAGGCCCACCAATACTCGTATCAGAAGTGGGACATGCAATAAAAAATTTAAAGCAAAGACAACCATCAGGAGATGGCAGCTTACGAGGGTAATCCCAAAAATAAGGTCTCCAAATCGTTGGGGCCATACGATTCGTTTCTCACTCTTAAACAAACCATCGTTTAGCCTGCGGGAATGCTCAGTTATAGCTTGACAGCTGTTCATAATGGAGCTTCCGCTTGCCGCTACCCTTAGGTGAGAAGTTCTCGCAGTAATTCTGTTTTTGCACGAAAAAGACGTTAAACCAATCGAAATTCATTGCCAATTGACGGAAGTGTATGGAGAGTCGTATATGGATGTCAAAAACATCCTCAGTGTAGGGAGTTTACAGCCGGTCGCATAGAAATTAACAATGAAAAAAAAGCGGAAAACCGTTAATTCCCGACGAGAGTTGCGAAGGTTAAACAAATCATGTTTAAAAATCGAACTTTCGATCATTCTTGTATTTTGATTTCCGAGGTTTCCCTAAGTTATTCATAGGACTTGACTACAAAGTTAAAATATTGGAAGGTGTGCTCAAGATGGGCCTTGCAAATGCTTACAGAAAACCACCAACGACAACGTTGACTCTTTTTACGGGCATAATCACCCACCCACTTTATAGTACAGACTTGGCATCTAGTGACTACCACTTGTTCTCTAAGTTAAAAAAAAAACGTTTGGCCGGAATGAGCTTCAGCGACGATGATGAGATGGAAGAAGTGCTCCAACATGGCTGCATGCTGGTATAATATAGGCGTACAAACACTGCCACAACGCCTACAAAAATGCATAGACCAAAATGGCGATGATGCAAAAAATAGAGGAATATTCAAGCTTTAAAATGATATATCAATTATTAAAAATAAACTTTTTTTTCTATTTATAAAAACTAGGAGATCTTATATTTGGGATTACTTTTCTTCATGCAAAACACTGAAGTTATGAAATCCAATATATTTATGTATTCTATCTAATATAATATATAGTTTATAGCAGTACCAAAAAAAGTAATGTTTATAATTGCGATAACCGTAGATTAGTAAGCCTAATAAGCATATATCTAAAAAAATTGTAAATAGTACTGCACAATAAAAAGAAAAGGAATAAAAGTTAATAGAACATTAATAAACAATATATGATATGCAGACGACATAGCCATCTTAACAGGTAATCTAGAGGATCTACAGGAATGATTAAGTATCATAAATAAAATAGGAAAACAATTTGGACTTACAATAAACATCAGCAAGACGAAATTTATGATATTAGCGGACAATATAACCACCAGGTTCAAATCACAATTGACAACAAACCTTTAGAAAAAATCGGTAAGTAATGGGATGCACAATAAATAATAAAGTTGACAGTGATATGGAACTATGAATAAGAACAGCGATGGCTACAACAGTTTTTGCCAGTTTTAATAAATATCTGTGCTGGAGGGAAACACCCTTAAACTTAAGAATGCGCATGACCAAATGTTATATATGGCCTATAGTAACATACGGCGCTCAAACGTGGTCGCTAAAAATAAGATCGATGAACCGAATTGAGGCTTTTGAAATGTAGATCATATGAAAACTACTACCAATCCTCTGAGTGGAACGCGACCTGTTACAAGTATATGGGACATATACTACAAGGCAAATAGTACGAAATAATATATAACTTTTGCAACTCTTTAATGTTTACAGATTATTAGTATTGTACTTATATACCAATATGTATCATAAAAAGTTTTATCAAGAATCCAATCTATTATTAGAAAATTCTATAATTTATGTAGTGTTTCGGCTTACCAAGCATCACTTCTAACTCCTGTCATTTATGTCATTATGTTTAGGCCTCAATTAGTAGTTAAAAACTGTGGATAGATTTAAATAATTTAGAATAATAGCCGGGTTTCTGACGTATAAGGGCCAGCCTTGAGGAAAGCTCTTTCCAGGGTGTTTATTTATTTGTTAGCATTAGTTTTTTTTTATTTCGTATAACTTGTAAATTACAATTAGGGTAATATTAAATAATTTACTATTCCTTGTTAAGGGCTCAACATTCTTGTAATTAAGGTTTCAATTTAATAACCTTCTTGGTAAAAGTAAATTTTTGTACAAAAAATATACTCCGGAAATAAAGGTTTTCTCTGGAACTTTCGGTACAGAAAAGCAACCATAAACATTCAAGTAAAAAAATATCATGTTATTAAATAATTCTGCTATTTAACGTCCCCAAATCGACAGATCTGAAGGCCCCCGGTGTTGTTTGATTTAAGCTTTGAGCTTTTGTTGTGACGATGGGGTGCGCAAGGATGCTGTGGAAACGGACTTGATAAATATGCGCCTGTTGCAGCTATGCCACAATAGAATGCGCCGGGGTCATTGAACTCAGTTCTGATTCCACTTCGTGTAAACATGGAGCCAGTCAGTTTTCGCTTGGCCTTCAGCCATCACGCAGAGCGGGTGATAAATCGGTGATCGGACTTTTCAGACGCGGTGCTATATCTTTAATCGTTGGACAAATATAAACAAAAATTTAGTTCAAAATTCTTTAATTAATTTTTTAAATGCGAGAATTGTTAAACAGTGCTTCCAGTTTGATGAACTTTTGATATTCCGTTTGATTAAATTTGTTTAAATGAAAGTAATTACCAAATTTTCCAAAACTGTTTTGAAGTTGGTCAGTAGTATATTTTATATGAGAAATAATTTAATTGATGTAATCAAACTTATGTTGGTAATAGAAAACGACACTTCAAGATTGGTTACCCCAAAGTTGATAAGGTAAGAGTTATGTGTTTTGGTGTTTATAGTAATGTCGGCTCGAACAACATTTTAAAATCATGCCCGTGGAAAGAATTAACGTATACAACAAGTATCAGTGTAATTAAATTGTTATGATTAAAATAAAAAATAATACAACAGCTAAAAATGCTTGTCACATTACACATACAAAGATACATATTATTTCTATGCAAACATATTTAGAATTGACAAACTAAGCTATATTTAATTTTTGTGACTAGATTTACGAAAAATAAATAATTATAAGCACTGATTAAAAATTTACTCCATTTTCTTCTTACATTTTTTTTATTTAAAATCGATTAACTTGGGTTTTGATCCTAATTAAACAATATATCAAGGAATCAGTTGTTTTGCATCTTATCATAAATCTTACTATCATTTATTTTATTGTCGAAATTTTAAATTTTTATAATTGTTCAAACTAAATTTGAAATATTACAGTATGGGTTGCTTAATTTTTGTTAATCCATTAGATTCTACAAAGCCCTTAAATACTAAATAATTGTAAGCAGACCACTTGCTTATATGCAAAATTACCATTTATTCTTTTATCCACAAAACTAAGATATGCAGAACTCCATTTCAAATGTTTGCAATTATTTTGCACATTACTTTGTTGTTTTATAGTCGGTTATAAAATTTTATTTTTGTATGAGTAGGTAAAAAATAAAAGTACATTTCTATTATAATAAGTGAGAAATCTCGAGAAACTAAAAGTTTTCTCATTTGGTAGATGCTATACTTCCCAAGATGTTGTTTTCATTGTTCATTTAATAGCTTAACACTTTTAATTTGTGATATTAGGGATAAGCGCATTCGTTTTGGTCACTTATTAAAAATAATTTAATTTCTATCTTTTACTTCTGCTATTTTGTACATATATAAATTTGTAATGACGATGATACATGTCAAAATGATTAATGAAACGGTTATACTGATGCTGCCAAATGAATAAATGAAATCCGTACTTTCATTTTTATTACTATAGCGCAGCTTTAGCATTTCTTCTTGCAATAACGTAAGATAACGTGGGGAGCAGTAGTAGCACGATAATTTGTTTCATACTCCCCATTTGGATTATTAACATCAGATAGATAGTGAATAGTAGAATTCTTTTTAGGTCGACCTCGTTTACGAGCGAGCAGGTATAAGTAACATCATCTGATTGCTCAAATCGGATAAATTGTTGTAAAATCGATGCATAGTACATTTTCTTATTGTGTCATGTCAAAGGCAAATTGTGATATTCTGCCAATGTATCCAAAACCATGGGCCGAAGATTAGTTGTAGTTCAGTCGCATAACTTTCTGGGGAGTAATGGTAGAGCAAAAAGGCGATAACGTATGGTATCGCTTGGTCAGCGTCTTCAGCTTCAAAACTCTGGATGATTTCAACAATATCCGGATGGCTGAACTGACATTATTGCATCTCGTTGATAGGCTCTTTTTTGTACAAGTACTGAAACAATACAAATATTAATAGTAGAGACAGAGGATGTAGGAATTGGTAGACATGATAATGGTCCCTTATAATAGTTCCTTGGAGTAAATATGCCCCGATGACGTAAACACTAACATTACTCTTGATAATGAAAAGTTTCCCTAAATTGAGTTGCCGCGATATAGGAAGAGTGATAATGCATTTTTATTTGTTGCAACCACCTGTTCTTTTTAACTAAGGGGTTTAATATTAATTAAAATTTAACTTGATAAAAATCTGCAAAAAAGATATAAAAGCTTTTCATAAAAAATTGCCCACCAGGGTCTTTCTATCAAGGTGTCCTGGCACAGCAACAAATTTAGTATAAATAGCACGTCCATTCCAACAACTAGTCGAGGCAAATTAGTAAAAAAGCTCGAAATTGTTAGCGGGTACACTATCGAGGCGTTCCAAGGCGCATTCGATTCGTAAGAGCATCAGAAAAAAATGTTACCACATATTTTTTTGTTATAATACGAAAGAGCATTTGTGCACGCAAAAAATGCATTTTACTGATGAGCTTTTTGCAGACCCAAAAGAATATTGTATTTTTCACTTAATATTGGCCACAATAAGCTCATTCTCGTTACTCGGATGTTTTGGGGTCGCTGACCACGAATATGATGCTTGGAAAGTGTTCCAATTCACTTGGGGGTATAATTCTGGGATGGGGGTGATTTTAGGAAACCAGCTCTAAGTCGTTTGTTTTTCGAGATTAAACTGTCTCAATGAGGGTTTTTGGGGTCACTGATAACGAATGATATTTAAAAAGTGTCCCAATGGACTTGGGGGGGGGGAGCATAATCTTGGGGATGGGGGCTATTTTGGGGAATAACCTCAAATTTGTTTATTTTTCGAGTTTAAGCTGTCTGAATAAGGGTTTTGGGGATCTCTGATAACGATGGTGGTTCTCCAATTAAACTCTAGCGCATCGAAGTGAGAAAATGCCCTGGGGAACTTTGGGGAAAGGAAAGCGTAGGGCATTTTTTTCTTTTGAGTATAATTCAATTTTAATTATTTTTAAAAACTATTCTTTTCAGATGTTATAACGAAAAAAAATTTGCCACCACACAGACAACCCTATCAGTGTCCACATTCCAACAGTATTGAATAAATAAGGGGTTTTAAGGTTTAAAAACTGGTTTCCAAAATTCTATTTAAGTAAAAAAATCATAAGTAATAAAATATATTCAAATTTGAATTTTATATGGTTTTGTTAGCCTTTCTCTTTTATCAAAGTAAATTGAAATTTTCATAAAGCAATTTTGAGCAACAAATTTAGAAATAAAAACGTTACAATAATTAAATTTTTACAATCAATCTTCTCTGTTGCAATAATAATTTTCCACTTATATATTCATTTTCTATGAATTAAAAAATAAAATATCTACCGTGTGCTGAATTAAGAAAAATTCTATCAAATATAGACAGTTTACTATCGAAAAACAAACAACTTTGAGTTGGTTTCCCAAAATCGCCCCCAGCTCCAGGATTCTGCCCCGCCAAGTGCATTGAAGTACTTTCTAAGCATGATATTCGTAATGAGCAATCCCAAAAACTCTTATATAGACAGTTTAAACTCGAAAAGCAAACAAATTTAAGCTGGTTTTTTAAAATCACCCCCATCCTCAGAATTATGCTCCCCAAGTGCATTGGGGCACTTTATAAGCATCATATTCGCGATCAGCAAACCAAAAAACCCTTATATAGACAATTTAAACTAGAAAAACAAACAAATTTGAGGTTTTCCCCAAAATCGCCCCCATCCCCAGGATTATGCTCCTCTTCAAGTGCATTGGGACACTTTTTAAACATCATATTTGTTATCAGCGACCCCAAAAACTCTTATTCGGGCAGTTTAAACTCGGAAAACAAACAAATTTGAGGTTATTCCCCAAAATTAACCCGATTCCCAGAATTATGCCCCCAAGTGCATCGAGGCACTTTCTAAGCATCATATTCATGATCAGCAACTCCAAAAACCTCCAAGTAACGGGAATGAGCTTATTTTGGCCAATATTAAGCGAACAATAAAATATTCTTTAGGGTCTGCAAAAAGTGCATAAAATAAATGCATTTTTTGCGTGCACAAATGCACTTTCGCATTATAATAAAAAAAATATGTGGTAACATTTTTTTCTGATGCTCTTACGAATCGAATGCGCCTTGGAACGTCTCGATACGTGTACCCGCTAAAAATTTTGAGCTTTTAGCGTTTGTCTTACTAATTTGACTCGACTAAACACTTAAACGTGAGTACTATTAGAACTTTCGTAACTTATTCTACTAAGGTCATTTGCAAGTACGTATCGATTTAGAAAATGCTCGTATAGGTTAATTTTAGATTTGTCTAAGAAATTGAGTCCTTTTTACCATTCATGATAACATGTGGCATTGGACAGAGCTCACAGCTTCAAAAAAATTTTGCAATAGAAGAATCATTAGTAGCATTTTTCGCAGTGACTAGGGAAATCAAAAACAGAGCATGCTTACAATAGATGAAAGTGAAAAACCTCACAAACATTTCTTCTGAAGCTTCTTACATGTTTTCAATAGAACTAAAATTTTTAAAGTATTTTTTTATATACAAAAGACTTATATACATGCTCTTTTTGCTTAATTGAGTTTGGTATTTCAGAATCATTAATAACGTTAATAATAATATATTTACAGCGGTAATGCCCGCACGTGTCTAAGCAGATGCGCACAGAGTAACAGCTTATCATTAATTAGCATTGGCAGACTACGAAGCACATTGTCACGAGTAACCTTTGAATAGTCTGTAAAAGTCAGAATACCCACCAAAAAAACACTATATTTTTAGAAATGAGCAGTATATTTAATAAAATGACCGGTTACGTTTTCAATTATTAACAAAGATGGGCTTAAGTTTTCGTGTAGACTCGGTAATAATTGTTGCATAAATCAATTTACTGAAACTTCGAACTGTTCGTTGGCAATTGAAATCGATGCAGGCTGTAATTAAACGAATACGTTGTAACACTAATAAAGCCATACTTACAGTTGATATGCTAAAACAAATTCTTCTAGAAATGAATAGTCTTACGACATTGATATACTGCCGTGAAACAGATGTAATAGTGCGCAAATGAGCGTCCCGATGTCGATGCTGATGAAATTTAAATAGACAAACAGCAAAACACTAACGTTATGTAATATAATGTCTTATAATATTTATATAGACGTCTACAGTCAATACATTAATGTCGCTAAGTAAACGAAACAGCCGTATTTCCATCATTACTCTGGCGAAGCTTTCGCGTTTTCACTTGCGCGAGCTTAAGTGACGTCAACAACAGTAGCGGCACAGCGATTGGTTACATATTTGATTTGTATAAATAATATATAGACAAATTAAGTAAAGCAAATTTTTATAAAGCTCTAGCTTTTGCTACAATTTTTTTAAAAAATAAAATGAAACGTAACATTAAATTTTCTTTTTGTATTCTGTATAGACCAAATAATCGCTAAAATTAATTATTATTTTTTTATTCTAAAGAAACAAAATATTTCTCAACTATTTTAGCGACTACGAAAGTAGCTTTAAATTCATCTATTTTTATTAGAGGTTATTTGGGCTTCTAGTTTTCACGTATTTTCTAGGCATTTTGAGTAGTAAAGTTAAAAATAAAAAATCGGACTTTCCATTTAGGACATGTTTTTTGCAACACTTCTAAATATTCTTTATTATATGATTTTGTTAGAGCATAGCATTTTTTTAATAGTATCCTATTTTACATGCAATCTGTAATATATTTAAATTCAGCAAATTATGTGACAAACTGTATATGTCGAAGAGTGTTCAGTAGTCATCTTCATATAATGAGTAGGTTTTCTAGATCTAGTATGATCTTAGGATATTGTATTTAAAGACTAAACCTTAAATTTAAAACTAAAACTTATCTAAATCAAAATCTATTTGGTAATTCATTGGGCAGGTATCGTAAAAATTTCTTATTGTTTCTGGGCTGGCTCATAAAGTTTATTACCAAATCGTCTGGGTCGACGCTGAGTCTGGTTCAATATTTTTTGCTGAAATTCCTTATTTCTTTCTTGATCGTTGAATAACATCATTTGGTACGTAGCACGGTGCAGCCACAATCATACAAAGCACCTTGGATGGAAAGCGTTCGAGAATTTCTATGTTGGAATTTGTAAGCGGTGCTCCAGAGTTGGATTCCATAAGACCAGATCGGCTTAATTATGGCTTTATAGACAAGAAGTTTGTTGTTGACGGTAAGTTTTGAGCTACGCTCAAGTAACCAGTACATTTTTGTGAGAGTCAAACATAATTGTTTCCTCTTCATAAATAGGTGCTTGTGCCAGGCGAGTCTCTTATCTAGATGTAGCCCAAGGTATTTCACTTCTTCATGGTGTGGCAGTTGTTTGTGATTTAAATAAACAGGAGGGCAAGTTTCTTGTGGTGTGGTGAACGTTATATGTACTGATTTGGTCTCATTGACCTTTATTCTTCATCTTTTTAACCATGAGTGTATTTAATTTAGAGTGGTTTGCAAAGTTTGTGTGGCGGCACCAGGATTATTATCAGTAGCTAAGACAGCGGTATTATCCGCAAACGTTGCTGTTAGGACTTCTGGTGTACGAGGAAGTAATTCAAGGGAAGTATCGATCGTAACTTAATTAACAGTCCAATGTGCCATACCTTGTCGAACGCTTGAGTGATATTAATAAACTCTGTAGGGTAGTATTGTTTGTTTTCAAACGTTTCGTTGATTTTTTCAACCACTCGGTGGACTTGCTCTATTGTGGAATGCATTGGTCTAAAACCGAACTAGTGATTGGGTATAGTTTCATTAAGCTCGAAGATTGTAGATAATCTTGTTTGTAAGATTTTTTCAAAAACTTTAGCCGTTATGGGTAGTAGGCTTATCGTCCTGTATGACTGTACCTCATTAGGAGGTTTTTCTGATTTTAGAATTAAAACAATCTGCGCTACCTTCCATTGGTTTGGAAAGTACCCACTGCGTAAGACAGCATTAAATAATTGCGTGGGGTATTTTATTCTCTTGTGAGGCAATTGTTTAAGGATTTGGCCAATAATTAGGTCATACCCAGGTGCTTTCTTGGAGTGTAGAGTTTTGAGTTTGGACTTCGGCGATTTTGATACGTGGGACTGCAAGCTCAAGTAGCTACTTGAGCTTCATACAACTGTATGAGTTCTTCTTCAGATTCGTTTTTGTTGGATGTGGTTGAAACACCTCTGAAAGATGCTCTGCAAAGACCCTTGCTTTTTCTTCATTGCTTCTAGCCCATGTTACTTGGCGTGTCCTAATTGGTGGTGAAGCTTGTATAACATGTTTAATCTTTTTAGTCACTCTTTAAGGCGAATAGTGAGTATCTTCAGAAGTTTTAAGTTTACTCAGAAAGGTCTGAATGCATTCTTTTTTGTTGTTGTTGAGGAGGTCTTTTAGTTGCTGAACTCATGCATTAAATAATCTTTTACTTTCGGGCGTTCGCAGTCTTTGCCATTGTTTTCTAAGCATTCTCTTTTCCAGATTTTTTTGTTGATTTAATGGAGGGCGATTGAAGGCTAAGTTGGGTTCAGCCGATTCAGGCGTAGAGTTCCAGCCCGCTTGTTGCAGCTGTTTCAATATCTTCTTTCGTTTTTAAAGGAACACTCAATGTTAAATTTTTGTCAATGCTTTGTCTAAATCCATCCCAGTTCGTTCGTTTACTACTTATGCTCGGTTGCTTAATTGTACCTAGTACTTTTGCGGATAAGGTGATTAAAATTGGAAAGTGGTCAAGAGATAGATAAAAACATGATTTTATTGTAGCGAAACCGTGAGGAATGCGTTTTATAATACAGAAATCTACCAAATCGGATATTTCGTTTCTACCTGTTAGCCAGTACGTGGGTTCTCCAGTGGACAAATATTTCAAGTGATTTTTCTACAAAGTTTTAAGTAGTTCACGGCCTTTTGGCTTAATAAGTCTAGAGTCCCAATCGGTGTCCTTAGCGTTGCAATGAATCGCCATCCTAAGGTGCTAAAGAAACTTTCATAATGTTTTTGTATTACCTTGTGCTTAGGAGGGAAATAAACAGCCGGTACAATTAGAAAACCTGAGGGATTCTCTACAGCTACATTTGTGGCTTGAAAAAATCTTTGCTCTAACTATTAGTTTGATGATGCTTGATCGAATTTTTTATTATTACAACTAATCCGCCTCTTGCGGTGTCATTTAGATGATTAGTGGAGTAAATTGAATAGTTGGGAATTTTAAGGTGACTTTGCTCGGTAAAATGGATTTCAGATATGAGCATAATATCGATGTTGTGGTTGTGAATGAATACTTTTAGTTCTTCTGCATGTTATGAGAGCCCATTAGTATTCCATAAAGCGAGTTGTAAATAGTCCATTAGTTGAGTTTAGTCAGCACAGTTAGAAGGTTTAACATGGTGCCTATTTGCTCAAATAAGCCCTTCATCATATTTTTTGGTTTCAGCAAGTCGTTGGGTTTCTGGGGAGTTTGAATTTGATTTGGTATTTGTATAGTTGTTGGTAGCATAAGATTGTTGGTTTTGTGTTTTGGTTATTGATGAATATGAAAGTCCTGGTTGAGTTTGTTGATAAGTTTTCATTTGTGCAGGAGGGGTGTACAATTTCGGTTGAAGTGGTGGAAATTGCTTTTTCTGAAGTTCCTTGTAGATCGTGCATCCTTTATAATTTGCAGGATGGTTTCCTCCACATAAGACACATAGGACTTCGCGGGATTTTGTTTTTCGTGAACATTCATCAGTAGATTTCCTGCGCATTTTACGTATCCTGGTTTTAGATTACAAAAATTTTTGGTGTACCCATATTTTTGGAATCTAGCACATTGAACGATTTCTCGTTTGTACTTTGGCGGTTCAAATTTAATTTTGCATTGCTGAAGGTACTCCACATTATAAATATCTTTATTATTAGAGACGGGTTTCAGTTCAACGAAAAACGTTGACAGTGGTATTTTGGTTTTGTATTGTTTAATGTTCCATACATTTGTAACCGTGTGATTTTTTTCAATCTCTTTTTTAATTTAATCGGTATTGATAGAATAGTGCAAGTATTTTAAAATCACCTTAAAATTTTTTTTGTCTTTCAGTTTGCAGGTGTGAAATTCAGTTTTTTTCTTCAATCAGGGTTTTTGTTATTTTCCCATAATATTCGGTTGTTTTGGGTTGCACTTTTACCTGGTCATTTGCGAGGGCTTTAAGATCGTATTGTTGTTTAGCTATGGATTCAAGTAGTTGCACCAGAGGTGCAATAACCTTGACTCCACTTATAAAGATTGGTGGGGGCTTTGAAGTTACTTCATGGTTGTTATCTTGTTGTTGGTAATTTTTGATTTCTTCTGTTAGGGTTGAATATCGGTATGATGGATTTAGCCAGTAATTGTCTTCCTTTTGTTGTTTGGATTTATGTTCTGTTTCATTTTGAGTATTTCTGCTTCATTTATATGTGACTGTTTTCCAGTTATTTGTGTCTAATTGTGGGAGAATTGCTGGTGGTTGTTGGGTGTAATGGGTTTGTTAGTGGAGTTGGGAATAAACTAATTGTTGTGACAAATAGTTACCTGGCATTTGTTGATACTGAGTGCTGTAATTCTGGTTTTGGTCAAGCCATTGTTGAACCACTTGGGGTGCCATGTATGGGGCTTGCATCCCCCCTGGTGAAAGTGGAAACGCCATGAAGGCCTTATATAATTTTAATGTGTGTAGTTTAAATTTCTATATATGAGACTCGAACAAATAAATAAGTTTATAAGTGGGTTTAAATACACACGCGCTATCGCGAGGCACTTGATAAATTGAGCGCAGAGCACACGCTGCGCGTCTTTTTCTTTTGTAATTCAAATAGGAACTTGGAGCATAGTATGAAAACAAGATATTAGGAACAATTTAAAATTTCTGTTAAAGTGTGGATTATATTGCGTCCTTTTTTATATGTATATAAAAGGTGATTTAAATACGACCGAGACAGATATGAGTAAACAAGCCGCACTGGGCAGCAGATGTGTGAACTTAAGAAAGTGGAGCCACAATCTTCACCCTCTCTCCTAGTCGGGTTAGAACGTGTTCAGTCCGGCTTGGGAGTAGCTAGAGTGAAGAGCGAACAGAAGATATCACGGAACGCAGAACAACACATTATGATCAAATTTCTCGTTGGAAAAAACGTCTCCCCCGCTGGAATTCACCACCGTGTGTTTGAGTGGTGTAAATTCTTCAGAGAGGGCAGAGAGCGCGCGTGGAGAATGAACCGCATGATCGTTGGCCGCGAACATCCGCCACCGAGCTTTCTACCTGTTCAGGAGGTTCAAATTAGACTTGAAAGCCATGCGGTTTGTGGACAACGACGTCGTTATCCACTGTTCGGGAGCGGATATGCCGCCAACCAAAATCCTCTTTTCAAAAGAGCACCAGGATGCTCCAGAACGTTGGACAAATATGTTAACTTCGAAGGGGAGTACGTTGAAAACTAACATGCGCAAGTTAATGTTTGGTATTTTTTTTTTGAATTAGTTCCGGTCATATTTGAACCACTTTGTATTATAGATTTCATAACTTGCGACGATAACAACGACAACGCAATCTTTTAGCGAGAAAACACTGTTGATTACTATAAAAAGTATAGTATCGCTATCAGTTTGTTTTTATCAGCCAATCGAAAGGTAATTATGATATTTCTAATGTATTTTTAATATTGTGTTAAAAAGGAATTTGTTTCTGGGTAGTTTAAACTAAAAATAATTTTAAAAATTCAAAAACAGTTGCTTATTTTTTAAAATTCAGTTACAAACTTTAAAATTTGCCTATTAACGGAACCGTAACAGCTTTCTTCTGTTTAAAGCGAGGGGTTAAAGCGATCGATAACGTCTGCTAATGTGCTTTCTGTGCCTTGCTTGACCTATGCTAATTTAATATTCCTAAATGGGTTACTAGAAAGCGTTACCCCACAATTTAAATCACGATCTTTAATGGATTATTTAAATTAGATACCGTAATACAGCTGTGTATGAAAAATTAAGAATTAACTAATAAAAGATAAAAAAATTAATTTTTGTCTATTTCAGTTAATGAAATTGATACAATTTTCAGCAAAATATTGTTTATTAATGCCTATTAAATATATTTTTATTAATTGTTTTTAAGTTGTTTAGTTCTTGGTAACTTTTTACGATTCCCTGTTTTACATATTTGTATTAAATGTTCTGTTCAGAACTTTATCTTTTTTATTAGATTTATGATACAAAATATAGATTAAAATTGTAATATTTGAAAGTTAAGTCTTACATCTAACATTAGAAAGTTATAGAATTAAGTATCTATTTGGACGTTAATTTTAATCAGCTTCTATATTATTGTATTCTAATTGTTCAATTTCTTAATGTACGCAATTTATTATACAATTGCTTTGATTTTTTTTACAAGAAAGACAGCAATCACAATATTGCTAACAACTACTTGAATTTTTATTTTATTTATTCGAAATAAATTACTTCACAAATAATACTTGCAAGGGTCATTTCTAAAGCAAGAAATAAATAAATAAAGGGAGTAGCCTAGCCCGGTGCACAAAAAACATCAATAAAGAAATCATGGAAAGTGACGTAAAAATGAGGTAAAAATAGAATTTTTCAAAAACTTCAATCAAAACAATGTACAGTACACAAGATATATCGATACATATGTGTTCTATGAGCTGATGTGATGATGAAATGACGGGAGGGGATTAGTCCAACGACATTACCCGGAAAACCCCAATTGGATAGCAAGTCTTTTGAACGCACTTTGACTAGGGTTTCTACAGATAGGTTGAGATGGGATTCTAGACGATTGTGATGTACTTTTGCGCGTTGTGAATTACCTCCTTTACGAAAGGAATTTGTAGGTCTGTATCACACGTTTGGTTATTTACGTACTAAGATGCATTGGCTAATTGCCTAAGAACTTTGGGCTGAAACTTTTGAATAATTTTTAGATTGGACATACTAGAACAACCCCACAGTTTCAGTCCATATGTTCAAATTGGTTTGATTATAACTTTATACAGGAGAACCTTATTTTTTAAGGAGAGGAGTGATTTTCTTCCAAGTAGCCATGACATCTTTGTTAATTTGAGGTTTATTTCTTTTCGTTTATTTGTTATATATAACTTCCACATCAAGTTGATATCTAGCTGTAGTCCGAGATATCTGATTTCTGGGGATTGTGGTATGTCAATATTGTTGAGCTGGACAGATGGGCTTCTAAGAGCGAATGATACGTGCGTAGACTTGCTATCGTTCATCTTAGTTCTTCACTTAGTAAGCCATTGTTGCAATAGGTTAATATGGTTCTGGAGATGTTGGGAGACAGTAACCAGATTTTCGTTTATAGCTAAAATTGGCGTATCATCAGCAAATGTTCTAATTTTAGTATATGAGGTGATTGGTACATCAGCTGTGTAGATTAGGTAGAAAATTGGTCCCAATACATTGCCTTGTGGAACTTCTAATGTGATAGAGTAAAGTCTTGAAGTTTCTTCACCGTATTTGACTTGAAAGGGCCGAGATGATAAGAAGGACTTTAGTAGCTGGAAATAATGGTGCGGTAGGTTTTGAGTGATTTTAAATAGAAGACCTTTATGCTTTACTTTATTTAAAGCTTGTTGAACATCAAAAAAGTTTGCCGAACAGATTTTTTCCCTTCGAAAGCTTTATAAATAATATTGACAATGCGGCGGCATTGTTTGATGCTCGAATAAGTTTATCTGAAGCCAAACTGGTGAGATGGTAGCCATTTTTCTATTAAATTAGTCTCTCGGATTTTTTTGAGTAACGATTTTTCTAAGAGTTTTTCTGGTTTCAATATTCAGATAATTCGTGTATACTTAAATTGAGTTGGTCAATAAGATAACCTGAGGATGGAATTAAATAATGTTTATAGAAACCGCAAACCGGGTCCTGCAAGTTCAGATAATACCTTCCCGGCAATTAAATCATATCCTGGTACCTTCTTGTTTAGATGTTTTATGTTATCTTCAATTTCATTTACTGTAAAATCTGCAATCGGAAGAGAGAGTTGGAAGAAAAAATCTAAAAACTGTTCAATGTCAGCATCTATGCTATCGGGATGTGGTTGAAAAACTTGAGCAAGATGCTGCGCAAATGTTTCTGCTTTTTTACTATCGGAGCTTGCCTAGCTGTTATCGAGATTATGGATACGGAAATTTACAGGTAGTGGTCGTTTGAATTCTTTAGTGGGTTTTCAGATGAAAGAATCTCTATTTGAGAGATTACTGAGATATCTAGCGAAAGTTTCATTGCGGACCTCTCGTAGTTTTAATTTTAATTTATTTACTAGTCTGTTGGATGTCGACTTCGTTGCCACCTAACTCGAGCCCTACATTTTTCAGCAGTCAGATTAATTATTTCTTCAGAAAGGTTTTGTGTTTGTGGTGCTTATCTTTATACTTATGATAGTATTGATGATGGTACACAGAGCTGTATGATCTGAAGCTATGTTGAAGTTCGATTGTACTTCTGTAAAATTAGTCGAAAGACCATTAGTGATATAGAAGTATAGCAGGTCAGGGGTTTTATTCAAATCTGATGGACAGTGTAGAATAATTTCTTTCGTTAATAAATTTGTAGAATACTCGTCCTCTGGTCGTTGTTACTCTTGAACTCCATATGATGTTTGGCATTAAAATCTTTGCCTGCTATAATTTTAGTACCAAGTAATTTAAAATATTGTTTAAGTAGCCAGTTGCTGTTTTAGTGGTCAGCGGATATTGTAAGTAACAGATCTAACTTGTTAATCTGTCGTTGTAACCTAAAGGAAGCCTTTTCCGTACTTCGGTATTTCGTGATGTACAATCGTTTCGCGGACAATAATGGCTAACCACTATGCGCGGTACCATCTGGGTGCTCAGTGTAATATGTTACATAATTTATCTGTGAAACGCCCAGAAGTATATATATGTTGTGAATTTGTAAAAAGAGTTCCACCCCACATTTTTTAGATTGCAGGCCGTTTGCATTCCATAAAGCTAATAGAAAGATTTTACCCATTACTAACTACTTTATTTATAACAGTAGACAACATGTTGAGGATCATGTTATTTTGCTGAATTAATTGATAGAATATTTCTTTGAATTCATTAAGGAATTGGCTGAGGGTTACATTTGAAGTACTGGTCTCTAGTTTTGTTATTTGCGCGTAAGTAGTTTGGTCGTTATATCTTTAAAGTTAGTAATACGTTTCCTTGGTTGTTGTGTGAAGCGATATTTATTTTGCAGTTTGTGGTATATCTGGCTAGCTTTATAGTTTGCCGAATGTGCATCATCACATAAAATGCATTTAGCAAGGATATCCTTTGTCTTCTTACAGGTTTTGGTGTCATGAGGATCTCCGCATTTAACACAAGTGTACGGTCTATTACAGTAAGTGTTTAAACTGATAACATCTTCTGTATTGTACTAGGTCTGTATTGTTACGCGGGGATTCAAACGCAATAATTTTATTATCAAGGTATTTTAGGTTGTATGTATTTTTATTGATAGCGGCGGGTTCCAGATCCACAAAAAACATCGGAAGTACTATTTGTTTATTATTCTGCTTTTTGATATTTATTATGTTCCTAACAGCAAAATCTTCTTTCTGTAAGTCTTTCTTTATATCATTTACTGGGGTTGAAGGATGAAAATGTTTAATTACTACTCTGTACGGTCTCTCTTCTTTCAACTGATACGTATAGTGTATAACATTTTTTGCTTGCATAAATGATGCGATCAATAAAAATGGAGAAAAATGATTGAATTTGCTACAGAAAATAATTTGCATATTATGTGTAGGTGTTTCCAGCACCAAAAAGTCTAGAAACATAGATTTTCATGAAACAAGAAACCAAACAGACCACCTGATGATACAAAATATCCCCGAGGTGTTTGTTCAAAATATAAAAAGTTACAGAGTAGTAGATTGTGACTCCCATCATATATTAGTAATAGCAAAAATAAAACAGTTTAAACTAATAAGAATTAATAAAGGAAATAAATACAATAAAGAGAAGGTGTAAGATGACAGATTGTAATACATTATGTAATAAGCAAACTTAATGAGAAGATAATGCAGATTAATTCAAAGAACGAACGGTATATCTTATCTGAAGTTATACAAGGAGCGGCCAATATTCTACAAATAGAGAAGAGAAGGAAAAAGAATGGTTAGATTAGTACTAAACGTACAAGTAGTGTATTGGAAAGAAACCGGACCAGGTTAAAATATCTTGAAAGCAATTTAGAGACAGAAAAACGAAGGTATGAATAATTAAGGAGAAAAACTAAGAAAATGTCCAAGACAGCGAAGAGACAAAGATGGAGCAAAACACTCAAAAATTAATAATTTTAGAACAAAGAAAGTCAAAAAATTCTATTAAGAGATAAAAAATGTCAGAAATAGCTACAAATATAACTTTTATACTATAAGGCAGAGGTAGATCAAGGTGTATGTGGAGTACAATAAAATTTAAATACCCAGATGAAACATTTCAGTGAGCGGAAGAGGAAGAAAATAGGTTTATTTGCAAAAAAGATAAGACTATGTACGAATTATAAAAAATAGCCCCACTAAAAATCATATATAAACTGCTGGCTCGTGTGTATTATAAATGTAACTAATCGAACATGTGGAACGAAGAAGTGGTGATTACCAATATGGATTCAGGAGTAACCGATCGGTATTGGATCAGATAGAATAGATACAATAAATAATGTAGAACAGTCACTATCAAAAGTTGCCCCTACTTATAGTATTCATAGATTATCAACAGGTCTATGACACCACCGACTGGAGAAAACTGCGAAGCTATGCTGAAGTTAGATATTGCCAGAACACTAATGAATTTAGTGTGGATGATACTAGAAAGAACTAGACGTAAGGTGGAAATAGTAGGGCTTTCTCAGATAGTTTTAAAGTGAACCGAGGAGCACGGTAAGGAGATCCATTCTCAACAGTATTGTTTAATGTGTTATTAGAAAGCCTGTTGGAAAAAACTGGTATTTACAGAAATGAGACCATTTATCAGCACAAGCAACAATTTTTGCGCATGCTAAAGATATTGTGATTATTGCAAGAACAAGGGATGAGATTAAAATCAACAGCAAGGATAAATAGGACTATGGATAAATGAGAAAAAGCCAAAAGTATACAAAGTTTAGAAATTGTTAGAGAAATAAGTAGTACAATCGATGGGAAAACATATAATTTCAAAAAAGTTGACAATTTTATTAATTTTGGAGTAGAGTTTTCGCATAAAGGTGATGAAGAAGTAGTAGAAGAAAAACACAAAATTAATTACGTCAAAAAAATTATTAAACTTACAGTATTGAAGTGTGGATTCTAATCCTAAAAAATACAAAGAATATAGAGGCACAAAAATAAAAATGTTAAACATTTTTTGGGTGAATAAAAGAGGGAAATAGGTGGTGGAGGCGGACAAATGTAGAAATTATGTCATTGTCCAATCAGGGAGCGATCATATCATACATTAAAATCAAGAGAATTCGATGATTGGAACATGTTGAAAGTCTCTCTGGAAATAAAGTTACACGAAAGGCAATAAAAAGAAGTGTGACCGGAAGACGCAGAGGTAGTCTCCGGAAAAAGTGGCTAAAAGCTAGTATAGAAACTGCACGTGGAAAACTGGGAGATTGAAGCTAAATAAAGAGACCAGTGTAAAGTAATGGTAAAGGATTCTATAAATTTATAAATATAAATATAAAGCTTTGGGCCCTTATGGCCTATATATGCTGAATAATAATAATATTTGAATAAATATTAAATTAGATTGTAATCAATAAAGTTACCACTTTTTTAAAGAATAATTAATTCTAAACAGCACAAAATGCCTATTGTTTTAATTTTACATATCTAAGATGTATGAAATAGTTTACAAGTGTGACCATTCTATCAATTTGACGACTTGTTTTCAATTCTTCTGGTTTTTTGTTCTTTCTCTCCAATGTTCTACTTCTATTTATACTACATCGTTTCGTGCCTCTTGAAACCAGTTTTTTCTTAGACGTCCTTTTTTCTTTTACCGTCTTTTTCTCCGTGCAGTATGTCTTTTTACTATTCTTTGCTCTGGCATTCGGATGATGTGGCCTAACCATCTAGCCTTTTGTGCTCAAAACTACGTACGTTTACGCCATAACCTTTCTTATACATTAATACCTCCGAAAATCTTTCTCAGAATTTTCCTCTCCCACTTCACTAGTTTTTTTCACTTTGTTTGGTTAGTCTCTTGGTTTATTCTTCTCTTGGCTTTTATTTGTCACTGTTATACCTAAATACTCAAAGCTATTTACTTTTTCAAAATTATATTTTCTTTCTCCTAACTTAATTTGTATGGACTTGCTTTCTTTTACTACTTCTAATCCCATTTCCATAAATTTTGTTTTTTTCCACTTATTTATGATCTATACTTCCTTGTTTCCTTCTCGAACTGTTTAAAGACTTATTCAAATTCTTATCTTAATCTTGTTAATATAGTAATGTCATCGGCATGTGCTTTAACTGATGTTCCTTATGGAAAAGTACTTTAGCAATTTAAATTCTGTTTTTTTTATTATTGCTTCTAGTACCGTAGAAAGTGAACTCCCTTGGATTAATCCTTTTTTTTACTATAAATTGGCTTGAAAAGTTTTATTCAATTAAAATTCTATTATTCGTGTTGTATGTTGTCATTTTTACCAAGTTGGTGAGCTCATTTGTTATTCCTAACTTTGCCAGTGCTTCGTACAATTTTATAATTGTTACTGAGTCATACGTCTGTTTAAAATCAGTAATTAGGATGTAAGAGGTGCATTCAAGTTATAACACCTCTAATTTTTTTTCTTACAAACTAATCACACGAAAACTGTGAAACTTGTATCATTTCTCGACGTAATCTCCCTGCAGCTGCGCAGGTTTTTTACAACGTCGAAGCAATGATTCTGTGACTGCTGCGAACGCTTCTTTAGGAGTCTTCTTTGACCACTGGAAAATTGCTGATGTAAGAGCGGCACGACTAGTGAATTTGCGACCACAAACAGTGTCTTTCATCGTTGGAAACAGTTGAATGTCGCTAGGAGCCAGGTGAGATGAGTAGGGAGCATGGGAAGTTACTTCAAAGTTGTTGTCATAAAGAAACTTTTACCTCGCGTTCGTGCGTTGCCTTGGTGGCATTTTCAGGTCTTCATGCAGGATTTTGTGCACAGATCCCACGGAAATGCCAACTTTGGAGGCGATGTGCACCACACTTATTCGGCGATCCTCCAAAACAAGTTCCTCTACTCGCTTGATCATGGCGTCAGACCGGTTGGTCTTGGTTTGTTGTCATACGACATTCTGTCTTATTTGAACTGTCGCACCCACAGACGCACATTAGTCACATCCATAACACCATCACCACATGTCTTACTTAACTGGCGATAAATTTAAATAGGTGTCACACAACGCAAGAGGAGAAAACGAATGATTACACGTTGTTCTTGTAATGAAAACGTCGCCATTTTAAGTATCAAAAATAGTCCTCACTCTCGTCGCTGTCGCTAAAGTCCTGTGTGCCGTGCAGTTCTGCCATCCCTGTCACGCATTTTCAAGGGGTACGCGCGTATTATGAAACAAACCGCATGTTTCTATCTGTTCCCAGTCCTGAGGAAAAATCGGAGGTGTTATAACTTGAATGAACCTCGTACAACGGCAGATTTCCTTTGCAACTATTGTTTTGTGTTGTTTTAATATGAAAATTAGGCTGTTTTCTGTCTTCTAGACTTAAACTCTCTTTGATACCCCCCCCATTACATTATTTTTATATAGCTTTAATCTTGGGCTATCTCCCTGTCATTTTCACATTTTCGTTTATCTTCCTTTTTCAAAATCGGATATATAACTGGGTTACTCAATCGTTCTAAAATATTTCCTTCTCTCCATATCGTCAATATAAGTTGATATAGCTTTTTACGTATTTTTTCTCCTTTTTGCTGCAAAATTTCTGCCAGGATACCATTTTCTCTTTCAGTTTTGTTATTTTGAAGTTCTCTTATTTGTTTTGCAATTGTACGTTATAAAAATCAATGCGCCTAACAATCTTAAGTAAAAAAATGGTTTTATTACTTCCAATATAAGTAAATAGTTAGCTTTCGTTTCGTTTTTAAATGTAATTAACGATACGTAATGATGCTATAATGACAAAGTGTTAATTATATTTAAAAAAAATTTGTTTACAGCTCAAACTGCACAAGCCAAACTAATGTTTTTATATGATTTATAATAGTTTTCTTTTGCACAAGAAAGTAATCAGTTGTTCTTCCGATAACGGCACACAAAACAGTGTTTTTTAAATTGTGCAATAATAATATTAATATTAATTAATTAATTTGCTTGGTTATTCAATAAAACTAAAATGTGTGGAATTTGTAAGTTGCAAATATATCACTTTTTATACTTATCTTTTTAAAAAATTAGATAGAATGCAATTTTCTACACTACAAAATATCAGGTTAAATTTAATTTTTTATGTTATTACTGTTTTTAAAAAAATTATTGACGTTTCTAACAATTGAAAATCGTATATAAATTTGTAATAAAATATGATACGAAAACTTGTATAGAATAAACAGGCAATTAAGTAAAATATTAGCTAATGGAATGAAATATAAATAAGTTTTAAAAGAAGAGGAATGGGAAGGGGGAGGGCTTAATATATGAGTCTTGTTAAATATTAAACGAAATAAATGGCAATAATCGGTTAATTTTGTTTTTATTAAAATTGTTCTAACACAAGTCGTAATCCACTAACCAATAGTTTAATTCTGCCCTAATTACTTATTTGCTGAGAAGTTTTCTTGGTCGTTACTTCGTTTTTAAAACGTTGACGTTATACTCTGCTTTTCACTGTAATTATTCCACTATTACTATATCATTGCTACAATATACTACTTCAAAAGGTTTAATCCTTTTAAACCTTCGCTTCATATTGGTATTGTCGAGAATTTGTAGGACTTCAGGGTTGATGTGACTATGAAGCCTCTCCTCAGGTCGTGGACAAATGCCTTTATTTCCTCTATTATTGCCGGGATCTTCAGATCTTTATGTATTTTATCATTCTGTATATATTATGGAGCATCAACAATATTTATTAGAACCTTGTTTTGAAATGTCTGACATATTTATATTGGTCTTTCTAGCACATCCCCATTGTTAGATCTCATATGTCTACATGGGTTTCAATATTTGTTTGTATACTACTATTTTGTTGTGTATCAATTATTGAGATTTTTTTCCAATAAGTGCATTATCTTATGTTTAATGTCCAATTCTTTTTGTTTTTTTATATGCTTCTTTCATTTGAGTTTGTTATCAAGATTCATCTCTAAATACTTCGCCGTATTGCTAAGTTGGAATGTTGTTATTATTAATAGTTACTACATTGTGATCATGCTTATTATTAGTTAAGTCGCCGTGAACCGATTTGCCTTTATTTATTCTAATTCTCCATCTTTTAGTCCATGCGTTTATGTTGTCACTTGCTATTTGTAGTTTTTTTGCTGCTTCCTCATGGCTGCCCCATTGCTAGAATTGTCGTATTGTCCGCGAGTGTTGCTAATGCTGTCTCTTCAGATCTTGGTATCTACTAAGTGTGTATTAGACAGAGAATTGGTCCTGATACATTTTTCTGTGGTAGGCTTGCTTTTATCTCTTTCAAATTTGGGAATTCATTTTTTTGTTTTACCACAAACATTCTTTCAATTATATAGGATTTTAATACATCTACATCTTCTTTTGGAAAACATTTCTTTAATTTATGTATTAGTCCCTTATGCCAAAATTTATCGAAAGCTTGGGCTACACCTAAAAACAGCGTCGAGCAGATCTTTTTTCCTTCGTATATTTTTTCTATGATATTTTTAATGTTGCTCTTTAAAGCCAAACTGTTGTACAGGAATCAGTTTATTTGTATTTATTATGAGTTTTAATCTTTTCAACAGCAGTTTTTCAAATAATGCTGCTATGATTGGCAACAGTAATATAGGCCTATAAGAAGATATTTCATTTTCTGGATTATGTAACTTGACAATCATAATTACTTCTGCTACTTTCCAGATATCCGGGACATATTTTAATCTGAATGCTGCGTTAATAAGATTGGCAAGTTTTACAATTTCCTTCTTGGGTAATTGTTTAACTACTGCTCCTGTTGTTAGATCGTAGTCCGGTGCTTTTTTCGAGCTCATATTCTGCTTAATTTCTTTGGCGGCTTCTCTAGGGGTTACTAGTCTGGTTTATTCTGATTCCATTACTTCCCTACGGAAATCTATATCTTCAAATTCTTTCTTTGGATGAACAATTTCCTCTAAATGTGTTGCAAAAGTTTCAGCTTTTTGATTATTGCTTTCGTCCAGCTACTATCTGCAGTTCTAATTGGAATGATATGCATTATCGGCCTTTATAGTTTTTTTTGTGACATTTTGCCATTTATCAACTCTTAAATAGTTACTGACAGAGTCATTCTTAAGCTGCTGTATTGTTTTCTTTAATCTTTGTGCAAGATTATTTAGTCTGTTCTTATCACGCAGTGTTCTTGTCTGCCGCCATTTTTCGCCCTTTTCTTTTTTCTGTCAGTGGATTTCTAATTTTCTTCGAGTAGTTATTACCAATGGCTTTTATTTTAATTTCGGGTGTATTTTTGCAGGCCGTCTGTTGAATATCTTGGACAAATTTTTCAGCTTCTTGGCTCAGTTGCTCTATCGTTTATAAGGGCATATTTTATTGAATTCGATTATGTAGGCTTTCTTGAAAACCTTCCCAATCAGTGTATTTGTTTAACAGCGCCAGACTACACTTTTTAGTAATTATAGTTTCATTTAGCGTTAAAATAATCGGAAAGTAATCTGAGATTAGGTCGAAGCTTTCATCAATACTTATATAATTTTCTGTACCCTTTTTTGTTATAAGTCCAGCAAGTCTGGCAATCTTATTGAAATCTGCAGGTCAATATTCAGGCTTTCCTGTTGAAAAATATTCCCATCTCTGTTGCTGCCTCATGCAGTTAATCGCTTAAAGAATGAACGGTTAGACTTCTCCATCCGTAGTCTCAGGTTTGTATGTTTGAATCGGGTTCTTCACACGGTTACATGCGACTGCCATGCATGGTGCCACATTTTCAATACTTTTTTGGGAAAATTAGATGTATTCCAAAATAAGATGAATACAGTAGAATCAAAAAACTGCGTAAGGCAATTGAGACCACACGGGAGTTCTTTGATGAGCAAACACATAGCAATCCCTACATTAGTGATATTACAAGATACAAAGCACACAACACACTGTTTTGGATTAAACATAAATTAATATTTTTTTTAAATTATTTTTTATTTTAATGAATATTTACAATCTGCTTTACATAGTAATAAGTAAATTAGCTTAGCAAATTACAATGATGGGAGAAGTAATCCAGTGATTACACTCCGAATTAATTACTACTTATGTAATTTGTTTTACATATAATAATTAATAATATAATAATAATGGTATGGATCCCCACATCTGTACGCCATCTTTTGTTTAGTCGTCTTCGTACTGGTGGGGGAACGTTTAAAGTACTGGCTTCTTCGTTTGGATATCCAGGTAGGTTGTGTAAGTAGGTGCTGGTTAAGTTGCGGATTACCTCTTCTACAAGGGGTATGCTTGAGTCATCATGTAAGCCTGACATACCAAGGGGCATCGAACATAATCCTTAGTATTATGGATTGTAGCCTTTGGATGATTTTGGTATTTGAAAGTTTAGTACAACCCCAAAGTTGAACTCCGTATGTCCAAATAGGTTGGATTATACATTTGTACAGGAGAATTTTGTTGTTAGTTGTTGGTTTCGACTTTCGGCCGATTAACCAATTTATCTGTCGTAGTTTGAGGTTGATTTGTGTTCTCTTGTTCATGATGTGTGCTTTCCATATTTGTCTGCGATCTAATCTAGATATTTTATCTCATTTTTCACAGGAAATCGGATACCGCTTATTGTTACTTCAGGACATTCAATATGTCTATTTGTAAATGTGACCTGTGCTGATTTCAGTTGGTTCACTGTTATTCGCTACCTGTCGAGCCAGTCTTCGAGGAGGTTAAGGTGGTTCTGAAGGTCACTTGTGGGTTTTCGTTTATAGCGGCTAAGGCAGTATCGTCCGCAAAATTAGCGATTTTTGTGCTGGCTGTTGTTGGAATGTCGGCAGTAAAAAGTAGGTAAAGAAAGGGTCCCAGCACACAACCTTGTGGCACTCCTGACTTGATGGAATAATAGGTGGATGTTTCCAGATTCAATTTTGTTTGAAAATAGCGATCGGATAGATAGGATTTGAGTAATAGATAATAAGTTGTGGGTAGAGTAAGCTTTTCTCCTCAAGACCTTTAAGTATTTCATTCACTATTTTGTGCATTTGTTGGATTGTTGAGTGATGCTCTCTGAAACAGAACTGGTGTGATGGTACTATTTCATTCAGATCAACTGCCTGTGTAAGTCTTTTCAACAAGAGTCTTTCAAATATTTTGGACATAGTTGGAAGTAAGCTAATGGGTCGGTATGATTCAGCATTTTGTGGTGGTTTACCGGGTTTGTAGATCATAATTATTTGCGCGAACTTCCAAGTTACTGGGTAGCTAACCTCATCATGCCATTATAGATGGTGGTCAGTAACACTATTGCTTTCCTGGATAGTTGTTTAAGTATTAGAGGCGGGATTAAGTCAAACTCAGGAGCTTTATAGCTTTTTCCTTTAAATATTTCGTGTTTCACTGTCGTCAGGAAAAAAGGTTTAATAGGCAATGTCATTGGGCCAAGAAGTTCTCGATTTCTTGATCGTTATTGTTGTTGTTTGCCTGAGGTGGATTAAATCGAGTTGATAAATGCTCCGCGAAGATGATTGCCTTTTCCTGTTCAGTTTTTCCTCAACTACCATCTTGTTTTCTTAAATGAGGGATATGAGCGACTGGTTTTTTGAATTTTTTCGTCGCTTTCCAGATGGAATGGTCCTCTTTTTATAATGCAGTAATATAGTTTTCAAATGTAGCATTTCGGATTTCTTGCAATGCTGACTTTAGTTGCCTTGTAAGTCTATTGTATATGTTTCTATCAATAGGATTTTGACTTCTTTGCCATTTGTTTCTGGCTGTCTTTTTTTTTGCAACAAGTTCGTGAATATGTATGGGGGTGTTGTTTGTGGTATGTGCATCTCGAATTGTCACTGGGGTAGATTTTCAAGATGTTTCTTGTATTACACAAGTGATGTGATTTGCCGCATCATCAAGATCGTCAGGATGTTTCAGGTTGAGATTGGTATTGAGATGTTTGTCGATATAAGCTCTAAAAGCATCCCAATCTGTTTTAGCTGAAACGAGCTCAGGAGCGTCGGGTAGGCAAATGATATGCTTACTTAGCGTAGCAATTATGCGAGTGTGATCAGAAGAGAGATCCCAGTTTGATGTTATATTAAGGTAGTTTGGTGGGATACCTTTAAGCACGAAAAAGTCGATTAAATCCGGCAGCTTGTTTTGGTCTGTCGGCCAATAGGTTGGTTCTCTAGTAGAAAGATACGAGCAATTCTTGTTATTGATGGCTTGCAAGAGATTTCTACCCTTAGTGGTAGTAAGTCTTGACCCCCAGTCTGTGTGCTTGGCATTCCAATCCCCTCCTATTATAAATCTGTTTCTCAGCTGTTGAAAAAGTGCTTCATATTCTTCAGTTGAAATTATAAGTCTGGGTGGACTATATATAGCAGCTTTATCAAAATACTACGGCTGTCCACTGGTATGGATAATTGTTGCTTGGATTTTATTTGTTTGATTTGTAGGTATGTCATGGTGCTTGATGGTGTTCCGAATAATAATTTCAGTGCCACGATGGGCCGTTGCATCAGGGTACTTGTTGTGATAAATTGTGTACTCTGGTATTTTTAATACTGTCCTTTCGGTAAAATGTGTTTCCGAAACCAGTAGCACATCGATTTTATTGTATTAAAGAAAGTTAATTAAATCAGTTTTATGGTTGTACAGTACGATTTTGAATGGCCGTACATTTGGCATCTTGTGCATTGTATGATGCTTTTCTTTGTATGTGGCGATTCTACTTGAATTCGCATGTTATTTAGGAATTTAAGATCGTATATATCTTTGTTATTTGGTTGTGGTTCGAGGTCAACGTAGAATAACATTAAAGGTAATTTGCTTATTCAGTGTCTTATATTTATAATATTACGGCTTTTATGGTCTTTTGTTATCAGGTCTTCTTTGATTTCCGATATAGGAATCGAGTAATGGAGGTTACGAATGATTACTCTGTAAGCTCTATCATTTTTCATTTGGTAGGTATGATGAACGATTTTTTCATCATTTAAGTGTGTTATAAGTTTCCTGTATGTATCTGGAGTGTTAGCATTAAGTTTAATAGTATCGTTAGCTAGAGCTTTACTTTGATAAGTTTCTTCTGGAGTGACTTTGGATAGGCTTTCAGTCATTTTTTTTAAATCTACAACTCCATAGATGAATATTGGTGGAGATTTTTCATTTTGGGTTATAGGTGTTTCAACAGTTTCGTTTGTTAGAGAGTTAAACCTGTTTGATGTTATACCATTAGATGGTCCAGCTGCATTTATTGTTTTTTGAACATTACTTCGCTTTCTTTTTTTTATAACTTGCCATTCATGTTTATTCACAGAGGTTTCATCATCGTTACTAACTTGCATTGCTAATTCATTATTATTTTTACTGGAAGTTTTATCTGCAGGGACTGCACTTATTGTATTTTGTTGCTGATTAGTCGGCTGGGGATAATAATTGTGTTGTGGATTATTGATTTGTTAGGTGTTGAAAGGATATTGACTGTTTGATAGCTGATAGTTCATTTGCATTTGTGAGAAGGATAGCAGTGGAGCTGATTGTGGCTGGAATTTTTGTTTGATAAGCGCTCGTGTGTTAATATTCGAAGTAGTTATTGTTTTTTCGATCACTTACTTGACAATTATAATCACTCGGCCTTACGGCCACACTTGCCGTATATGTTGCGCACTTTCAATCTCAGCGAAAACGGGACGTCCTTACTCGTTGAAACTCAAGCGGCAACTCATAAATTAATATAATACAATTAACTCCAAACTTTTCTCCAAATATAGGACTCCATACAAAAAAAAAACCACTTAATTGATAATGCCCTTCAATGACAATGCTCGGTATTACGTGAGAAAATTTAATAAACAAATTGTTAAGTTAAATAATTTTGTAAATAATTTTGCAAACAGTGGTTAAGGTTAGTATAAGCAAATTAATTAGTGTAAGAGAGTTTTTTATCAAAATCGCCTTCCATTAAAAAGCAAATTAAATAAGTACAGCGAAATAGGCATAAACAGAATGCAATTAAGAATAATAAAAAGAACATATAGAATACACTTAAAAGGTAGAAATCTATAGACATGGTTAATTAAAAGTATGGAGACGGCAATTTTTTGTTGTTAATATTTATTTTGGGAAATAATGTTTCAAGTTTTGTATGTAATATTTATGTATATTTGAAAATACTTTTGTAAATCGATCGGGTCTGTCAATTTACAAATAAAAAACAAGTTGGACCCTTAATTTAATTTACTTAATTATTAATTTGTTTTTTATGATAAGATGTCAGACAACTTTATTGAAAATAATGTTGTCCGTCTTAGATGTACCTACTATTAAAAAACATTTCTTAGTCTTGAACCGGCGTTTTATTGAAAAAAATTTAATTAAAATAAATTTAAAAATGTATACTATTGTAAATATAAAAAATTAACGTTTATTTAAAAATATTTTGCAAAAATGTATAACAAATCTTATTTAAGAAAACAAAATTTCAAGTATTGTTTCAAGTAATGTAGATAAAAATTACATACAAAACTTTTGTATTAAACACTATTTCCCAAAATGAATATTAATGACAATAAATCGTCGCTTCCATACTTTTAACTGTAGTAGGACAAGCCCAAACTGTAAAGTGTTGAAAACAAATTGCAAAATAGAAGATTTTGAAAGGGAAATTGAATTCTGGGTTCAGTTCAAAACATATAATAATTATTAAATACTTTACATAACATTAAATAAAATATTAGTTAATAAAATATTATAAATATGTATAATTAATAGTTTATATAATACAGATAATTTGAAGATATCGAAATAATTATCTTATCAAAAGCCTGTAATTGATTTTATGACGATAACATTGACTATGTTTTTTGTCGCTTCTCTAAATTATATATTTCGAATACAAATATAATATTTTTAGAAACCCTTTGAAAATCAGCGTGTATAGCCATGTAACATTGAAATTGACAATAAACGCAGAAGCTCAACTAGTTAGTACATCGCTCGTAATATGTAATTCGGAAATTAAGGTATCACTACAATGCTTTTTTCTGAACGTCTAACATTTGTATGTCTGTGTCATATCATATATCTAGAAATATTACTAATAGAAATAGATAAGACAATACTTTAAAAACGACTGGTCTTCATTTGAACATTTGTTGAGGTGTTGGTATTTTTGAGCGGTCAGATGTACAATTGTTAAAAACCTACAAGGCATTGTAAAGCTACAGATATTTTTAAATAAATCTACTTTTTCGCTTTTTTAACTAAAGTATATTCCTAATGAGAACGAAGCAACAAACATCTTGTCCGCAAGTCTTTTGAAATGGAGGTAATAATAAAAAGTTGGCTCATTATGACACTACTGCAGTAGTCCTGAGTCTATTGTACATTGAAGTTCATTAATAACGTTCACGTCTTAATTAATGCACACGCTTGGATGGACTTCATCCACAACGAAAACTTCTGGGTTTACATTTTTAAATGAAGCAAGTTAATAATTTGTCACCAGCAAAAATTAACGAGCTTGAGTTTCAGTTTACATCAGTTGTTCTCAATGTGGGCAAACCTGTTCTCTTTCGAAGTTGCACTAACGATGCAGGGGAGCGGTAGTAACTTTCAATGCAACTGCAGGACGAGCAATGAAAATAAACGGACGATAAAAGCCTAAAGAAAAAAAAGTGGTTATATTGTGAAAAGCCGTTTTCACCGGTTTAATTATTTTTTTTTGTTGAATAATAAAGTTGTAATAACTTGTTTACTTTATATATAAAAACACAAAATGTAAGATCATTGACAGGTTAAGTAATTGACAAGCGTACATCCACAGAAACATGTGCATGTAATTTTTTACACATTTTATTACACATATATTTGTTATATGGTATATGTTTCTGAGCTGCCACCATAGCTGTGGTCAACATAGTTTTAGGTTAAAATTAAGTGTAAGCAAATTCCAACGATAATCACGTGCGTTAAATTTGAATACGAGCCTAATTGCGATCCTTCAAATTTTCATTAGGTTCTCAACCTCTGACCGGTTATTGATGTCTGTCCCAAATTTAAACACTAAATGTGTGAGTTAAAGATATATATCCTAATTCTAATTACTATTTTCAATTAATAAAACGCCACAATAAATTCTACATATGTAGAATTTGCAAAACAACAACCAAAATATGTTATCTCAACCGTAAATTTTCTACAACTCACAACAACCGGCATTTAGAAATCAGTAATCAATCCAATATGGATTTATGCCACACACGCAAAACCGTACTTTTGTTCTGACAACTCATTGTTATAATCATATATTTACACCCTCAAACCTACGATAATGTAAATTTATCTTCTTCTGAATTAGTATTTAATTAAGCACCTAACGTTCAACCATCCGATATAACAGAATAGCAAATAATTATTCTCCTGCACTAATGGCAACAAATCAAAAAAACGCAAAAGAACTACTTTAAAACGTATACAGCAACAAAACAATGTGAATCAAATTAATACTCAAAATAGATTCAATCCATTGCTCAACATAAACACTAATGAGACCGTTCAAAAATAATTAAACCCTCTTCTACATTTATATATGGCATTACCAGTTATTCTAAAATTATTGAAAATCTAATCAACATCAAAGAAAGAGGACAATGCAACACTAAGGTACTGTCAAATAATACAAGTAAAATAAATACAAATACTACAAACTCCTATAGAAAACTAATCTCCCATCTGAGCAACAAAAAAATTGGATACCACACCTACCAGGACGAAAGAGGTTATAGAGTGGTAATTGGTAGATACCGAAGAAATCAAAAACGAGTTACACAAACAGAGCCACTCTGTACGTAACATCATTAATTTCAGACACAGAATATCCAAAAATTGCTTACCTATGTACTTTGTTGATTTTGAAGCCCAACAGAATAACAAAAAAGTAAACGAAATAAAATACCTAAAATACCAACGGAAAACAGTGGAACAACCGGGAAAGCACTAAGTCGTTCTTATCTATAAAATGTGGAGAACACAACGCCGTTGTCTGCAAGAAAACAAAAAACGCCCCTGAAACGTGCGTGCTGTGCCAAGGATCCCACCTTACTAACTATAGAGGTTGCCAGGTTTATCAACAAGTACAACTAAACAGGGGTAGATTAGTTGTTCCCCTATGAACACAAGCTACAAAGAAAATCAACACGCCAATATTCGTATAACGCGCATATATCCAGTTCAGCAATCATAGTTAATAATAAGATATTACACCATATATTGGAAGAGTTTTCCATTTAATTTATACAAGGCACCATCATAAATGTCAACCTCTCTCAGGCACAGTACAACAAAAATATAAAATATTTTTAAAAAAAACTAGACAACACATTTATCGATGGTGGACATTAAAACACGAAGAAATTGATATGAGGATCTAGACTAACCAACACTAAAGGCCGGAATTACTCAAGACAATGCAGGCAAACACCTACAGTCACTTAGCTGCTGGTAAGCTCAAATGACTATCCTACTTAAATAAAATACTTTGTTACTAAAGGCATATCTTTAAGATATTATAAAATGAGCACTTGCTTCGATATGTTCTCTAATAATTCATCCACAATTATAATACTAAAATGAGCATGTTAATTTTCAAAAAATAAAAGTAACCCTCACTGTAATAGACATACAAATTGGGAAATGTTTAGAGACCACCTAACCGATAACATAACTTTTCTCTTTAAGAACATGATAATTGTACGTTATCGAAAACTACTAATAGATTTAAACGCCCCAAAAACCGATTCTACTAATTCGTAAAGACAATGGCACACGGGTAAGAACAGGTGATGAAAAAGCAGAGCTGTTCGTATATCATTTATCAAACATATTTCAACCCCATCCCTCGGCTGTTACACTTACAGAAGAAATTAAGATACTAAGCTACCTGTAGGCTCCTTCTCAATTAAACCTACCCATCCACCACTTTACACCTGTAGAAATAATAAACGTGATTAAGAATTTGAACAACGCTAAAGGACCAGGGTATGACGGCATAACTGCCAAAGTTTTGAAAGAACTGTTCCACAAGGTTATGATGGCTGTTATTCAAATACATAACGCTGTAATAAGGCAACAGTATTTTGATACCTATAATAGAAGATCAATAAATTTCTCAACACCAATTCTGGTTCAGATACTCCACTGTAGAGCAGAATTCACGCATCGAGTATACTATAATGCTACCTCAACAATTTGCAAACATGCCTAAACGGATGACACATAAAAATAAAGTAAAACAAATCTGCAGCCATAATTTTTACGACAGAACATGGTATTGCTCCTCCCGCTTCCCTGAATGGTTTATAAATCTCAATCACACGAAGTAATATATTACACATCACCAAGAAGAGAAAGGAACTGGACCTCAAAATGAAGAAAATGACAAAAATCAAAATTATCAATAAACAATAAGGTGTACAAAACAGTGATAATTCCAGTATGGCCTTACGGGATTCAACTGTGGGGCTGTGAAACCCTCAAACATTGCAGTCCTACATAGATTTCATAACAAAACTCTTCGTAGTGTAGCAAATGCGGAATGGTTCGTGTCAAACCAAACTCTACAACGACTTCAAGATTCCATGAATCAATGACGAAATCAGCATGTACACAACTGTCTATGTGAACAGAATTCAATCTCACAGAAAATATGTTAGCGCTTAATCTATTAGACAATACAAATATCACTAGACGATTAAATGAATACAAAATTTTGGACTAACTAACTAGTATTAATATGCAGGGTCCACCATTGGACGGTTTTTTTCTCCGCCTCCTCATGCTAATGTATTATCTAAGCAATAATAAAGACGTGTTCGAAATTGGGAGGCTTTTAAATACTGTGATAAAAATAGAACCTCCAAATATATATAAAAATAATATCATTCAGTACACGAGATGTCAATTATACGGTCACTCAAATGTTTAATGTACTCGGCCATTTACATGCGTTAAATGTGGTGGAGTATCGTTTACTGAGATAGGATGTTAATATTAGATATATAGAACTAGGAAGATTCCTTTTTAATTTGTACAGTAATTTGTTGATCCAGACTTTGTCAAAGGCTTGCTGTATAGCAAGGAATACTGCAGCACATTTTTTTCCCTCGAAACTGACTTAATTTACAATTCGGTGGCAATGCTGTATTGTTGAATATTTTTGTCTAAATCTAAATTGATGTCCTTCGATTATGTAACCTGAGGGTGTTAATTTGTTTCTTCTGTCGAGGAGAATTCTTTCAAATATCTTTGCGATGAGTGGTAGCAGACTTATCGGGCAGTAGGACGAATTATTGTTAATTGTCCATATTTACACTGAATCGGAAAGCAGCGCAGGTGTACAATGCTATTGTATATTGTGGTTAATACCACCAAGTGCCTTTCTTGATAAATGCTTCAGCCTCTCTTCAACTATAAGGTCATACCCAGGAGCCGTATACGAATTGGTCTTATTGATTTGTTGGTGAACCTTCGTTGGTAGAATTGGCGGAATAAGTAACAGTAACTGACAAGGAGCATTGATATAATTTTCGATTTCGTCATCTTGATGGCCGTTATCTGAAACTGTTCTAAGTACTGTTGGTAGATGCTCTGCAAGTGCATTGCCCTTGTCGTTGTTTATTTGAGCCCAGTTACGATCAGGTTTCTTTATAGCTGAAATTTATATTATTGGTCTTTTGAATTTTTTCGTTGCTTTCCATAACAAATGATCTTCAGAAGATAGGTTGGTGATGTAGTTTTTGAAGGTATGATTGCGCGGCTGGTTTAGTGTTAGGAGGAATTGGTGTGTTATCCTGTTGAAATATGTTTTATTGTGGAAGTTTCTTGTTCTTTATAATTTCCTACGTGCTCTTTTTTTTAAATGATTAATTATTTTAATAAGCAGAGGAATATTTTAATTTTCCTAAGTGGGTTTCTTTTTGTGTGGGTGTGGCTTTTCATTATTATGTTCGTTAGATGTTGTACCACTTCTTCAATTCAAGCTGATCTTTTATACGTTGGTATCAATTTAATTTCTTTATTTATTAGGTTTTGGAACAGCTGCCAGTCAATAAATTTAGAACATAGTCGGGGTATTGGTTATCTGCATATGATGTTCGTACTGAGGGTTAGTATTATAACCATACGATAATAACACAGATCTAAACTTTACTGAATTTCAAAATGGGTGTTCGAACTACCTTTAGCAATAGCGAAGTCAAGGAGATTCGGGAGTGTGTTTTCATCCATAGGTTTCTCCCGTAGATATATAAGTTGTTTGGTTGTATTGATTGGAATAGATTTAGTTTTTAGGTGCGATTAATTTAGACCTCTATGCTGTGTGTTTGGAGTTCCAGTCTCCAATTGCTACAAATTGTGGTCCAAGATAGCTGAAAAAGTCGTTATATCCTTCCGTCGTAACAGTGTGTCGTGACGAGAATAGACGGCTGTAGTAACATAGTTATCGGTTGGGAAAGTAATTGTAGTTTCAGTAGTGTAGTTTGGATTGTATCTGTTTTGAAGGATTGCAGGACCATGTAATTAATGGTTGATCTAATGATAATAGTTGAACCTGCGTGCGCCGTTCCGTCAAGGTGATGAGGGTAATAGATGGTGCAATTTGGTATTTTGATAAATGTTCTTTTAGTGGAGTGAATTTCAGAGACTAGGAGAATATCAATCTTGTTGTAATCTAAATATAAGGTGATTTCTGCAACTTGACTTTATAGCCCGATTAGATTCCAGGTAACTATCCGTACTAAAAGAGTCATTATTGGGCTAGTTTTTTCATGACTGTAGTAAGCATGTTTAAAATCATGCTGTTTTGGTTTAATAGTTGATTGAATACATTTTAAATGCATATAAGTAGTTCTTTATTGTGCTGGCAAGGTCTTTATTATTATTTAGAGTGTTGAGTGTTCCTGTGACTGCTTGTACATAACTGCCTCTAGTTCGAGAAGGTTGTTGTATTGATCGATAAATAAATGAGTTTGTATTTATGTGTAATCCAAAGTTTGATTTAGTTGAGTAATTTGTATTATTTTTATTTCTAGATTTTAATAGTCCTGTATAGACTGTGCAACCTTTGTAGTTGGTTAGATGCTCACCGCTACATAATCTACAAGTTGCAAGGGTGTCTTTAAGTTTTTTACAATTTTTTGTGTAGCGTGGTTCTCCGCATTTTACGCAATTATATGACTTCATGCAATATGATATGGAATATCTATAGGCCTGACATCGGGTACATTAAATTATGGTATTTTTATGTTTAGATGGTTTAACTCTTATTTTTGTATTTTGTAGAAATTTGATGTTGTGCATTCTCTTATTATTACTTGGCGGTTTAAGGTCTACGAAGAAGAGTGGTAACGGGGTTTTTAAAACTCTGTGCCGTGCATTAATGATACTTCTGACTTGGTATTCTTTATCCGCTGGTTCTTTTGCTATATCATTTGATGGAATTGAATGATGAAGACCATATATTACTAATTTATAAGCCTTATCTTGTTATTGATGTGTTAGATGTGATACACTGTTTTTCATCTTTCACGTGTTGAATTAATTTATAGGTGTCTGGTGTCCGAGCATTTATTTTCATGCTACCTGGGAAGGTTTTAGTGTAATAAGTTTCGTTATTGGTTACTTGAGATAAATTATCGTACAATTTGTAACTCCATAGACATAAATTGGGGGTGGTATCGGGTCTTGTGGCTGAGTATTTTTAATTATCATGTTTTATTACTTTAAATAAATAAGTGCAGCGGTTTTGCCGCATTCACTTGTATATTATGCTTGCAAAATTTAAAATCAAAATTAAAAATTAGGAAATAAATACGCCTGGCCTTGCAAAGCTGCAGTTTTCATATCATATAAAAGTCAGTTCTTTCAATATTGTAAATTCCAAAAAGGTAATTTCAAAATTCTTTGTTATACAATACTTTCTTTTAATTAAATTATACTTACTTCTCAGCACAACGGACCTAAAGGGGCCATGGCCTTCCGGAAGGGTTTCTAGACTGCTGTTTTACGAGATGCGGGCGTCATTTGCGACTCCATTTTTGGTATGAATATCAGAGCGTTGGTTTCTTGTTTATCACTCGTTCCCATTATTGACTTCGGCTACAATTTTTCTCTACTCTTTTATCTTAGCTGCCTTCTGTTTTCATTGGGTAACTCCTACTGTTCTTAGATCTTTTTCTACTTCGTCCTTCCATCTTAATCTCGGTCTGCCCCTGCTTCTCCTGCTTTCCGGTTTGTTTTGCAGGGTCTTCTTTGGTCCTCTTGTTGGTTTCATTCTCTCAACATGCCTCAGCCATTTTACACGCATACTTTTAATGTTGTTAGATAAGCTTATTTTCCCGTAACGTGTTCTGATTTCACTATTTATTAAAGCGCACTACATTCCGTTCTTATTCACTGGCCCATATATTTTTCTTAATATTTTGCGTTCCCACGTATCCAGTTGCTTTCACTCATTTTCGATTAGACACTAAGATTCCGCCCCGTAAGTTATTACCGGTTTTGTCACTGTCTTATATACTTTAATTCTATTTTTGACAGCACTTTTGATGTGATTATATCCCTTAGCCCATAGTAACATCTATTAACCGTCATAATTCTAGCCTTCAGTTCTTCTATATTATTTCCTTAATTAAGTACAGAGCCCAAAGATTTTGGAAGTTTTAAACTTGTTTATATCGGTTTCCGTTTATTGTAATTTCTTTGATACTTTTATATCTGTTCACATCTTTTGTGGTTATCATATGTTTTGTTTTTGATATGTTAATCTTCAGGCCTTGAGTGTCCGCTGCTTCTTCCATATATTTAAGAACATATTTCATTTCTTCTATTGTCTTACTTACTATATCAATGTCATCTGCATATATCAGTATTTGACATTGTCTCTTATAAATTGTGCTTTCTGGGTTAATTGGGACATTTCTTATTATTCTTTCTAAAGCGAAATTAAACAGCGTCGTTCACTTTGCATCTTCTTGTCTCAATCCATTACTTATAGTGAAACTCTCTGTATATTGTTTTTGTATTGTTTGTATTGGCTTTGAGCGGTTCTGATCTTATTATTGTGTCGTACGGCCGTCCAAAGTCTACAAACAGGTAGTGTAAGTTAATATTAAAATCCTAGAATTTTTCCAAAAACTGCTTAATTATGAATATCTGATCAGTAGTTTCTTTGCTTGTTCTGTAACCGCATTGGTATTCTCCCACTTAGTATTTTATATCCCATATTAAGTAAGACTATGCCCTTGTAGTTATCGCATACTGTCTTATCCCCCTTTTTAAATATTGGGCATGTGATTGCCGTATTCTATACTATTGGGATTATTTCTTGTTTCCAGATATTTACTATTAAAGCGTGGATTGCTTCTCTTACCGCCGATCCTCCGTATTTGAATATTTTCACAGTTATACCGCCCGCGCCTGCTGCTTTTCAATTTTTTAATGTTTTTCAACTTGATCCAATTTTTATTTGGTAGTTGGGTTTAATGAATCTTTTTCATCCGATCTCCCATATTTTATTTATTGGGTAAATTTTATTTTGCATTGGATTCCTTCTTGCTTAGCGGCTAGCAGTTTTCCTTCCTCACTCTTACACATTCATGTTCTTAGTTGGAAACCGGCTTTTTGCCTTTTTACCGCTTTGTAGAAACCCCTGATATTTTGTCCTCTTCGAGCTCCTTCCATTTTCTCTCTTCTAAGTTGCTCATGTTTTCTCTTTTCTTCTCTGTATTTTAGGCTAGCAGCTTTTTGTTTTTAAAATTTTCTATTTTTTCGCACGTAGTCTCTTAGCATTTCTAATCTTCCCCATTTCATTTGCATTCAACATCGTACCATTTTTTCCTTTTATTCATTTTGCGTTTTCCTATTATCTCGTTCTAACATTTCAAATTTTCTTTGTACACTATTTGTATATTTTTCCTTAATTTTATTATTTTCTTCTAGTTTCTCCATATCAAGTTGTTGATTATTTATGGTTTCTCTTGATTTTCGCGTGCTATGCTTTGTCTAAGTCCGGTTTTTACTAAAAAATAATCCTTATCCCCCCATAATTTCTCACATCCAAAATGTTGCTGGCATACCATGAATCTATTATTACATGATCTTTTTGATTTCTTGTTTTTTTTGTCCGGTGATATCCACGTTCCTTTATGCACCGTTTTATGGGGAACCATGTGCTAGCTATTATCAAATTTCTCCCGCAAGCAAAGGCTATCATTCGCATTCCATTATTATCAGTAGTAAGGCACAGGCTATGTTTTTCTATAGTTGGTGCATATTCTTTTCTCACTTTGGCATTCCAGTCTCCTATCACTACCTTGACATCGTAATTTCCTATTTTATCCATAACATTTTCTAGCTTTGCACAAAACATTTCTTTAACTTCGTCCTCGCTTTTCTCAGTTGGTGCATGTACATTAACCAAGGTTATGTTATAAAAGGTTGCTTTAAGTTTTAAAATTGCTAATCTTTTATCTATTGGTATGAGTAATACCCCATAATTGTTATATATTATAAAGACTACACCAATTTGCCCTTACTCCCCACTATAACATATTCCGCTGTCTTTTATTATTTAGTATTTTTGTGTTTTCCAAAATCTTTACCATTATCATTCCCATGTTTGCGATCTTTACTAGTGTTATCACTTATTCTCCCTCTGAGGATCTTTCACTTACCCTGAGTTTCTTGTCTCCATTATTTTTACATATTTCCTCTAGTTTATTCAAGTCCTCTGTTTCGTACGTCTTATTATAGACAATTAATTTATTATATTTTATTTGGGTTTGTGACCCTTCTGTTTCGTTTGTTTTATATGGGGTAATAATAATTTTTGTTCATATTGTGTTTTTTTTTGTAAAATTCTCAACGATCCATATGGCAGTGTCTTTAAAAATTTTAGATTGCTTCATAATACTTATTTTCCGACGTTAATTTCACCAATCTTGGTCTTTTCCATTCAGTGTTATATTTCCCCAATCTTTTAACTTCAATTTCCATTTTCGTATTAATTTCGATTTCCATCTTTTCTTGATGTATCTAGAGAGCCAAAATGAAAGTAATAATAATAATAATAATAATTAATAATTAATAATTGTCTTGAAAATTTTACATTTTACATTATAAATTCTATCAACAAATTTTAATCAATTTTGTTAAAAAATTTTAAATACAATTTATTCTTTTTCTAGCACTTTATGAAGTTTTGTATATTGTAAACAAATGATCAATATATAAAAAATATTCATTATAAATGGCTGTTTTCTAATTTTTAAAGGAAATTCTTTCTGCACTAGTATAGTGTGCTGCCTAACTGTCAGAAAATATCCTAACTAAAATAGCAGATTTTATTTCAATATAAAGTGAATTAAAAACCATTTTCGCAGACAGTTAAAATTTTAAAATAAGTTAAAACGAAAGTGGTTATATAGAGCAGAAATAAAATTTAAATATGTTTGGATTGTAAAATAAAAACAATTTTTGTTCTTATAAAATTAAGCCGTTTAAATTAAATTATTAGATTATAGACAATCCTAAAATTGCCAAAGTAGGTGTAATAATAAATAATTAAATAAAATAGTACACCTAAATGTTAATACAAAATAAGAAAATATTTATTATATTCGATATGTGTCATCATCAATAGCTTCCATCGTTGGATGTAAACCTCCCCTTGTATTTTGCCTCCTCCAGAATACTTGAGGCAGATCATTTTGTCAACGGTGTGAGATTCTGAAATATTTTCTCTACTTACCTGGAGATTTCACTTTTAAAATTCGACATTTTATTATGTAGGGTGTAAGTTACTCACCATGCTGACCAGATGGGTTGCTGAGGTTGGGTTGGACCGAGGAAGAATTTATTTGTATTGGATTTAATGGGGATTAGGATATTAATTGTTTTCAATAGGAGTTGCAGGGTTGCTTCCCTGAACTAAACCTATCTTCTGCCAAGATCACAGAGAAATGTCTACCCGCTATCCTAATTCGATACTGAACACTTAATAAAGGCTATACATGGTCTTGAGAGTATATTTTGAAAGATAACTAGAATGTCATGAGAGGCTATGAGCACCTCAAATTAATCACTGTTTACTCACTGTCAGTACCGCCGTTGTCTTCGTATGTATTGGGGTAATCTCCGCTTGAGATGGGTGTGGATATTTTTCAGGCTTAGTTGTTTCACAATACTATTATTGCCTGTATAAAGTTTAGTTATGTGTTTTTTCTGTTGTTCTCTGGGCAAATTCTTCAATTGTGCAAATTCCCAATTTGTAGTGGATTTGTTGGATTCGTATATATCATTGAGCATTTGTCGAAATGCGTAGCATCTTATTTTAAAATATCTGTAGCTTTTTGTAGTTAGTTTTGGATGTCGTACTCCACATTTTGCGAGCATATGTTACAACTGGTCGAAGAAGCATTTGTATAGCAGTAAGGTACATTCATTTCTCAATGGGGTATTTTTGTTAATTAGTGGATATAGTAACCCTAGCCGATTATATCCTTGGTTGTCTCATATTAATGTGATAACTCCAAGTGTCCAAATAAATCACTAAATATTTTACAGCTTCGGTTTTAGGAGTCTAGGAAATTACCTAGTAGGTAGATACTGTGGTGTTCCTTTATACTTCTGGGTGTAAAACTATTTGTTAAGCCATTTATTAAGTGTATTAACTGCGATCTGAAGGTTTTCAATACCTGCGTGGAGGTTTTTATTTTGAGTAAAAATAGCAGTATCGTCCGCAAATAGTGCAGTTTTGCTTTCCTCTAGTTTGGGAATATCGTGCATGTATATATTGAAGAGTGTAGATCCAAGAACGCTACCTTGTGGAACTCTTGTTTTGGGTAATGAATATCGCGTTGTTTATCCTTACCGCGTATGATTTTTTTCTAAGAAGAAAAAGGAAAATGAAGTAATTTATGTTTTCGACCTTCCAGCCATACTTTATCAAATGCCTTAGTGACGTGTACGAAAGCGGCAAGAGTATGTTTTTTGTTTTCGAAGCTATACTCTATGATTACCGCAAACCTGTGGAGTTGTTGAAACGCCAAATGTTCTTGTCAGAATCCAAACCGCATAGCTGGAATTATTCGATGTTCATCCAGTACTTCATTCATACGCTTGAGAATAATTCGTTCTAATAGTTTGGATGTGGTAGAAAGAAAGCTTATAGGGCGGTAGGACTCACAATGAGATTTTTTATTCAGATTTAGAAAACATGAAAATGTGTGGATGCTTCCAGGTTGTATGGAATTAAACCATTCTCAGACAGGCGTTGAAAAACATGACCAAGTAGGCTATTGCCTTTTTCGGTAGGTTTTTCAGAATCACGTTGGGTATTAAGTCGTGTCCTGGTGCTGTTTTAAGGGACAATGGCCATATATAATCTTTCACTTCAGATGGTAAAGCGGGTTTGTCAAAGTCGGTTGGGATTGGCATCTGCTTTTCGATGCATGAGACTGTTTGGATCGTATGAGGTCTATTTTTATCAGAAATAATGTGTTTAAACGTGATTTCGAGATGTTCAGCGACCAAGTTATATTTGTCTTTATCAGATGTATGCGAAGCATTAGTGGTTATAATTGTTGTTGTATAATGGTTCTTGTAGTCTGGTAATATTCTTGGTCACAGCTTGGTGCTATTTGGTTCTGTTGTTTTTTTCTATAAGTGAATATCTAAATTTGTTCAATTCTCGTTTGATTTGGTGTATTAGTTTATTAGTTCATTTTTAATGCAAACGTTTTTAGTTCTTTGCCATTGTCTACGCGCTCGGCTCTTTTGTTTGATTAAATCTAGTATGTAGCTTGGTGGAATATTTGGGTTATTAAATTATCTTTTACCTCCACAGAGTCCTTTACGACATCTGTTAAAGTTAGAATTGCTGTATCAATTTGTTTGGTGTTGTGTATTTGGGAAGGATTTCTAATTTGAAAGTCTAGGTTCTTCTGAAATAGTTCTCAGTTGACGTGTTTCTTTATCAGACGTGGAGGTGGGGGTCTAAAGGATAATGTCATGGTTGAAAACGCTATAAATACAGGGAGATGATCTGAATTTAGTTTTGGTGTTACATTTTTTTGTATTTGAACGATATGTATACTAAAAATACCATTTACTTTGCACATACCGTGGATTTCCGAATTTCCTCACATATTTATTAGATGTTTGGAGACTTCTTAGAAAATTTTTCTTTTTGAATCTGAAATGTTCTAGAATGATTTATTCTGATAAACTCCCCCATAATTAGTTACTCGAAACAAATTTGATTTTCTCTTTTGAAAATAACCTGGAGTTGTTAAATTTTTATTATGTGTCCATTTGTACAATTATGAAGGCTATCGATATATTTTTGAGTACACTTTTCGAGAATCATATTAACTGATTTTTGATGAACATACGCCGATAATTGTCCTGGTTCAACAATGGAGGAAATCGCCGAGGCTTTGCATCGTATTTGGTAATTAAAATTTACCTGTTTTCCTCCGGTTAATTTTGTAACAATATTGGGCACTATTTGTGTTCGTATTTAATAGTAAGCTTTCACTATTTCTATTAACCCAGTTTTTCTCATTACTTGATTTCGGACCTTAACAAAAATATGGGTGAGACTGATTATGTTGATCAAAAATGTGATTCTTTTAATTTAGACATTTTAAGATTGCTATCTTTACAAGGGTTCACTGCACTTATCACACTATAACGGAGTCGTTTGATGCTATTATTTAATTTACTTCGTTCTTAAACGGAAACGCATACTTTTCTGGTGTTGATCATTCTGTTTGCAATTTCCCTAATTTATTGCATAGATTTGTTAATAAATAATTACTACATTCTGTTTTTTAGACTAAATTGTTTCCATATGGTCTAACTTCATGCAATTTTTTTGTGTCGCCGCTGGCCCCGTCTCCTATTAAGGCATATCTGAGACCATGCATTTCTATACTTCCCAAAAATTCTTCCAAAATAACATCGGGTGGTTTATTCTAGTATGTTGCTGAATTTCAAAATTTTTACATTTAGCACGAGTATTTACATAACAATATTTGCTCCGTATCCTAAAAATAAAATTTTGCCTGTTGCTTATCTAATTATAACTCCAACATCAGAGAATACGTTGTAGTTAACCCTATAACATCTTTTACTACATGCACCATCTGTTACTACCGTAATATGGAGAATCTCATCAATGTCAACTCTATTTTGCTCCTTAACAATTTTATATTCTTTTCCAGCAGCTTTAATAATTTCCCAAGTAATGTATTTGTTATGAGAAGCAACAACTTTTTGATTTTTGAAAAATAAATGTGGGCTCAGCCATAAGATATTGCAAATGGAACTCAATTCTCTCACTTGGGAGTAACAGGGTGGAGATAATAAAATTGTCATTATCATAAACACTTGATAGTAATGAGAAAGCAATATACATTTATGAAATGTATAGACTTTACTTAGTTTTAATGTACACGTTCAACTTCACAACAAGGAACAGGTGCGTATTTAAATGCACATATCGTAATTGGATCCAATTTTACATAATCCTCCTGCTCACCGCTTAATACATTATTAATTTTTTAGCGCTACCTTTAGCAAGTGTGCTTTTCAAGCTTTTAATAGGACTTAATCTTCCATGTAGTGTAAGTTCACGCTTCTCTAATTTTTCAATGTCTGTTGCGATGCAAACAAAATTAGATTTAATGTAAGCTAACTGGTGTTTAATTATTGAGTCTCTAAAACATTTAATACAATTTTCAACTGCAGCTGAACCTTGAGAATTAAACCGACATACGACGTTTTTGATTTTAGCGTAATTCGTTCCAAAACATTTTACATATTTTAATCAGGTATCCCATCTTGTTAAGATCGGATCTGGTGGTAAAGGGAGTTCAAGGTACTTTTCCTTATACACTTCAAATCTTGAAGCACTTGAAGAGGTGCTTTAATAAATATCTTTTTAACATTCTAAACTAAACTATTAACTAAATTATATTTGAGTTTAACAGTTTCAGCAACGCATTTTAAACCGTGAGCTAAACAAGTACAATGAATTAAATTAGGGAAAAAGCTTTTGAATTTTGTGATGCTTTTCTCATATGCGGTGCAGCATCTGTAGCCCCTAACATTATTTTGGCCATTAGTATTTGATAAAAGCTATTATATGGGTTCTGTATTTTTATGAGTTGGATAGTTGAGCTCTCTACCCTAATTGTTTTTAAATTCATTTTAAATTATGTACTTGTCTAAAAAGTAATCCAAGACTACCTTAAGGTATTACTGATCCTTTAACACTAGAGCGAAGTGTAATAGATGTCAAATGAACCTTCTTGGAAGTTATTATAAAAGTACTTTAGTTACATCTTATAGGGATTTAGTGAAAATAAAACTGATTGAAGCTTCCCAAGAATTTTAATTATTTTTTGTCAATAAAATTATAAAAATTAATAAAACGAACATGAGTGTCCTTAAATATGCAAAATAATATTTTGTATAGATGCATACAAAAAAATGCATTTTGCATGTGCTTCAAGCTTTAATTACACAGCCCCACAAAAAGAAAAAAGTTTCTGACCTGGGGGTCTTACTATGCTTACTGTATGTTTTTGGGGTCGCTGAATCCGAATCAGAGGTCCATGTAGCTCCATCGTGTCTGGGTTTAGCCATAACATTAAAAAATCTCCTAACGTAGGCTAATAACAGCGTAAAACAATAGTTTAGTTGGTCTGGGGATCAAACTATGTTGACTATATGTTTTTGTGGTCGCTGATTCCAAATATTTTGCATAAAATAATTATTCTGAAAATATTGCAATTCCTTATGTTAGAAAACAGCACTTTATTTTTATAATGAAACAAAATCTCTTATTACTTTTTAAAAAAGACTGCATATTTAGAAATTATATGTTTTCAAACAAATGGTTGTTTTTGCACACAATCCAATAAAAGTTTGCTAGGTTAATTAAGTTGAAGACTGCTGCCCCTCTGTTACATATAAAATACAATATACACTTTAATAGTCAATATAGGAGAGCTTCACAGCAAAAACATTCAATTATGTATGCTTACCCTGCATAAACTACGTGATGCATTTTACGTTTATCTAATTAGCTGATAATAAACAAGTGCCGTTGCTTTTGTTCTTTTTTGGGGAGCTATAAATTGTGTCTAGCTATAGTAATGAAAAAGAATGTGCCTTATTGCAATGTATTTATATCTACGTACAGCTTATTACTTATATATATATATATATATATATATATATATATATATATATATATATATATATACATACCAGTATAATACATTAACCATTATCATCAATTGTATATACAGTACCCGTCAAAAGTAGACAAAAAACTGTACTTCGCTTGTGGTAATGTTCTGAACTTTTTATTATTTCATAGGAAACAGAAACTTTGTACCAGACCGGTAAACAAAACATTTGATTTAACCGAAGCTATTCATTGAATAACAAAAAATGCAAAAATCACCAAATCGGTCACAGACACTTGAAAATCTATAGCAAACAAAGTTCAGAAACAATATATGGCTAGTCTTCCATAATATACTAGCCTAGTAATTGGTTGTTAGGTCCTTTTTATCTATCACTGCCTAGTACCTTCAAGGCATAGAGACCACAAGGTTGGAGATGATCAAGACAAGAAGTACCTTCCAGGCTTCTTCAAGGTGGGTGAACTTTTCCGCACAATTCTTGGCAGTTTTGCCTTGCAGAGCCCTTTCCAACTCTTTTTACAAGTGTTTAATGGGATTTATGACGGATATCTGGCTCGGCTAGTCTATGAGAGTCACTCGGCTCCGATCGAACCAGTTCTTGAGCAAGAATGCTTAGGGTCGTTATCCTGCTGGAAGATCCAACGCTAAACTATGTTTGCTAGCGTATACGGTCAGCCAAGATATTCCTAGACATTTTCTTATCTATAATGCCCTCTACTCTGTATAGCGATCCTACACCAGAGTCATGGAAACGGCCCTAAACCATTACCGATCCTCCTTCGTGTTTTACAATGGGTAGTTGGTGCTTAGGGTGGAATGTAATACTTACGAGACGTCTCACATGAGTAATACCGTTAGTGCCCATCAATAAATACTTGGATTTGATGATTGGATGGAATGAGCGGTTTCTTGACTGAGTGGCATCCAAAGACTCCAGCAGCACGAAGGCGACTTTTTAAAACACTAATCAGTCTAAAAAATCTCGAAATTTAAAGAAAATTTCGTAGTGCTGCTTGAACTCTCTGTTGATGGCTGTCCTTGGCATTCTGAGGTTGTTCTTTCTGATCCTCGTAATTATTCGGCCAAAGCTTGGAGTTATGTCTTGGAAGACCTTCTAGTGTATTGTTTTAGAGAAAAAATTGTAGTGTGACGTAAATTCATTACAATAATTTTAAACACCATACAAAATATTATGGCGCTATGAATTTAGTTGAAGAGTCGATGGGTTACCGGGTTTTAGGTTTAAAATCGTTTGGAATTATCAGGTTTAACGGTTTTAGGGGATTTTGCAGTGTTTTTCGAGGTTATGGCTAAACCCTGATGTGCTGGAGTTAAACCGACCTCGGATTCAGATTCAGAGACCCCAAAAACATACAGTATACATAGTCAAACCCCCAGGCCGAAATTTTTTTGTGCGGCTATGTTGTTTAAGTTTAGAAAGAAGTGTTGCTAAAAGAGTTAACATAATTCCTATTTGTTCAAACAGTTCTTTTATTATATTTTTAAATGCTTGTATATCGTTAGATGGCTGCGATATTTGGTTGTCTGCGCGATATTATAAGAAAGTTGGTTTTGGCCACCAGTTAATTGAGAGTAAGTCATTCTTGGTAGGATTTGTTGAAATCGATTAATCTGTTTGGGAGGGAGAGCAGAGAATTGTTTTTTCTAAGTTCTTTGTATATGGTGTACTCGTTGTAATTGGCGGGATGGTTTCCCCTGCATAAGGCCTTGCACATTGGGCAATTTCTCTTTTATAATTAGGCGATTTGAATTTTAGCTTACGCTGTTGTATGTACACTACATTGAAGATCTCTTTATTGTTAGGCACCGGTTTTAGCTCATCAAAGAACACAGGGAGCGGAATTTTTGTTTTATATTATTTGATATTCTATATATTTATGACCTAGTTTTGATTTGATTTCATCTTTTATGTCCTCGCTACTAATAAAATAGTGTATTTGCTGAAGTACCACTTTGTAGCTTCCCTCTTATTTTAGTTTGTAAGTATAGAATTTTGTTGTTATTTTGGTTAAGGCAATTCTATAATGTACAGCTAATTTTGGTTGAACTTTGACTTGATTATCGGTGGGGGCCTTTATATCATATTGCTGTTTTCTAATTGTACGAGTGGAGTAATATTTTGTTAAATTTATCCCAAATTAGTTAGTTACTACTTATAAAAAATATCATTTATAGAAATAATTTATTCTTTGGAATTTATTTATTATTTACTTTTAACCATACAAACGTCTCCAAACATTTTATAACGTAAGTAAATGCTTGCTTATTATATATTTATACGTGCACACTGGATTATAAGTGTATTTACTTATATTACACGTGCATTTCCGATACCCACTCTTGTGACTTTGAAATAAAATTTCTCATTTTCGTGCATATGTGGTTTCATTTTGTAATTTACTTTGTATCTTTAATTGGTTGGACATGTAAATTCTCTACTAGTTGCCGTTGTTTTATTTTGCTTGTAATTTCTTTTTGCATGCCTATATTTTTTATTATTTGTAACTTTATCTCTTTTAAATATTTTAGAGGCCCTTATTACTCCATCCACTTCACAGGGCTACGGCTTTTTGTAATATATAGTTTTCATTTATCAAATTGTAGGTATTTAATTTTGATATATTTGTGTCTAAGCACCCTGTAAAGACATACAGTAACTCATCTACCAGTTATCTTTGATTTTACCCTCTTGAGACTGCAATACTTTTTATAATCTTCTATACCCATGCACATTTTGATCTTCTGTATACCATGTTTTGCTATACGTAATTGGCTTAACATTTCTAAAAGGAATTTAGCCGCCCATTCGGGCTTTTCGGGGTAGATTATTCCCCTTGTTATTCATCACACTTTCACTACTTCACTTAAACTTAACTAAAACTATCACTATATCATTAAAACCCTAAATATGTATTTGCTACTTTAACTATCTCTTTCCCTTTCTTTTTGATTTTTGTCTTCTTTTTCGAGTTTGTGATTTTCAATGTCCTTAGATCTTTTTTCACCTCATCCATCCATCTTAACCTTGGCCGTCCCTTTGGTCTATCCTCCATCGGTTTCCATTCCAGTAATTTTTTATGTGTCATCTTCTTCTTTTATGCTTACATGCCCTAGTCATTCTATTCTAGACTTTATGAATTTTATTATGTCTTCGCCGTTCATTTCTGCAACTATCTCGTGATTCATTCTTTGTCTACTTTCGTTTCCATTAATTTTCAATGGTTCTAGAATTGTCCTTAAATCTTTTTTCTCAGTACTTCTCATTTGTTCCTCCTCTTGTCCGGTTAAGCACATCGTTTCCATCTTGTAGGTCATTAGTGGTCTAATCAGTGCATTTTTGTACTTTTGCTTATTTTGTTGCTTTAAGTCACGGTTTGTTTGCATAGTATGCTTTTAAACCTGTTTGTGTTCTCCTTCTTATTTCATTTTCTTCTTTGTTTACGTTTTCCTTTATTGTTGCTCCTAAATATTTAAATTTATTCACTCGCTCTAATATTTATTTGTTGATTTTTAAGTTTCTCTTTGTTCCTGCGCCATCTCATTTTGTTTTATTTTTATTTATTCTTAGACCCATTTGTCTTGCCCTTTCATCTAGATTTGTAAATATCTCTTTCAGTTTCCTTTCGGTTCTGCTTATTATCACCACGTTATCCGCGTATGCTATTGTTTGTCCTTTATTGTTGATTATTGTTCCCTCGCAGTTTAGTTTTCTTCTCACACTTTTCAGCGCTACATTAAATAGAGTGGCTGTTATGAAGTCCCCTTATATTATTCCTTTGTTGAAAATAAATTTATCGGTATTTCCTTCTGGTGTTTTTATTATTGTATAGGTGTTTGTTAATGTTGTTCCTCTTATTAATCTTTGGGGTATTCTATCATCTTTCAAGAATTGTATCAATTTCTTTTTCTCAACACTATTAAGAGCATGTTTAAGGTTCACAAAAATCATGTGTAATGTGATATTGTGCTCATTACTTTTCTCTAGTATTTGCCTGATTATGTGAATAGCATCTATTACAGATTTACCCTTTGTGGATTCAAATTGGTATTTATCTATTTTTATGTGCTCTGTCAGTTTTCTTTGAAGCATCGTGGAGAATATTTTATAAGGCAAGTTCAGTAGCACAAACCCTCTATAATTACTACATATTTCTTTATCTCTTTTTTTGTATAATGTCACAATAATACCTTCATTCTAATCTCTTGGTAAATTTTCTGTATTTCAGATCTTTTTTATTATCTCATATAGTTTCTTTTGCATACTTTCATGACTGTTCTTAATCATTTCTCTATATATTTCTGGAAGTTTTCTGTTTCTGGAACTTTTTAATTTTTTTGTCTTGCTATATCTCCTTGATTTCTTCATACGTTGGTTCTGTTACTTGTATTTTCTCTCTGTTTTCACAATTGCCTTCTTGTGTTTGTGGGCCCTTGTTCATGTTATGATGCGGTGTGCACCGCAGCTTTTGAAAGTGTTCTCTCCATATTTCTTTTATTTCTTCACCACTGCTTTGCAACATTCCGTTTTCATTTTTCATTCCTCTGCTTCTTATTTTATTCTCTGGTTTTTGTTTTCTCATTTTCCTGTATAACTCCTTCACATTATTTTTTTGCTATCTTTCTCCATATTTTCTATTATTTTATTTATCCATTCGTTTTTTTTGTTGTTTACATATTTTATTCGCTTCCTTTCTTTTTTCCTAATATTCATTCATGTCTTCTACTGCATTCGTCGTTAACCAATTTATTCTTGTTCTATTTTTTTTGCTCTATTGCCTTCTCAGTCCTTGTCAAACCACTCTTGCCTTTGCTTTTTACTTTTATATCCGCCTGCATCCTGCGCTGCTTTATTTATGTTGTGTTTTATTTTTGTCCATTTACTGTATACAGCTTCTTTTATTTCTACTTTTTTTCTTGTGTAAACTTGTCTATTTGCCCAACGTTTCCCTTTTCTTCTTTTTATTCTGTGTTTGTTGAATTTTTGCTTTATTGTTGCTGCCACTAAAAAATGGTCGGTTTCTGCATTCGCACCCCTAAATGTTTTTACATCCCTTATTGATGTAGCATTTTTTCTTGTTACCAATATATGATCTATCTGGTCTGTATTGCTTCTTTTTGGTATTATCCTGGTTATTTTGTGTATTCTATTGTGTTTAAACTTTGTGCTACTTATTACCACGTTTTTTGATGCTGCAAATACACACCATCTGTTTCCATTGTTATTTGTATCATTGTGTACCGTATGTTTTCTTGCCACTCTACTTGTAAATTTTTCTTTACCTATCTGAGCAAGTCTTCTACTACTAATATCATATCATGTTTTTGTACTTTTTCTATTAGCCTTTCTAGTTTTTATTATAGTTTCTCTTTGTCTTTTTCATCCGCTTGCTCTGTCGGAGCATATACATTTATAATTGATAAGTTTGCTGGTTTAGCTTCAATTCTTATGCAAGCTAATCTACCATTTATTGACTTAAAACATAATATTTGTCTTCTTGTTTTATTTTTAACATAAAAGGGAACATTTGATCCTCGTTTTTTCTCACCTGAGTACACTATTATAAAATCTTTTTTGATTATTTACCTTCGATAGTATCTCTTGAGCTGCAGCAATATCTACTAGATATCTTGCTATTTTTTTGCAACTTCCACCATTTTTCCCTCTTTTAATAATGTTTTTATATCCAAGTCCCTATCTTTTTCTTTACTTTTTTTAGATAGTATCCTAGTTTTTCCTTTGCTCTCTTCCTTCCCTAGAGTAAACTACAGTTATCCATATGTCTGTGCTCTTTAAGTATTTTATAGCTTTGAAGATTTCTATTTTCTATTTCCATGCCACCAGTTTCACCATTATTGTTCTATTTTGGCATTTCCGTGTTATACCACTATTTTGCAAGATCTTCTTATCTAGTCCCATCTTTTTACATATTTGTTCTACTTTTTCCACTAGCTTTTCTTCGTCTTCATCCTTTCCCTATACCATTCCATAAATTATTATGATTTTCTTCCTTATCTCTTTTCCCAGTAACTCTATTTTTGTTGTGTGAACTGCTATTTGTTTCTTTAATACTTCATTTTTTTTTGTAAAATATTTACTGTATTTGTGTTCTCTTCCATGTTTGTATTTACTTCCTTTAGTTAAGTTTTTACTTTTTACTTTAGTTTTTATTTCTATTATTTTTTCCTCAATTTTGTTTCATTTGCTCTACTTTTGGTTACTTTTCCGAAATATGGAAACCTTGCTTTTGCTCTTTCAATGACGTTCCTGTCAAAATAACTGTTGCGCTTTTAATCTACATTAAAAGGATACTTTTCACTTCCTTCTTATTACAAGCTTTCCCTTTCCTTTCTTTTTTGTTATTTTATGCTCTCCACTGTTTTAAAACAATTTGTTTTGATTATTTCTTCAATAAAATTCACTTTTCTGAAATGTAATTTAATGTCTGTCTTCTTCATTTTTGCCACACATTTAGTCATGCTTTACTATATACTTAAATTAAAAATTTAATCTAATGTTGTTTGGCGAGATAGAGCCAGATGGGAAGAAAGTTTGTTGATTTGGTGGAATTGAGTAACTAATGATATATTGGACTTGGTTATCACCTCTTGTATTCAGGCATTGAGAGCGTTTTTTTTATTACAGTTGCTTCATAAATGATTCTGTAAAATGAAAAATGGGAGCAACAGTTATTGTATGGAAATTTTTTTGACAAATTACGAAGAATTACGATTGCCTTTCCGTGCGACTAAAGAGTGCTTATATATTAGGCATTTACCCATTTGTTTGATCTGTTAATGTTTTTTGACAGTCTCTAGAAGGTATTTTATATATTTTTTACAATTCATTAATTTTTTTTTTGTTTATTATACACTACAACCTGTCACATATGGACAATCAACAGTTGTTTTGACTTACATAATAATTATCGAACATGAAGGTTATGTATCCAATTATAACACACTTATATTAATCTTAATATTAGTTTAGCATTTCTAAGTATATATTTAAGTAAAATACAATTTAAACTATTATTACTATTGTCACTGCTGTTCAAATCTATGTCAATTCGAACGATTTAAACCTTTTTAGACGCGGTTGTACCTCATTGTCATATTATATCATGCGTTTCACTAGGATGTTAGTATGATCACTGATTCTATCACTATAACGGACACTAAATTTTTGTATTTCCTCGTTAACGGTAGGTATTGCGAGGTCCTGTATTATTGTATCGTTGGTTACGTACCATAGTGCGTTTGTTATTGCTCTAAGCGCCTTAGATTGGCAACGTCGGATTATTTCAATGTTGGATGTACTGGCTGTACCCCATAGCTGTATGCCGTAAGTCCAAATGGGCTTTATCATACTTTTGTAAAGGAGTATCTTGCTTTCCAGGGATTTTCTTCCTATCAGCCAGTACATTTTTTGAAGTTTCATGCCCAATTGCTTACGGTTTGTCCATGTGTGGGTCTTCCAGGTAAGTTTCTTGTCTAGGTGAATGCTGAGGTACTTTTCGTTGTCAGCGGGGTATTTGTTTGTTATTAAACGTAACCGGAGGACATATGCCCCTTTTTAAGGTGTAAGTTACGTCAACTGATTTGCTTTAGTTTATTAGGGTATGCCACTTATTGCACCAGTTCTGTATCTCATCTAGATGTATCTGTAGTTGCTGAGATGCCAGTATTGGATCTGTGTTGGATGTGAGTATCGCCGTATCGTTGGCGAAAGTAGCGATCATGTTGCCTGGTATTGTCGGAAAATCTGCTGTAAACATGAGGAAAATACTGGACCCAGCACGCTGTCCTGAGGAACTCCAGAGTTGACGGGGAATGGATTTGATATTGCACTGCCATATCGGATAATAAACTGCCTATTGGTTAGATGTGACCGTAGAATTTTGAAGTAATCAGTAGGTAAGATTTGCTTGATTTTGCAGAGTCTCGTATGCCAGACCTTGTCAAAGGCTTGTTTAACGTCAAGAAATGTTGCTGCATAGTATTTACGTTCTTCGAAGTCCTTGGTAATTTTGGATACCACCCTGTGGATTTGTTCCATTGTTGCATGTTGTTTTCGGAAACCAAATTGATGGTCTGGTAGAATGTGATTGTCCAAAATAATTGGGGAGAGTTTCTCTAGGAGCAGTTTTTCAAACGCCTTTGACAAGACTGGTAATAGGCAGATTTGTCGATATGATGACGGTTGGTCTGTAGGTTTCCCTGGCTTAGGGATAAGTATTGTCATTGCAACTTTCCATTGTTCAGAGAAGTGCCGGAATCGTAGTATTCCATTAAAGAGAAAGGTTATAAATTGGTAACCTTTATGCGGTAGTTCTTGGAGAATTTTACCCGTAATTAGGTCTTGACCAGGGGCTTTGTGTGGATTCACTTTTTTATGAATGGTAGTTTTAATTTGTGAGATTTTGAATGGTTTAATCGGTGGGCTCATTTGATAAGGCATTTCCTGCAAATGTTGTATTTCTTCTAATTCATCGTCGTCCGTCGGAAGCGGTGTGAACGTGTTAGCTAGATGTTCTGCGAAGGTCCTCGCCTTCTCGCTGTTGCTTTTAGTCCAGGTGTTGTTGGACGTTCGGATTGGTGCTTTATGCTGTTGAGGATGTTTTAAATATCTGGTTGCTTTCCATAGCGAATAGTCATTAGCTTCGAGCGGAGACAAGTGTCTCAAATATTTTTGTACGTTTTGGTTTCTAATTTCAGATAGAAGATTTTTAAGTTCTGCGGAAACCCAATTTAGGTTTCGCTTGTCAACCGGGTGCTTCGATATTTACCATCTCCTTCTTAGTCTACGTTTTTCTGCGATTTTTTTCTTGACTATGATCGACCAGTTTGTTGAATTAATGTATTTGACCGGTTCCGGTGTGATCTGGCAGCTGCATTTTGGACAACCCAATTAAAGAGTGCCACAGCGTTTTCCAAATCCTTAGTCGATTTTAGTGGAATATCAGTATTCAGGATTTCTTGGACTATTGCTCGGAAAAGGCTCCAGTTTGTATGTTTGTTAATGAGCGTGGATGGCTTCTCCGTGAGTTGTATGTTGGTGAGTGATCTGTTGAAAGATCAAGACAGGATCTAATATTGAGGAGGTTTAGATTTATATTTTTTACAAAGCAAAGGTCGAGTAGATCTGGTAGTTTGTTGGGGTCTGTAGGCCAGTATATGGGTTCGCCTGTAGTCAGGGGTAGTATTTCCAAGTTATTTATAGCTTTCAGATTTTCTCCTTTCGTAGTACTTGTTCTGGAGCCCCAGTGGGTATGCTTCGCATTGTAATCGCCTCCGGAAATGAATCTGTTGCCTAGTGTATGGAAATAATGTTCATAGTTTTGTTGTTTGTTGTTGCATCGTGGTGGGCAATATACGGCAGATAGAGTAAGTGGCCCTAGCCAGTCTTCGATAACTATGGATGTGGCTTGTAGGTGGGGTTCGCTGTATTTAAGGAGTTTGTGGTGTTTGATACCATTTTTAACAATTATGGCGGTGCTAGCATGGGCAGTACCGTCTGGATGTTGTGTTACGTAAAGAGCAAAACCTGGTATTTTAAGGTAGCTGCGTTCGGTAAAATGCGCTTCTGATATCAATACTACGCCGAGGCAATGAATATTAATAAATGCAATGAGTTCTTCTTTGTGGTGTAACAGCCCGTTGGCGTTCCATACAGCTATTTTAATGTGTTGGGCCATTATGGGTTTTAGTTACGATTGTGGTTAGCAGGTTCAGCATGGTGCTCATCTGTTCCATCAATTGTTTCATCATCTGTTTCAGATCTGCTATGTCGTTAGAATGTTGTGGTGGTCCTGAGTTTGGCATGTTGGTTGCTTTGCTAACGTTGTATTGGGTATTGTTGGTAGCTGCTTTGGCATAAGTGAGACCCCGTTGGTATATATTTGTGGTTGAGATCATTTTTGGTCTTTGTAAAGGAAACATTTTCAGGTAGAGTTCCTTGTAAACAGGACAACCTTTATAACTTGCGGGGTGATTCCCGTTGCAGTTTACACAAGTAACTTCTTTATACTTAGTTGTGTGTTCGCATTTTGAGGTGGAGTGTAGGCCAGTGCATTTAACGCATCTGGGTGTGCGATTACAAACGTTTTTCGTGTGACCATGTTTTTGGCACCTAGAGCATTGAGTTATGTTTTTTTAGGGCGTGGTGGTTCATATTTTACGACAAAGTGCATAAGTTTGTCGATTTTATATATGTCTTTGTTGTTATCTGATGTTTTTAAATCTACGACAGAGGGGCAGTTCTAATTTTGTCCCAGCTTGTTTTACGTTCCATATGTTGGTTACTGAATGGCCGAGAGATTGCAATTCCGTTTTTAATTCGTTTGTGTTAGTGGAAGGGTGGAAGTTTCTAAGGAAAACACGGAAACCCCGTTCTTGTTTAACCTTGTAGGTATGATATTCCGTATTTTTTTAAGCCTTTAGTTATAATCATGTATGTTTCTGGTGTTTTTGGAAGTATTTTAATTTCATCATTTGGAAGAGCCTTAATTGTGTAATTGTCTTTAGCTAGCGCTTTCAGGAATTTCATTAGGGGTTCAATTGTTTTGACGCCCGAAACAAAAATCGGTGGGGGTTTTAGTTCGGTTTTTGTGGATGTGGATGTCTCCTGTTCATTTTAATTTTCATTTTAGAGTGGAGTAAAGCGATTGGTTGGATTTAGCCAATAACTTGTGGTTTTAGGTTGTGTAGTTTGGTTCATCTGTTTATCAAGGTTGTCTTGACAACCGCGTTTTTTATTGCTGACTACTTGCCAGTTTGAGTCTTGTGATGTTGAGGCGTTATGCTAATGAAATATTGGTTAATAGTGGAATGTTGATATAAACGAAGGTTGACGTACGTCTTGAATGGGAAATTGCAAAGGTGTGTTGTTAATATTCGGTAGGACATATTGATAATTTTGTTGAGAATGTTGCATTTGTTGTATTTGTTGTGCTTGGTCTATTTGCATAGGAGTAAATTGCTGGACTCCCGGAGCCGTTGGGGTTGGGTTATTGTAATAGTAAGCCAAAAGACATTTATTATTTATTGCCAGTAAGTAAGACAAAATGTTTCGAAAATGCACGTAAATTGAATTATTAAATAAATAAATGTAGTATTCTTACGATACGCGACCGCCGGGTCACTCGCTTATCTAGCCTCGCCTGATTCCAGCCGTGATCGGGCACAAACTTACACCTTGATATTCAAACGAGAACTACAATTCATTATTATTATTCATATAGTGATTCTGTGCTGGGTGAAGTAAACTATTTTATTTTTGTTGTAAAGATAGTATATATATATATTTTGCCTCATTAATATGCAGTTTATTTTATAGGTAATGTCTCTGACGTAAGGCAAACTCGCCTTTTGTTAGTCGAGAATGCCTTGAAATTGGATAGTAGTATGTTTTGTTAATATTTTTAATTATACGCGAAAAGCAGCTATCGGATTTAATGGTCGTTCTAGCAGGACAAAGTGCAGTTTATAGAGATTTTAGTGATTTTACATGAAATAAATGCCGAATACGAGACAGGTAGTTGAATATTGTGATTATATTCGTTAAATTGGTTTTAATGGGAAATGAATTCCAGTAAATCTGCCACTTTATAAAAGTTAATTAATCAGTCAAGTGCATGCAGCATACTGAGCTTATATTGATAAAACATGGTTATTTTAACATAAAATAATACAACGTTGTGATCCATGCTATTTAACAAGTGCCTTTTACAATATGGTTTTACTTCTAAATGTGACGATAAAAATTTAAAAAACTAACCCGGATTATTTGATTGGTATATTTTAATCCGATGTATAGCGCATTTACAAAAAATCAGTTGTACAATATAATGGTCAAGACAATATAATAATTAAGAAATATTTAAAAGCTTCTATATGTTTGGGAATGTGGCAAGATTAAAGTATTTATCTTTAATTTTTAAATGTGAGAATTTATCCTCATAATTGCCCCCTAGAATTGAATCTCTGATTTTTACAAAACTGTTTTTCTATCACTATATCTGTCTATTGCGCTGGTTCAAGACCTAAGGGTGAAAAATTACTAAATGACCGTAAACTACAGCATCGTCATGGTAAATTTGGAAAATAAATAAACAATTAAAATAACCTTAAAGTACAAAGAAAATTAAATTTATTTACATAAAACTCTGCACAGTTAGAGTAAATAGTATTGAAAATTACACTACTCATTGTAGCCCCGATCAGCAGTTACGATCTTCTCGAGCCGCAAACTAATACAACCATGCGTGTTTATAATGGAAGCCCTTGAGCTGTCCTTAGTGTTACAATTGACCTTCGACTTGACTACGCTCTACATGTAGGAGGATCATAGTCGGGAGTAGAGAGTGGCCACAAGTCGAGAGACCAGTGGAAATACAAATTGTTGTATAGTCATGCTTGGGTTCATGCTTTATAAGCTGGGGCGGAGTTTTGCTAAAGCACGTTCTCACACTCAAAGGCCACCTCTTCTATCCAGAGCTTGACAACTGTTTCGAGCACGCCGATATAGCTATCGCTTGTCAGCTTTAGGCCTTCCTCGAAGAAGTGGGGCATTACGACATTTCCTTCGCTGCTCACAAGTCCCAGCACCATCACTTCCTGCCTTGAATGAAGTTCTTTTTGTCCGACAAGAATCTCAGGTATCCAGAGCTGTCGTACTTGATGTCATTTAGCAGTACTTGATCCTTTAACTTCCTGTCTATCTTGTTTTTCTGTCAAGACTTTGTGGTTCCTCAGAACGAAATACTTGTAGTACACGTCTATTTCTTTCATCAGATCAGTCATACTACGCCTAGGACTTTAATGTTTTTTCAATTGGTGTTATTTTGCAATCAGTTCATTTCCTGTGAGTTGCTTTTTTTTATTGGCAATCAGAATACATAAGATTCTATAAGCTAATATTATAAATGTGGTACTGACGTTGTGAGGGCCCGTTAAGTGAGAGACCCTTTTCATGGAGAGAATTATTAACGTGATGAGAGCTTATCCAGGGAGGGGTCCTTTTCAATGGAGATCGGTAGGCCAACGGCACTTGAGTAGTTCAGTCGGGTATTACTGTATTGCGGAAGAAGATGGCAAGGGCGTCGTGTATCATCTGATTGGTTATGTACCACGGTGCATCGGTGATGGATCGTAGGATTTTAGAAAGGCAGCGTTGCATAATAGCAAGATTTAATGTGGTAGTACAACCCCAAAGTTCAATTCCATAAGACCAGATGGGTTCAATGATGGCCTTATAGATCAGGTGTTTGTTATTTAAGGATAATGGGGAATGGCGACCTAGTAACCAGTGAAGAGTTTTGATTTGAAGTTCGATGTATTTTTTAATAATGTGTTTCTTTTAGGTGAACTTGTCGAAGTGAAGACCCAAGTACCTCATTGTTGAAAATTGTGGTATCTTAATGTTGGAGGGAATGACACTTTGCGTAAAGTAAAAGTCACCTAGGTTGATTTAGACTCGTTAATCTTTATTTTCCAGTTATTGAGCCATTTTTCAAGTTAATTAAGGCGGATTTGGACGTGTTCGAATGGGGTGTTTAAGTCTTTATGCCTCGCAAGGATGATTGTGTCGTCAGAGTATACTCCTACAATTGTGATCGAGGTGGTTGGGAGGTTGGAGGTGAATAACGTATAGAGTAAAAGTCCCAGGACGCTTCTTTGTAGAACCCCAGATTGAATCGGATACACTACTGAGACTTCATTGTTAATTCGTGTTTAAAATTGTCTCTCTGTTAGGTGGTATTCAAGGAACTTGTGAAATTGAGATTTGTTGTAATGTATGTTTGAGTCCTTTGCGCCAAACTTAGTCGAAAGCCTGGCGAATATCCAGAAAAACGACTATGCAATAGGCTGATTGCTCAAACGCCGTATTAATCTCATGTGTGATGTGGTAGCACTGTTGTATAGTTGAGTGAAATCGATGGAAACCAAATTTGTAATCCGGAATGCAGTTAGTTGCCGCGAATTTGGGGTTGAGGATTCGTAGCACAAGTTTCTCGGGGAGCTTGGAAGTCACTGGTAGTAAACTTATAAGGGTTTAGGGATGAGTATTATTTCCGCTTTCTTGAATTCCTTTGGCCAATACTGAAGTCGAAGTTTAGCGTTAAATATGTATGTTAGAAGCAATATTCCTTTTCTTGGGAGCTCGCGGAGCAGTTTAGGTGTAATTTGGTCCGACTCCGGTGCTTTCTTGAGACTTAATTGTTGGATCTCAGATTTAATTGTTTTTGTTGTGAGTAATGGTAAGGGAGGAGGGGGTATTTCAAGTGGTGGTTGAAGATCACGGAGTTCAACATCGGATAAATCATCGTGTGGTTGAAATACTCCGGATAAGTGGAGTGCAAACAATTTTGCCTTTTCTTTATCGCTCTTGGTCCACCCAAGTGCTGGAGGGAGTTTTCGTATTGGTGGGGATGGAGTTTGGGGTGTTAGGGGAGATTTGATCTGATTAAGGTTGAGCTGTAGCTATTAAATGAGACATCCCTCAAAGTTTTGAGTTTTGCCTTCAGCTGATTACCGAGGTTGTTGAGTTTTGTTTTATCTGATGGCTTTTTTGCCATTGAGCTCTGGTTTTTTTTTAAGCAACTAGGAGTTTAACTTCCAAGGGGATATTGGTAGATGTTACGAGTTTTCTCTGTACCTTGGAAGTAGCTAGGTGTAGCTATAAGTTGTGAATTCTCTTTTCCATCGCAGCTTCGTAATTTCAATTGTACTAACACATTTATTGTTCTTCAATTTTCTAATGATTTTTGTGTGCTTTTCAGAATTGTTGTTTTTGTATGCTTTTTTAAGTGTATTATATCTACACTTTACCTTAGTATCACTTTATCTCTTTTTGTTTACTTTTAAGCACGGACATGCTTAATCGCTATATTTTTGAAAAAAGTTTAGAAAACATCCTCTTTTTATTTACGGTAGTTTTTCTTTTTATTAATTTGCTTGGGCAACATAACGCCTTTTTTCCTATATAAATTCTTGAATTATGCATATAAAATATTATCCACCTTAGTAAACGAGATTTTAAGGACATAGTAAAACAGAGGTTGGATAAATAACAGGCAGATTTTAAGTCAAAAAGAGTGACAACAGACAATAAAATAAAAGTAGGAAGAAAATACAAACAATTGCTTTTTATAAACTTTCTTACATTAAAATGGGGATAGAAAAGGGCGTTTTCGAAAAGATATCACAAAAATAATTATAACAAGGCAACTTTTAGTCAACTCTGTTTAATGTTGTATTGATAATATTTGAGAAGTGGTATTATATATAGATAATATTAAGAAGTAATAGGAGTGAAGAAAATAAGAGCGTCCTGCAAATTGTGCATCAGTTATTATGTGCAAATAACATTATTCTAATACGAAGAAACAAAGTTAAAAAATACTTCTAAAAATAGAAAAAGAAGCTAGAGAGCTCGATTTAAAAGTAACTCACAAACAAAATATACGACATTAAAGGAAAACGCGCATGGAATAGAAGTTCAAGTGTTAGCTATCCAAGCAATACCTTTTACAGTTTTTAGGAAGTTTCCACAAAAATAAGTTGCAAGGGAAAAATCTGATGATCCAGCCTGCCATGGGATGGCACCATGTAATGAGATAAGGCTGCTTGGAAACATTTGTTCTAGTGCAGTAACGATATCTTGTTAGAACCACAGTGGTGCATTGCCATGTTCGTTGAGTCTGGTCTGCAGGAAATTGCGCAACATCGCTCGTCCCATTTTTTTAAATAAAAATAACTTCTATGATACCAAATTATGTAACAGCATACCAAACAGTTACACCCTGAGTGTGGAGAGGTCGCTTATGGAGTTCTTGAGAATTTTGTGGTACCTAGTGATAAAAATTTACATTTTTTAAGTTTCTGGTCCGCTATTAGTTTGTGTGGAACTTGAAATCGCACATCCCGGTCAGATATTCCCAAGGTGAGAGCATGTCTAGCGGTGGAACGTTGTGGCAATATGGCAACAGTTTGCTTTTCAGACGCGATATTCTCGATTATCAAAACGTTACAGGATCTACCAGGCGATATCCGTTTTAATGCTGAAACAGTTTGTCATAAATTCCCAGTGCATCACAGTCACAGAATCACCAGTTTACCCCATGATGGGCACTAAAATGACATTATGCTGCTCAAATATGTACGACTCGAGCACCATCTACCAATGCATTGCACGCAGCGGTTAATTCAAGAAAGGAAGGTTATTCTACCGCACTCTGTACCACTGGGAATTAGCAGTTGTTGCTTTGGAAACGTTGAAGTGCTTTGATATTTAAAGATTTTGCGTAACTCCAGAACTGAATTCTGTAAGACCAAATGGAAACTAATATTACTTTATACAATACAACCTTGTTACTTAAGGATAGCTGGGATGTACATCCTAATATCCATATTATTTGAATCTTATGTCGAGTTCCTTTCTTGTAGTTGTGATGTGCTCTTTCTAGGTTACTTTTTTGTCAAGGTATATTCAAATGTATTTAAAATAATCTTTTTTGACGTGAATATGTCATTTAAACTCACTGAAATGTTTTTTTATTGACAATAATGTTAATTTACAATCTACTTAACAAAAGTATTCAGTAAATGTGACGCAAGGGGAGGCAATGAAAGGAAAAGTCATCCATTGATGACACTCCCTAGGAGCACCATTTACGGGAGGTTGGTGAGGTCTTCAAGCCATGTTTTCTTCAGTCTTCGTATTGGTGGATGATAAGTGGAAAACTTGTGAATTGGTGAATTGCTGTGTCCATCTAACTTCTGGTGGTAATTTATCGCATTTCTTTTGATTTCATCGACGACGAATGAGACGTCTAGGTCTTGGTGGATTGTTTGGTTGGTTACAAACCAGGGCGCATCAACAATTGCGCGGAGGGTTTTTGACTGACATTGTTGCAGTGTTTTTATTCTGGTCGGTTTAGCACATCCCCAAAGTTGTATACCAAACGTCCAAATTGGTTTGAGCATCGTTTTGTAGAGTAGCAGCTTATTTCGGATCGATAACTTTGAATGTCTACCAAGGAACCAGTACATTTCACGGTACTTGAGGTTTAATTGTTTGCGCTTAGTTTGTATGTGTTTGTTCCACGTGAGCCGTTGATCAAGATGTAGTCCCAAGTATTTTACGTCGGTTTTTACCGGTACTGGAGCATTATTAATGCTGACAGGCGGGCAAATATTGCTTTTCATAGTAAATGTTATTTGGGCTGACTTTGATTGATTAACTTTTATGCGCCACTTTTCTAACCATGTGCTGATTATATTGAGGTGTTGTTGGAGGTTGGAAGTTGCACTATCCACATTTTCATGGGCGGAAAGTATTGCCGTGTCGTCAGCGAAAGTAGCAGTCACAGTGCTGTCAGTTTCTGGCAGGTCAGCAGTATAGACAAGGTAAAGTAGGAGGCCCAGGACGCTTCCCTGCGGGACACCGGATTTGATGGGGTAATATGGGGATAGTTTGTTATCGCAATTGACAGAGTAATAGCGGTCTGTTAGGTATGACTTAAGGAGCAAGTAATAGTAGCTCGGTAATGACTCTTTTAGTTTATATAGCAGCCCTGTGTGCCAAACCTTGTCGAAGGCCTGGGACACGTCCAGGAACACAGCGGCGCAATACTTCTTTTCTTCTAGAGAGGATGAGATTTCATTTACTATTCTGTGCGTTTGATGTGTGGTTGAATGACCCTCTCGAAAACCGAACTGGTGTTGTGGTAGGTGTTGAAATATGTCTGTATCTTGGCGAAGTCGTTTAAGAAACAGTTTTTCAAATAGTTTACTCATTATAGGCAAAAGGTTTATTGGCCGATAGGAAGTCACACTTTCTGGTTACTTGCTGGGTTTGGGTATCGTTAATATATGTGCGTACTTCCAGGTGATTGGGTAATATGAGAGACTTAACATCCGGTTGAAAATCGTAGTTAGGAGTACGACAGTTTTCTTGGGCAGCATTTTTAGAATTTTTCCAGTTATTAAATCATGACCTGGCGCCTTAAATTGGTTCAGTTTTTGAATTTCATATATAACTTCAGCGGGAGTAAACGGGTTTATTGGGAGTGACATTTGACACGGGATGTCTAGAGATGCTTCGATTGCGTTGTCTCCAGGGGCTGCCGTTGCTTCAAAGGGAGTGAAGACGTCGGATAAATGCTCTGCAAAAGTGGTTGCTTTATCTATAGGAGATCTTGCTCATGTTTCATCTGTTCTCCTGATAGGTCTTTTGGCTACTTGAGGCCTCTGAAGATTCATTGTGGCTCTCCAGATTGAGTGATCCTCTTGTTTCAAGTTCGTTAAATACTCAGTGAAGTTATTATTTTGTATCTCTCTTAACAGTTTATGAAGTTTACGCATTAAACGATTGTAGATAGCTTTATCAGCAGGATTATGTGTCCTCTGCCACGTTCCTCTGGCTCTCCTCTTTTCTGCTATCAGTTCTTTAACCGTTAAATGTATGGAAGTAGTAGGTTTTTCATGATCAGTTCCGATAGGGGTTGACTCCCAGGCAGCCTTTTGGATTACATTAGTGAGATGATTAGTTGCTTCGTCTAGTTCGTTGGGGTCTTTATTCGTAGTTTAGGATTTGTGTTGTCTTCTAAGTATTGTTGAAAAGTTCCCAGTTTGTTTGTGTAGACACTAGTTTGTGGTTGAGTGATTTTTTGATAGTAGAGGTACATAAGTTTAGTATGACTGGCGAGTGATCTGACGACAGGTCATTACTTGCTTCTACCATTACGTAATTGGTAGCTATACCATGGGAGATATAGAAATCCAATAAGTCGGGAAGTTTATTGTAGTCTGACGGCCAGTAAGTGGGCACTCCGGAGGAGTGGCAAGTGAAGTGGTTTTGTGTGATTGATTGTAAGAGATTACGACCTTTTGTTAGTATAATTCTAGAACCCCAGTGGGTGTGTTTAGCATTCCAATCGCCACCCGCAATAAATTTACTGCCCAGAGCAGAGAAGAAGCTATTATATTGGTGAGTAGAGATGTTATGTCTGGGGGGACTGTAGATAGCTGAGACAACGAAAGACCAACAAAAGGAGTTGATTTTAACATTTGTAGCCTGTATGAATTCTGTTTGATAGTTTTTCACTTCAAAATGTGATATGGAATTTTTAACGATAACCGCAGATCCTGCAAGGGCAGTGCCGTCTGAATGCGTTGTATGGTAGATAGAATAATTGGGTATTCGAAACATGGTTCTTACAGTAAAATGTGTTTCACTCGCTAACATAATGCCAATTTTATTCATTTTTAAGAAAGCTATTAATTCTTGTTTATGGTTTATTAACTCGTTTGCGTTCCACGTCCCAATTCTTAGTATATTGGCCATTAAGGAGTTATTTTGTTTATGACAGTTGTTATCAAGTTGAGCATTATATTATTTTGATGCATTAATTGAGCAAACATATTTTTAAATTCGGCTAGAAAGGTGGTTAGCTGTTCTCCTAGGTTGACTTGCTCGTTGGGACTTCCTTTGACGACTTCACTGTAAGATTGCATATGGTTTATATGTGGCATCATGTTGGGTTGCAGCGGAGTGGCTAGGACAGGGTTAGATGGTTGTGAAGGTATCACTCTTCTATTAGGTGTTGTTTGATTATTTGCTTTGTAACGCATATTTATTAAGTTTTTGTATGTTAAACATCCTTTATAGTTTGCAGGATGGGTGCCCTCACATAGAGCGCATTTGGCTGGCCTTTTGGCTTTGTACCGTTTTGGTGTCGTGGTCATCACGCATTTGACACATTTGTACTGTCTCAGGCAGTAAGCCTTCGAATGGCCGTAATTTTGGCACCTTTGCATTGTATGATATCTCGTCTTTTATGGGGCTTCAACAGTTATTCTACAGTTGCAGAGGAATTTTACATCATAAATACTTTTATTGTTTGGGTTAGGTTCCAAGTCGACATAGAAAAGTGGAAACGGATCTTTGCTAACCTGTGCCTTATGTTTGTTATATTTCGGACTTTATGGTTAAGTTGTTGGAGTTTTCTTTAATCGTGTCAGTCGGATGGTGTGATGGAGATATCGGATCACTACTCTGTATGCCCGCTCTTCTTTGGGCTGATAGGTGTGATGGATAATGTTTTCTTCTCTTAAGTGCCTGATAATATTTCTGTATGTTTCGGAAGTGAGGTTGAGTTTAACTGTATTTTAGCAAGTGTTTTGCTGTAATATTGCTCATTCTCAGCAACTTTAGCAATATTCTCAATCATTCCGTTGTAGTTGTGACCCATATATAAATATAAGGAGGCTTAATAGCTTTGGTTGTATTTTATTTCTTCCAGAACTCTGAGGGGTGGTTGGTTTTATATTTGGCCAGATAGTGGTTGGAATCGATTTTGAGTTATGGTTTGCGGTTGCATCGTAGGAATATGTTCGGCAGGTTTGTTCGACCGTTTTCTTTTTTCGTCACTTGCCAAGAGTGGGCATTGGTTTCTCCATCTACTTCGATGTCATCGCTGTCGTTAGTTTGCATTGTCGATGGGTCATCAGAGTGAGCTGCTGCTTAAATAAAATCTGGGGTTGAAGTTGTAGGGAGGAAATGATTGGTTATGCGAATGATGGGTAGGGTTAAATTGTTCTGAAAATTCTGCGACCGCCATAAGGTGTCTGTTGGTAAGTTTGTTGCAGTTGGGGCTGGTTATAACTTAAATTAATTACATACCCGTAAGTGGCGTTAAGATTGCCAGTATTAATTGGATACATATTACTCCATTAGTTGAAAATCGAAAACTTTAGTCCGATAATTCAAGTATTTAATCGGTGCGCTTGACCTAAGGTCAGCAGCGAGGCGCGCGATTGTGGTTATCGCGTAAAGCAATTCACCGTACGTCGTTCACTTATCAAGCGTGTAACACTGCACTTTCAAAGATAGTAGAGCACGTCAAGCGTATGTTTACTCTTTGAAAGCCAATTGGCAACTTAAACTGAAATGGAACTAACTTGTTTTAATGTGCAAGTGATTTCACGAATTTACTTTCGTTAATTTTAATACGTCATCAGAGCTATTGGTACGTTTATTATTGTGTATTCTGGATAAGTGCAGGGGCATAATATAAAAATATAGTCGGCAAAAATGGCTGTCATTGTGATTTCTTAACACGGAAGGTCTAAAGTGTATATCTGATCTAGCATAAGGCTCAAAACACTAACAGAGTGTGCTCCCGCTTTGGTCATAGGTTGTAGGAAGGTTGTAAGATGTCTTGTGAGCTGATATTCTAGATTTTTGAATAAACATCACTTGTGAAATTTTCTATTGGATATGGTAATGTTGAGTTCTTAAGACGTAGTTGAAGATCAACATTTTCTGGGAAACTTTGGAGTAATTTAACTGTAATTAAGTGTTTACTAAATCGCTTTGTTCTTTCTTCATCACTATAAGACCAGATTCCATTAATTTTTCGAATAGGGGAAATGAAAGCAGCGGGACATTTTTTTTGCCTTCCATAGCATGTAGTCATATTTTTTGAGTATTTCTTTTTCAGGGATTTTGGCTTTAATATTTAAGAAGCAATTTTTGTTATAAGGAACGCTTAGTTGCATATTGAAGGGTGGCAGGTTTTCACTTATTTTTTATTTTATTTGGTGTATTTAATGAGATTTTGATTATAAAATTTTTGTCCAGATGTTCTCTGTATTGTTGGTATGTTTGTGTAAAAGCTAAACTTTTTATTTCTTGCAGCCGTGCTTATTGTACAAATTACTGTTGTATGGTTAAAAGCTCGATTGTAGCATTTTGTGACATCTATATAATTAGAATAAACTCCCTAGGCAACAAAGAAAGCTATGGTATCTGGGAGCTTGTTTAAGTTACTTAGAAAGTATGTACACCTACTTGTGGAGACTCGACTATATAAGATGCTCTTCTGTAATGCCTTTTCTCTCAAATTGATTAGCTTCCTCCCATAAAATTATTTCCCGGCCTTGCAAAGAATTATTAAAATTGTCTAATTAAATGATGTGGCTCTTCACCACGTACGATGGTCTTGGGCAGGGAGAGACTATAGACGTTAAGGCAACTACATTCGCTTCACCTACCTCTGGAATTACTTCTACATCTACTTATATATTGTAAAGAGTAGATTTTAAATCTGCAAATGATAATAAAAAAATAGTAAGGTTTACTTTTAATATTTGTGATACTGCACATAGTGACTTTATTAAATGTCAAAAGTTTTATTATTCAAAATATAATTAGATCTGTATATAATATGTAAAAGTAAATGAACAATCTATAATACATTACAATTCAACGTGAGGAAATTGAAGAGGGTTTTTTTTTTGACAAATAACAGGACAACGGCTCACGTTCTTCTTTTATTAAGTTTTACCTGATTAACAAATATTATTTTGTTATGCAAGGTATATGTAAATATACAAATATAATAATAAAATTATACTATAATAAGGCTAAGTGTTTGAATTCTGCAAATTATTGCGAATTTTTGTATAGGTTTTTCTACTGTAGGAGGTTCTGGTGGTATCAGATGGGGTTCTAACCTTATTACCAATTTAATGTGGTGTGAACATTCGTAATAGTTTGCATTGTGGCTCTCTCCACAGTTTGCACCTATTGGTGATTCATTTAATTTCTTGGTACAGTCGCTGTGAACGTGATTACCTGCGCATTTAATACATATTGGCTTTAGGTTATAGTAGAACAGTCATACTGTTGACAGCGATGGCACTGAGGTATGTTCTTCAATTTCTTCTCGTACGACTATTACTATCGAGTGGTAAAATGAGGTTAGCGAGATGTGCTTGACTTATTTATTTTTTTGAGATCTACTGCGCAAACTGTCAGTACTTTTTTGTTTTACGTATATAAGTGGGTTACTTTTATAACTGGTAATTTCTTGATTAGTTAGTCTTTAAGTTCGTAGTAGTAAAGGAACTGCGTTGTGCAGATATACTGGTGGAGCTTTAATGTTTGTGTTTTTTCAAAGCTGTTGTTATCCGATAATTCTTGCTACTACAGCTTCCACCTGCGGTGATAAGTAATATTTCTTGCTGATTAGAATATCTTGTGTGATTCATGCGTACCATTTCTGCACCTCATTAACGGTGGATAATAAATTATCTAATTTGGATTTATTTCACAATTGATAATTTATTTTTAATTCATGGGCGGTGATTGTTTGCAATGTTTATAGAAATAAGTAAAATAAATTTTGTTATTATTGCTGTTATCCTACTGTTATCGGACAGCATGTAAGGCATACGCATCGATTCACTGCTCGTATTCGACCAAAAATTAATCATAAAATTTATTTAAATAAAGTTGCGTTCCTTATAATTAACTATAAACTTAAACTTTTATATCACTTTCGCCCACAATAATTTTAATTTTGGTGGACAAACCCACTCCACTCTTTTTTATTTTGCGCCATTACACTCGCTTCTTGCCACGATTTACCTTTCTTGGCTAATATTTTTCCCACTACATCATCCCACGTTTCTCTTGGCCTTCCTTTGTCCCTTTTTTAACGACCTTTGTATTCTATACTCGCTTAACCTGTCTGCTGTCTCCCATACGTTGTAGATGGCCGCACCAGCTGAGTTGTCTCTTCTCTATAAACTGATGTATCGATTCGATTCCCAATTCCTCCCTCACTACATCATTCCTTATCCGATCTTTTAATGTTATTCCTTTCACTCTACTCAAATACCTCATCTCTGCTGCTTGTATTTTACTTTTCATCCTCGTTGATGTAACCTATGTCTCGCATCCGTAAGTAAGTATAGGCCTATAAATTGTTTAGTATACATTCATATTTGTTTGTTGTCACTTTTGTTGACAAAGTTATCTTTTATTGCATAGTATATTTTGTTGGCTTTTTCCACTCTCTTTATGAGATCTAATTCTTGTCTTCCCGTTTCTTCTATTGTGACTCCTAGATATTTGAAGTGTTGTACTTGCTCTATGTCTTTACCTTCTATTTGTATTTTAATTGTGTAAGGTTCTTTTGAAATTACCATCACCTTAGTCTTGTTTGTATTTAATTTCATGCCATGTTTTTTTAAAGTTTCGTTCCAGATCTGTAAGTTGGTTTGTTGGTCTCTTTCATTTGCTGCCATTATTACTACGTCATCTGCAAACGCACATTCTGTTATTTCAACTACTTGTAAATTTCTGTATCCCAGTTTTAGCTTTTTAACACTTATTACATTTTTTATAATGTCGTCCATGAATACTGTAAATAGCACTGGGCTCAGTACTTCTCATTGTCTAAGTCCTTCTTTTATATCGAAATTTTTAGACCTATTATTTTTGCTGATTACATAATTGGTGTTGTTCCTATATAGACTTTTAATCGCTACTAACAGGTTATCATCGATATTTCTCTTGGCCAAACTTTCCCATACCATCTTTCTATTTACCATGTCAAATGCTTTGTTCAGGTCTATGAACGCAAACAGCATCTTCACTGATCTATCTATTATCTGTTTTAATGTAAATATATGATCTTGTACACTAAGACCCTTTCTAAATCCACTTTGCGACTGTGATAATGTCTTCTCGATTTTTCCTCTTAATCTTCTCTCCAATATACGTTCCTAGATCTTCATGGGTATGCTTAATAGGGTAATTCCTCTGTAGTTGTCACAGTTAGTTCTCTCTCCCTTTTTGTGGATTGGGAGAATTTTTCCTATTTCCCACTCTTTAGGTATTGTTTTTTCCCTCCAGACTTTAATATAAATCGTTAATAATAACATTTCTCCGTCTTCACCCATATATTTTATCATCTCTGTCTTAATTTGGTCATGTCCGGCTGCTTTTACAATTTTAATTCCTTGTATTGCTTCTCTCATTTCTTACAACTCTATTTTTTCAACATCTTCATTTTCTGAAATCTTAATGTATGTTTCCCTTAATTTATCCTCTTTTCTTCTTTCCTCTTCTTTATCCTTTTTATTCTCTATCCCTGTCGGACTGTCGGACAAAATACTCTCTCCATCTCTCCATTGTTTCCTGTTCACCTACTAAAATTTCACCTCGCTTATTTTTTAATTTACCCTCGTACATTTGTTTACCGTTTCGTACTGATTTTAGTATTTTTTAAAATAATTTCCGATTCTCCTTGCTGTTTCTCTCCAGTGTTTCTCCAAATTCTTTCCATGTATCTTGCTTAGCTTGTAGTACTAAATCTTTAACTCTTATTCTTTGCTCCTTATATTTTTTGTAAGTCTCTTCCTTTCTATTATTTAAGTATTTTTTCCACATTTCCTTTTTGATCCTAACCTGCTTCTTAGTGTTTGTAATTTCACCATGCTTTTTGTTTTTTGGTATTTGTTATTCTAGTTGTTCCACACACTTCCGTTGTTGCTTTTAATATTACATTTTTAAACATTTCCCATAATTGTTATAGATTTTGCTTCTTCTACACTTCCTTGCAGTTATCTTATTTTTCTACTAACGCTTTCTTTGTACCTGTTCCTAGCTGCTTCATTATTTCATTTGTAAGTTTTTTTTTGTTTGAAATTCTACTTTCTTGGTTATCTGTTTTCTTTCCTCTTTCGTATTAGTTTCTTCTCTTTCTACTTTTGCCACTAGTAGATAGTGGTCGCTAAATATTTCTGCTCCTCTTCTAACCTTAACATCTTTCACTGTTTTTCTGTTGTTCATCTCGACTAATATATAATCTATTATAGATCTTTCCTTCCTGCTTGTCACTTCTCTCGTAAACTTATGTATATCTTTGTGGTTATAGAACATATTTGCTATTACTAAATTATTTAGTGTGCAATAGTCTATTAACCGTTCTCCATTGTTGTTTTTTGTTATTTCGCCAAATTTTCTTACTACTTTTATATCTTTATTTTCGTTTATTCGCACTCTGCTGTTTAAATCTCCTGTTACAAATATCCTTATTCACTTTTGAATCGTTCTCGTCCGGTCCATACGCTACTATTATTGTTATTATCTTTCCATTTGTTTCTTTAAGTTCTATCGTTAACATTCTTTCGTTCCAGTCCTTCCAGTTTTGGATAATTACAGCTTTATTCTGTTTGATTATACAACCAACTCCTGCTGCTGCTCTTTTATTCTCTGGAACTCCACTGTAAATGAGTATGTGCTTGTCTACCAGATTCATTATTCCTTTGCCTTTCTTCTTAGTCTCCGTTATAGTTAATATATCTGGTTTTGCCTTTGTAAATTCATTTACTAACTCGTTTTTCTTTCCGGATAAACTTCTAATGTTCCAGGTGGCCAATTTCCATATTCTGTTCTTGTTATTTAGTTTCGGTACTTCCCTATTTGGTATTCAATTCATTTGTCTAGTCATATTCCTTTTTCCATTGTCATTGTCATCCTCTTTGTATCCCGTGCCCTGTGTAGTTATTAGTTTTTTGGTTGTTGTCTTGAAAATTTTATACGTCTATCTTCTTTGAGTGACCTTTATTTTTTAGTATTTCATCATTTTGTTCTTCTGTTAATTGTTCTACTTTGTAGCTTTCCCCATTTACTATCAGCTTGTTGTGAACTACAAACGCTCTATTTTCACTTTCTCTTGCTTTTTTCATGTGTTGGATTAGAATTTTTCTTTCTTCTTGTATTTTCTTTCAGAAATCTTCCGTCATATATACTCTAGTTTCCTTCAATTTTTTAGTAGCTCTAAGAATTCCTATCCTTTTGTTATTAGAGTTCAGTTCTATTAGGATAGGCCTCTTTTGGTTGTCTCTATAGCTTCCTAGTCTAAATATATCTTTTATTTCAGTTTCTATATTAATTTGTACCTCCATATCACTTAGCAGAGTTCTAATTTTTTCTTTTAGTTGTAATTCAACTTCCTCATTCACATCATGTATTGCGTGTATTATCAAATTATTTTTTCGTACCTCCCTTTCTAGGTTATCTATTCTTTCTTCTTGTTCTGTTATCTGCTTTTTCATTTGTGCATTTTCTTCCTTTAATGCCACCTTCTCCTTATTAAGCTAATCTATTTCAGCTTTTAATGTATAAAACTTTTGTTCTATGCGCGTTTCTCGTTCATTTATTACATCTAACTTCCTCATAATTTTATTTAGTTTTTCTTCCATTGCTGTAATTTATTTTTGTAGTATGTATGTAGTCTGGAAACAAATTTGTATATATGCGGCCTCGAGAACTTCACTTTGCATAATGTGTTGCTTATTCTGAATTTGTCTTGATGGATTTTATATTTTGTGCTTTTGGGTAATTATCTTGTCACCCACTACTTCATGCAATTCTCAACCTTCTCAAATTTTCTAACCTTAATAACTTTTATTAATATTAAATTTACTCACTGTTCTTTAGTTCTTTCAACTCAACTTCATTTAACCATTCTTCTGCATGCGTGTTATTTTCACTTATACAATCCCTATTTGAATTATAGTACTCGATATGCTCCAATTTGGGCTTTAATATCGGAGTAATTTGTTATCTGATAAGTTTATGTGTGACCTTCGTAATACGCGCAATTTCGTGTAACCTAGGAGCGTTCGGCACCATCTTGCGGTCACTGTGAGCTGCGTATACACTCAGGGGGCCCCGGGGGCGATTCCTAGGTACAGGAAAATCGTCCTGGCAATGTTGAGGCTGGGTTTCGCTAATGCGGCTGTTCAGGCGGGGACACGCAGCGGCTCCCGCTGTTGTAGAGCTGAATTTGATGCACGCCGGAATTGAAGTTATTTAGGTTAATTAACGGCGTATGAAACGATTCGACTTATGTTCCTCTTAAATGACAGTAATTTATTCCATGAATGCGATCAGATTTTTAAAGATCGAGATAGACGACCAGTTTGATTTGAAGCAGTACATCAGGTTTGCTTTTAATAAAGCGGAAACAGATTACTCGTAGATTAGATACAGTCGTGAGATTAATGTGGAAATTCAAGCGAAAAATCGTTCGACCAGCATTATTGTATGCCGCAAAAGTTTGTACTGAGGGCTGTAAGGTAAAGCAAAGCAGACAACTGCTCTTAAAGCAGTAGGTCTTAGGGGTTAAGGCGATATGTGTTTATGAGGCGGTGGTCATCGAGGTCATCTTTATTATGATCAGATCTTGTGCAGGTAGCTACAGAAAAATCGGAAAGTGGAGATGTTTAGGCAGGAATTAAACCTGGGTTTGGCCGAAATTGGACATCTGCAGACAAAGTGGGTTTTGCATTTGTCGCCGGGGAGGATGTTTTCGTGGCCAGAAGTTACCTCGACGCATTGAAGGCCAACAAAACCTCTGGATCTTGCTTTGTCGTTTTTTACAACGGTAACGAGATCCACCATCGGGGAATTAAAATTACGGACGAGTGCCTAATGTTTCTTGCTTTAGAATAAATAAAGAAATTTTTAAAAATGCTTAGTTTCTTCAGATAATAGAGTGGCTTTATAAGCATTAGCGGTTATGAGAATGCCGAGTTGCTTGCCAATGAAGATTTGAACGCTCACTAAGCAAGCACTACGAGATTATTGTTTAATTGAACTAAAGCGTATGGGGCTGCATCGGGTCTCACCAAATATTGCGGACATCCCGAGATCGCTAGATAATTCAAGCCTGAATACGCATAAGTTTGAGCAACAGGTGGTGAGTAGCAACCATGGGCGCCTTGGCTAGACCGTTTATTTCTACACTGACAGTAGGCCAGCCAACGGACGAGTTTATTAATACTAACACTGCGTAGTTTATTACGGCTCATAGTAACTTCCGAGCCTATCTTGTAAAGACAAACTTTAGGAGAACGAGACACTTTGTAAGGGCGGGCTGACCGCTGAAGGATCATCACCGTACGTGAACGGAAAGGCGGCTCATCGAGGAAGAAGCCAAGTAGCTACAGTCGCTGCAGGACATTTGCCGAATTTTCGACGACAGTTGAATGATTGCCCTTAATAAACCATAGTCTTATGGGGCAATGAAAGAATGATTTTGAAAATAAATATCTTTTGCAGTGTGTCTATTTGCAAATTCATATGAGAGCGCAGAGTACATAGAATAATACTGACTATAAGAAGCTTATTATTAGAAATGCCAAAAATATGAACCTGTCCTAACAGAAGGCAGTTAAAATCTTAAAGAAGGTTGACCAACTCTATGGAGATTATGATTCGATTAAGGCAAACGTCAAAGTAAGGCGGGTATTAGCTGAAATAACAGTTTTGACTAATAAATTGCACAAATTAAAAGTACAGTTATTCTAAACCAATTACAGAGCCTTGCAAGTGAAAACGAGTGGTATATGAACAAGTTCTTGAGTTTAAACAGAGTCGAATTGGGAGTTTGAGAAATCAAAAAATTATACAGTTGACCAGAGCATACAGAATTATGCAATAACGAAATTATGTTCTACTTGTCTTAACAATCACCTAAACCTATGTGTTGCTATACGAGTTTCTATAAACCAATAGTGAAAGTAACAGTATAACAACTCTTCCTGCATGCTATTTACTGTTGATCGGCTAGTAGGAGCAATTTTAGTTTATAGTACAACTTATCATCGTCAAGTCGATCGATGTGGTGAAGTAAACATTAATTTTTACAATGATAAGATTATCATACATACCATACATATCATCCTATCGTAAACTAAAATTAGTATTGAATTACCACTTACTCCAGTTAATGGCTCATTTTCTCCTTCCAGCTCGTTAAAAAACATCGAAGTTGGGGTATGGGAATCTTTTGTCTCCCAAGGCCAAAGTTTGATATAAGCGCGAGATATAAAAAATAGTTGGATTATTGAGACAAAGTATAGATCACAATGGACCATATTTTGAAAATTGTTAGTAACTTTTGTTACTGTTGCTAACACATGCGTGTGTGAGTACACACAAGTATGCGTATACGCAGAATAATTTGCTAATCTTTTTGTAAAATAAGGCAAAAGCAAAAAATAGGGAAAGGTAGATATAATTTCAAATAATAAACTGCTAAAAAATGTAGTTATTATAAAAGTCGTTGGGTTTTCAAAAAAATATTTTACAAATCATTTCAAATAAACGATACACGAAAAGGAAGAAAAATTACCCAATTTTAAATTGTGACTTTACAAACTTTGTTTTAAACATTTTTGCAAAATGGCAACTATGAAGCAGAAAACGTTTTGAGTTCTTAAGTTTGCAAGAAGTTTCTCAGATATGGTACAACGTGCATTTAGAAGGCAGTACGAATAAAACTGCCAGATCGTTAGAGTATTCTGTGATAGTATTGCCAATTCAAAGCACTAGAAAACCAGGAATTTCTGGCAATATAATGTAGGAAGTTAGATAAAGTCCTATACACAGTCAAAGCATCAACAAAGAAAGTTGTAAACTTGGTGTTTCCCAACAAATTATATGAAAGGTTTACCGTTTATAAATGATGCAAAATGTATGGCCCGATGGACATGTAAACCGAATGGTAATGCAAGAAACGATGGAGGATGATGAAGTTGCTAACTGTTTGGTGTTCAGCAACAAAGCGATATTTTATGTAACTGTAAAAGTGAACCGTTATAATTTTCGAATATGGTGCGCAAAATTCTCATATCGTTGTGGACCATAAAAAAAATTTACCAAAACTTTTTTTTTTGCAGTCTTCAAAATAAAAATGTATGAATCCTTTTTTTTTAGTAAAAAGACTGTAGCAAGTACATTAAAAATCTAGTTTACGTGCTACCTTAACCAACAACACTAGTGCTGTAAGGGGCATTTCTGAGATAAAATTTAGTTAGTGCACGTAAGTTATTAGCAGATGTTAAGTTAACCTTAAGGTACTTACTGCTATATGCAGTGCTGAACTCCCCATCCTCAGTGATATTTTTATGCCCTTAATTATTTCTTGGTGGTTGTTAACGTTGTGTATGAATATTTGTGGAATTTTAATTGCTTTGTTATGTGATAACGGGTAATATAGATTGTTTCTGATGAGATATTCAGGATTTTAGGAATAATGGTTTATTACTTTATTAATAGGTGTGAGTTGACTTAATTTTCGCATTTCTTTAATACCCATGATGTATTAACTCTCTATGATAATAATGACTCAACCTCAAAGGGTTGGAAATTATATGAATAAATGAATAAAATTTAAAAAAAAAAGTTATATGAATAATCATACTTACATATACGTTATAAGTTATGTTAAGTTAAAAGATCAACCACCGGAGGTAACTTTTAAATTTAAATCAATTAATTGAACCGCCTAATTAATATTAAATTGATAAATAAATAAATACGACTGACCGTAAGATTTCGGCTCGGCCGCTGCAACATCGCAGATAAAATTGGCTCGCATGCTTTTTTTTTAATTTTTTAAAATTTTACCATTACCTTTTAGGGGAGTCATATTAGATTTTCACTTTGGAAAAATTCTCTGATCGATGATTTCTTTTGCAACGTGTTCGAAAAAGTGTGTAGAATAACATATCAAAATGTCTCTGCGAGAAAATGGCTGCTAAATTTTGTATTTAACAATTTACATGTAAAAATGCAGTTTTTTTGCAAATAACTTTTTAAGTTCAGTTTTTATTAAAAAATTGATAGCGCCATTGGAAAGAACAGACAATTTTACAAAATAAACATGTGTAAAATTTGTTTTTTAATAGAAATTGAGCTACGAGTAATTTGTTAACTAACGTTCCAATTCGTGCTGCATCAGCCGCCTGCTATGCTGTAAATGGGACGGCTTATAATGTGTATTTTAAGTAAAAAAAAATTTTTATAATAGTATTTTTTTAAGAAAAACAGGATAACATTTTTTTACTTAAAAATGCTGAAAATTGCAGTATAAATAAATTGCTTTGACTAAAAAAATTAAATGTTTTAACACTTTGATCACATGGAGGTGGTAGCTGACACCTAATCCTTGAAGAATAAACCTTACAATAAATTTTTTTCGATCTAAAAAAATGGAAAACAAAAAAAAAGTAAAAAATACATTTTTCAGTGCGATTATAGCAAGCGCAGGGCATATCAATGCAAGCTGACCTGACACGTGAATGTAGGATGTATAGTAACTTTTGATGTATATTCTGAGAAAGAAAAAGCCATTTAGTCAGTTTCTTTGGTCTATGGTGAGAAAACCTTATGTTTCAGCTTCGAAAAGTACGTTAGTCTTTTGGCACGTGGCTGCGTAATATCACGTTCCGTTTTTTTGAGCAATAGTTGGTTAAATAATTATTATTGTGTTATATATTTGATACAGTACTCATATACTGGCAATTCTTATGATATAACAATTAGTAACATAAAACGAAAGGTACACAAAAATAATATTTGGATAATATTGTTGCGCAATAATTAATTATTTGATTGGTTTCACAGTAAATGAACATATATTGTGTATTAATTTTTAATTAAAATTATAATATTGTTATTTTATAGTTCTGAAACGATATTTTGAAATACATGTTATACACGTGTAATATTAGTAGTACTGATAGTAAATATAGACATTAATTCAACAAAGATTGTAACAGTATTAAATATTATATAATACTAAAAATATAGTTATAAAACAATTGTAGTACATGATACTTTTTGTTAGACCTCTAATTTTTTAAATGTAATGTGAAATTTGCAACTTTTATGCTTGGAAACCGTAAGAAAGTAATTTTTGTTATTTAAAACTTAAAATTTTTAAATGTAAATAAATTATTTTAAATTTTTTAATTCAATTTTATGTAGATATTACAAAAAACCACAAAACATCTAGTTCTTCTGTTAATTTTGCAATATTATACATTTTTATTGGCCATTTTGATTTCGCAATTTTGAATTTCTAAAATTTGATATCAGATTTGTAATCAGCATACCTAGAAAACCATTTTCATAACTTTTTACCGATTTATATTTGAGATATTCAATTATGCAACTAATTTAGCGCTTATTTGTTGTTATTAAATAAATGAACCAATAGCACACTTTTTTAAGAGGAGACATTTTTTATTGACACTATTTTGAAGCAAATTCAAAAGGTTTCATTAAAAAATATGGATCGTGGAATTATTCCGAAATTTAAGCCTTATTTTATCTAAAATGACTCCCCTATTCAGCAATTGTGCTTTTCAAGCTTTTAATAATGCATACACTTTCATGTAGCGAAAGTTCTCGTTTCTCTAATTTTTCAATATCAGTTGCGATGCAAACAAAATTAGATTTCATGCAAGCTAGCTGCTGTTTAATTTTTGTATCTCTAAAATACTTAATACAATTTTCACTGCAACTGAATTTCGAGAATTAAACTGATTTACATTTTTGATTTTAGTCTAATTCTTTGCAAGAAAATCTACACATTTTAACCAGGTACCCCATTTTGTAAGATCGGCTCTGGTGGCAAAGAAAGTTCAGGATACTTTTCCTTATACATTTGAACTATAAGAGGTGTTTTGATAAAAATCTTTAACATTCCAAACTAAATTATATTCTAGTCTAACAGTTTCAATTAATGCGATTTAAACTGTGAGCTAAACAAATTCAATGAATTACATTAAGGGAAAAACATTTAAATTTTGTGATGCTTTTATCATACACTGTGCAGCATCTGTAACAATTAACATTATTTTATCCGCTGGCATTTGATTCGGCAAATAAAAATTACTTAACGATTTATTAACAAATCTAGCATTATTATTATTTTTTAGAGCTTTTTCATTTAGCGTACTCAACACAAGATTGGCCATATACCCACATTTAACATCAGTTGTTTGATTTACTGAAAAGTACATAAGCTTTTTAATTTCAGCCATTGCGTCGTAATAATTAATTTCAACATATTATTTTCTTATTCCTAGGAACTTAACAGTGTGTTCAGAAATGCAGTGTTTTTTAAGAAAATTTTGAAATAAAGGGATGATCTAAATTATAAAGTGGTATATCGCAACCTACAAATAAACCACACAACTCTTTGGAAAATCCCGTTTGTCTCTCCTGTACGAAATTGTTGACATTTTATGTTAAGTCTTGCACCACGTTCCCGGAACGATTAACATTTTTTGTATATGCAGAGATGCTCCTATATGTTGCTCTATTTGAAACTTTTTATCGCAAATTATCTATAACAAAATTTAATTATAAAATCAATCCACTTTTTCAGTTTTAAAATTTCTTGTGTATTAAATTAGAAACACTTTAAAAAATATATTTTAAATTTAAAAATCTTACTACTATAATTTTAACATTAAATAGGAATAAAAAACTTATCCATTTATCACAAACTGTGCAAAAAACATGATATTGGTCAATAATTTTCAAATAGGTATTATTTTGACACCATTTTTTTAATAAAACTCTTTTCGTGGCTGCTTGTTTAAGCATTTTTAAACAGATACTGTTTTTACAAATTAAAATAAACGCTTAAAATCAGAGTAATATTTTTTTTATTGGTTATAAGCAAATTAACAATCAGAACGTAATACAATAATAAATCAATGTTCTATGAGCTAATGTGAAGACATTTGACGTGAGGAGGACTCCATCCAGCGATGTTATCCCTTTTCATTAGAGTTGCACTCCTCTAAGATCACTGGGCCATTTCTTTATTTTTAATCTTCTCGGTGGGGGATCCTGATGAAGGTTGGATGCAAGGGTGTTGGGATGGGCGTGCAACCGCGCAAAGTGGGTGTTACTTCGTTTGGTACGTTCTTCTACCGTTGTGACTTGTAGGTCCGCATGCAGGGTCAAGTTACTGACATACCACGGAGTATTTGCTAGCAGTCTGATGGTTTTGGATTGTAGGCGTTGAATAATGTTAACATTGGACTTACAAGAGCAGCCCCATAGCTTAATGCCGTAAGTCCATATGGGCCTGATTACTGTTTTGTAGAGCAGGATCTTGTTTTCGAGGGAAAGACACGACTTTTTACCAAGCGCCCAGTACATTTTCTTGATTCGCAGATCAATCTCTTTACGCTTTTTCAATATGTGAGACTTCCAGGTGAGTCGTCGGTCTAAATGAAGACCTAAGTAGCGGGCTTCTGTTGCTTGAGGAATGGGTACGTTGTTCGGAAAAACTGGGGGGGCAGTCGGAGTGATTTAGAGTGCTTTTCGTTTCATTGACCTTCATTCTCCATTTAGCAAGCCAGGTCTGAAGATGAGTTAGATGGGTTTGTAGGTTAGAGGATGCTATATGAGGGTTGGTATGACTGGAAAGGAGGACAGTGTCATCTGCGTATGTGCCTAAGTGCGTATTATTTGTTGTGGGAACATCTGAGGTATATAGTAAATATAGCAGTGGTCCAAGGACACTGCCTTGAGGCACACCTGAGGTGATTGATCGGAGGTCAGAATAATGTTGGCCATATTTGATTTGGAAGTAACGATCATTTCAAGTACGATTTTAGCAAAAGGTAGTATTCATTTGGCAGTAGTTCTTTAATTTTATATAATAGGCCATAATGCCACACCTTGTCAAATGCCTGTTTAATGTCTATAAAAACTGCAGGGCAGTAATATTTGGTGTCGAGGGCCGCATTGATGATATTTACAAGTCGATGGCATTGCTGAATCGTGGAATGGTACCGCCTAAATCCAAACTGATGGTCTGGTATGCAGTTTTCCAGTATGTCACTATCATACAGTCTTTTGTTTATAAGTTTTTCTAAGAGCTTAGAGAGTAGTGGCAGCAGACTTATTGGACGGTAAGAGGCAACATCTTCAGCAGGTTTACCAGGTTTTGGTATTAGAATAATTTGCCAGAATTTTAACGATGATGGCCAATATTGGCATCTCAATATGGAGTTAAACAGGTTTCGTAAAAACGTTATACTATTTTTGGGCAGTTCAGTAAGCACCTTAACCGTAATTAGATCATACCCAGGAATTTTGTTATTGTTTAGATGGCGAGTTTCATGAAGCACCTCAGTATAGGTGAAGCTTTTGAAGGGCAGCGACATTTGAAGTGGCGTCTGAAGGAAGTCTTGAATCTCAACATCGGGTGCAGTAGAGTAGGGGGTGAAAACTTGGGGAAAGTGCTGGGCGAAGAGATCTGCTTTTTCTTGATCTGTCTTAGCCCAGTCATTATTTGGTTTTATTAAAGGTGGATTAACAGCCTATGGAATTTTATTAGCTTTAGAAACTTTCCAGATACTGTGGTCGGCTCGGGACAAGGAAGTTAGATAGTGTTGAAAAGTTTCTTGCTTGTGAAGTTTGAGTTTATTCTTGAGGGCATTGGTTAGTCTATTAAATATAGTTTTTTCAGCTGCGTTCGAATCCTGTGCCATTTAGATCTTGCCCTCCTCTTTTGCTTGATGAGTTCAAGGATTTCATTGGGGATATTTCCATCCTGTTGTACCGTATTTAGAAGTTTGGGCGTAGATCTCCAGGCTGCAAATTGAACAGTAGTGGTGAAGTGTTCTGTGGCTTCCCCTATATCATTAGGGGTGCGCAGGCTGATGTTGGTTTGGAGATTTTCTTGCAAAAGTCTTCTGAATTCGTCCCAGTCGGTTTTTTGGTTGTATAGGGATGGTCTAGGTTGTCTTTTAATAATTGTAGTGCTAATTGTAGCAATGATTGGTGTATGATCGGATGATAGGTCAGTGCTGCTGACTATATCTGTATAGGTAGAGGATATACCTTGGGTGATAATAAAGTCCAGTAAATCAGGTACCTTATTTAGATCGGTGGGCCAGTACGTGGGCTCTCCGATAGCCATAGTTCTCTTCGCGGATGAGTTCATATAAAGCTCTGCCTCTGGTAGTTATTAGACGAAAGCCCCAGTAGGTATGTTTGCAATTATAGTCACCTCCACATATAAAGTTGTTGGCAAGAGATTGAAAGAATGGCTTGGGGACGTCTTTGGAAAGTCTATGCCTGGGTGGGCAATACGCAACAGAGATTACTAGTGGATGTGATAATTTGTAGACTTGAATAGTAGTTGCTTGGAGAAACAGTTCTTTGTACTTTTCCAGTTCATTGTGAGCGATTGAGCTCTGTATTAATATAGCTGTGCCTCCGTGCGCTGTACCACCAGGATGTTCTGTGTTATAGCATGTGTAGTGTCGTATTCTTAGAAAAGACCTGTCTGTAAAGTGTGTCTCAGATATAAGTAGGATATCTATATTATTTAGCTTTAAAAATGGTTCAATTTCATAGATTTTTGACAGGATGCCATTAGCATTCCATAAAGATATACGGAGTGAATTAGCCATTATCTTACAAGTTTACTTATGATTGTGGACAACATGTTTATTACCATGTTGTTTTGTTGCATCAGTTGTGAAAACATAGCTTTAAATTCTTCTAGAAATTTTTGTAGGGTTACATCTTGGGGTTGTGCTTGTGTAGTGTTTGTATTTCCTCGCACGACCTGACTATATGTTCGTGGGTTGTGATGATTAGGGTAGATTGGGTGAGTTTGATGAAGTCGTTGTTGGAACATGTTTGATGTTGCGGATCGAGTTTGTAAGGATGTGTTGGATCTTAACTTATTTTGAAGTTCCTTACGTACGATACAGCCTCGATAATTAACCGGCTGCGCTCCGCCACAGAGAGCACATTTGGCGGTTAAGTCTTTTGTCTTCTTACAAGATCGGGTATCATGTGAGCCGCCGCATTTTACACATAAAAATGGGCGGTTACAGTAGGCCTGAGTATGGTTATACTGTTGGCACCTCATACACTGTATGATTGTTGTGTTTCTGTGTGGTGGTTCGACCTTTATAATTTGGTTTCGTAAAAACCTGAGGTTATAAATGTCTTTGTTACTTGGCGCAGGTTCCAAGTCTGCAAAGAACAGTGGCACGGGCATTTTTGTTATTCGGTGTTTAATGTTAGTTACGGATCTCACTTTGTGACCGTTTTCCTCCAGTAAATCGGCTATTTCTTTTGTGAGAACAGAGTGGTGTAAGTTACGGATGACGACACGGTATGCTTTATTTTCTTTCATCTGATAGGTGTGATATATGACGTTAGATTCTTTCATGAGTGTGATTAGCTTGCGATATATATCAGCCGTGTTGGCAGATATCTTAATGACGTTATCAGCCAGTGCTTTAGTTTTGTATTGTTCTGATTCTACAGCATCTGTTAGTGTTGCGATAATTTTATTAAAGTCCGTAACCCCTTATACAAATATTGGTGGTGGTTTGAGTGTTTTATTTTGCTGTGTGTTTGATGTATTTTCTATTTCAGCCGCATCAGTAAGATTTGTGGGACCGAGTATGTTATTATCTATAGTAGGTATCATAGTGTTCGCTGATGCTGGTTGTTTAGATATTCGTTTACGTTTATTATTTCTGACACATTGCCAATCTTTACTTGGTATATTAGATAATTCAATATCGTTTTCAGAATCTGAGGTATTCATGTTACTTATTGCACCGTTATTAAGCATGTTATTTGATTGCGTTGATGTGATAGGGTTATGTATCTGTATCGGTGTTTGGGAAAATGTGTTTGGAATTTGTGTGTGGGGTATATATTGCTGGTTAATAGGTATATGAGAACCATTTATAATAGGAGATAGTGGTATTATTGGCTTGTCGTCTGATTGAAATTAATGGGAGGCTGGAATCCCTGTTGAGCGGTTGTTGGCTGTTGATAATAATAATTGCTGCTATTGTAATTCATGTTGATGACTTGCGATTAGTTCGCTGGTGTTTCAAAAATATATAACGTAAAAATAGTTTATATCAGTTGAGGTGTACTGATATAGGTGACCCGAGGGTCAACGATTTCTGCGCGTTGCACTCACTTATCACTACGAGCTCGGAACACTTCCTTACTGCATGAAAGTAAAATGCGGAATATCAGAGGAATATATTTCACAAACTGTTTAAAGTCACATAAAATAGAATTTAGGACAGTAAATATATTCTAACAAACACAATAGGTATAAAAGCTGTGATATAGTTTCTGCATTTTAATAAATTGAAAAAATCAGCTCCCTAACTCCTTTTAATTGTATTTTAAAATGTGTACTTGAGGAAAACTAATACCTTAAGGTATTACAAATATCTTACAAATAGAATAAAGGGAATATCGAATGAAACTTTTTGGAAGCTATTATAAAAGTATTTCAACTATCCCCTATAGGTACTTACTGAAAGTAAAACTGATTAAAGCATCCTAGGAATTTAAAACTCCAGAAGAGGAATTTTAATTATTTTTTGTAAATGAAACAAAAAAATTAATAAGATGATTATATGTGCCCTTCAATATGCAAAACAATATTTTGAACATGCATTTATAAAATAAAACTGTCAAAATATGCGTGTATACAAAAAAGTGAATTTTGCATATATTCTAAGCTTGAATTATTAGTAATCAATGATCTTGTCAGGCTTACAAAACATGCAATTTAAAGCGTTAGTAACGTGTTGCATCTATTAATTTAGTACTTTCCACATTGTGTGATTTTGTTTTATGTGGATCTCTGGAATGATATAGGTGAAGAATAATAGCTAGGTTAGATAAAAATATAGCTAATTAAAAGATAAATTTAGCATTGCATTTCTTTGTTTATTCACTAATAAATTTCCAAAAAGGGGGTGGTAAATAACTTTTGAAATGTTTGATTTAGTTGAAATAGTTTCCTTAATTGGACGTACTGACTAAAATAAACTGTAATAGTGTGACCGCCTCGTCGGCTAATAATAAGCACGATCCGATTAAGTTTAAAAGTGCACCGTGCTGTTCATCATGAAAAGCTTTTTCGTGCAGTTCATTGGATTGAAACTTGATAACCAAATTTCTGTTTGTTAACGTGAGGTAAAAGCAGAATTTGTTTGGTTTGAAAAATAAGTTTTTGAACTATTTTTAAAAATTATCTGTAGAAACAGCAATAAATCTTTACATTAGAATATTATATATGTTGAACTACAAAGTGTGAGTTTTGTTGAAAAATATGAACGGTGGTCAACTGAGAAAATTTTGAAGCAAAGAATTAGATGGGTTATAAAATAAATAATAATAATTGCCTTAACTAATGCGTAATACGGACGTACTTTTAATTTTTTGAACTATTTTAAAATATATAAGAGATAAAGAAAAAAGTTTTGTATCAGTTTACACTGATAATAGCTTCATGCACAATTTTAAAATTTAAGGTTTGCTTTGATGAGCAATTGAAAACGTTTAGTGAATATTATAATTGGATTAACAAAGTAACGGTTCAGCTATTATTTATTTTCTAACTATATTTTGCTCTACTAGTCCAAAAATAAATAAATGTTTTAGATTTGACTTTGTTATATAGAGTGATCCAAATCCAACTTTATCATTTCAATTATGCTTCGTTTGCGTTACGGAGAGTGAAAACCACTGATATAGATTTATTTTCATTTATTTGTCTTTGTTCAGCTCTTTAATGCCTCTAGGGCATTTTGTAAATAAATTGATGCCTAAAATGGATCTCTATGTGAAGAAAATATAGCCGTGCCAACCGCAAACGTAGCAATTACAACATTGTCAGTAGCAGGTAAGTCCGGCGTAAACAAACTTTCTGCGACACCTGGCTCAACTGGGTAGATTAGTGAGTCTCTATCTTCTACTCTAACTCGAAAGTATCTGTTTTCTATATACGATTTGAAGAGCAAATAGTACTATGGCGGTAGAATTTTTTTTTATTTTATATTACGATCCAGGGTCTCAGAGTCGATCTAAAGCTTGGCGCACAGCCAAGAATATTGCTAGACACGGCCGTCTTTCATCTAAATATTTTTCTTCGTTATTTACTATCCTATAGAGTTGTACCAATGTTGATTATTTTCTGCGAAAACCGAATTGATGGTGAGGGATTAAATGCAGATTTTCTATAATAGGTTCTAGTTTTCTTATTACTGCGACCTACAACGGAGCTTATGGTAGAACAGCAATTATAATCAACAATAAATTATTACACTACGAAATGGAGAAGTTTGAAAAAGCCATATACAAGCCACAAATGTTATAATTAAAGATTGCGTTAGAGACATAATAGTGTTATCAGTATCCTGCTTTCCTCAACATTCAATAACGCAGAATCAATTCGAAGACTTTTTCAGAACACTAAAAGACAGGTTTATAGCAGATGTCGATTTTAATTCTGAATATCCCTTATGGGGTTGAAATATTTTGTGAAGTATGTTTTTCTCAAAATTCGAAGCATTTTAAAAGGAAGGATTTAAGAGTTGTATTTGTTGGGTCTATAAAATGAGCTGTTAGGGCATTAAAACTTACGTTGTGAATATTTGTCCAACCGTGAGAAGTCATACAAATCGCCTTCGCATTGGGACAACTTCATTTTTAATTTATTTAAAAGTTCTGTATGAATACTGGGTAACAAAGAATTTGTTAATGTCTTTCAACTAGGTAGATTATATGAAGGACAAAGCATTTGAACAAAATTATTGAACTCTCCATCATCAACAATCGAAAATGGGTGATATTCTAAAAAAATCATTTTCAAAAGTTGAATTTCTAGCAATCTACTTTTAGAAATAGGGATTGGCTTGATGATTTTAACAAACCTACTCATTATCGGTTGAAGAATGGAGGGGGATGGGCACAAAACTGTGCTCGGAGTCGGGTGTGCTAATACTATTGCTACAGGATCTTGTGGATGTTCCAGGTAATGGGAAAGTTTTTGCGGTTGGAGTTGATGTCGACCCTAAAAGAGTTGAACTCGAAGGAAAAGACTATGCAGTAATATGTGATTCAGATTATGTCGACGACGATCTATCGCGGCATGGCCTATCCGCACGATCAATAGACACTGTCGGATGTTTAGGCTTCAAATGTCTTTTCAGATTTGAAGTGGAACCTGCAGACATCGTTATTTTCCCCTGACAATAGCGTAATTTCCCTTTTCGATCTTCTTTGGTAAAATGGTACCAAATATCACTCAAAAATCTACTAGCTATCTCTGACATTTCGTTATAAAATATCAACAAAATATTATAAATAACGTAAATAGTTTAATTATAGGTATTATAGGTATTATAGATGTTATTGATAAATACTACATACCAAGCTGTATAAAAGAGAAGACTGCTAGAGAGAATAAGCAAAATCCCAAAGAACTGAGGAGTTATCGGAATCAGAAACAAGTCGAGATTAAGTTTCGGGAATGAATCAGATCAGTGAGTCAGTTCGAGACGGGAGAACCAAGAGTTGCTCGCACATGTGCACACTGCACGACAGGAAAAGCGCGAGAGTCAAGTGGAAGATCGAAGAGCCACTGTTCCTATTTTGTGAGTCACAACTCATTCACTCCCCACCAAGAGCTGGTTCTTTTGAGTAACTCGTGAGCGGATTGCCCACCTCTAGTAAGAGTATTTAGTAAGAATATTCGTGAGGGGTATTATAATGTACATGTGAATTTCCAAATTAAATAGTTCTATTATGGGATTTCAAGAACTGGAGCACATTAAACAGAGGGATTTGAAACCCCCACTGATTATTTTAGGTGTATTTCCTTTAGCAAGCATATCTATTGAGGGTGCAGTTTTATAGAGAAAAATTGCAAGACGTTCCATTGCCTGTTGAGCCTGTAATCACGCGATGGGGTATTTGGCTTAACACAGTTTTTTTTATGCCCAGCATTTTGAGAAGATAATAACTTTAATTTTTGAATTTTTAGATAGTTCTAGTACTTTTATTGAAAAATCTCAGTCTATTTTAAGAAAACTAGAATTACGCGATCAGTTAGCATTTATTAGGGCTCATTATTCATTTGTAAGCAAATCAATTACACCACTAGAAGAAGAAGGAATACAATTAAATGAATCTATGCATTTGATAAATAATTTCCAAAAATTAATAACTGCCGTTCCAGAAAATATTGGTAATTTTTTTCTGAAATTTAATGATATTTTAGAAAAAAAAAATTAAATAACATTCTTAATTTTGACAGCACTGTAGATGTTGATTGGAGAGGCAGGCGTGTAAATAGCCGCTCTCGTGGTGCGGTGTGGAAACGTAGTACGGCCCGTATTGGAACGTCAGCCGATAAGGCCAAAATCGTCCCTTAAACGGCCGTCGCGAAAGCGGATGGGGGCGGCTACCGATATCAACCAACGAGTATTGCCAAATCGCTCACCTGAATCGGCTTCTGCTTCGTAGGCGATGGTTCCACGGTGGTCACCTTGCCGCGCTGCGGATCTGGTATTTGCGGGATGATAAGACACGACCAAATTGGCCGCGCTGCGGACTGCTTCTTGCGGGGTATTAAGACACGACCGAATTGGCCGAGCTGCGGTGCGTGAATATTTGCGGGGTGTTAAGACACGACCGAATTGGCCGCGCTGCGGAGCGTGTATATGTCGGCTGAGCAAAAGCCCATGCCGTTCTGTGTGCGATGGCAAAACGTAGCAGATATCAAAGGCCCGCATGCCGCCGCGATATAAAGCGGTTCAAGGGCGAAAAGGCCGCCACACCATTGATATTTATATAGAAATACCTATTATGTGTGCTTTAAAAAATGCCTCTATAACACCTGTAGACGTAGAAAGAAGTTTTTCTGCGTACAAACCTATATTATCTGACAAGCGTCAAAATTTCTTACGAGAAAATATTGAGAAACACCTAATTATATATTGTTTTGCTTGTAGATGTAAACAATGTTAGTATGTTTTTTTTTTTGGCGCACTTACAAGCACTGCAGCCTCAAGGACTTATTGTGCCCACCAACATGCACTTAAATGCTAGGACATTCATACACACCGATGGGTTGAGCGTGACTCGAACTCGCGCGCGCCGGCTAGAGGACAGAGCCAACTGGTTGAACCATCTGAGCCACCGCATCCCCTACAATATGTATTTAAGTTTGGTTTTAATGTTTTGTAAAATTTATTGTATAGTTTGTATAATAAATCCATGCTTACACTTTATACAATTCTATTTGTGAAACGAAAATTACCTGGTTATAATTTGGCTCATTATTTTTATAAAAAAAATAATAATAAACATTTTTTTTAATAATGCATATTTTTATTACATTTTAGTGCATATTTATGCACATATTTTAAACAAAAAAATATCTCGCCCAACTACATTGATGTTACTGATTGCTACGACCTAAACTCCTCCATTCCACTGTAATATGCACGTTAAGTACCTGCATAATCAACAAGCTCGTAAGGACTAGCCTACACAACAATCGTACGGATTTGGATATTTTTCGACAATATATCGACGAACACCTATCGGTTCCAGCAGTACATAACACTGCAAATGAAATTGAGACAGCAATAGAACAACTAAAACAAACCTTACAGTATGCTTCTTGAACAGCTACGATTATAAAACTACAGCGTAAATGTAACAAAAACACTAAGAACTACTCCTTAGTAATTAGACAGAAGATAAGAGGCAAAAGAAGTAAGACAGATCTGGCCACATTTAAGACACCCAAGAGACAAAAATAAACTGAACACCCTTACCATACAACTAGAAAGATTAATAAAGAAACAGAAAAACAAAACGTTCAACAACTACGTGAGAAACTTATTCCCCAGAACACACCATAACTACTTCCTATGGCGAGCAACTAGGAATTTGAAGAAACCTATCACCACGACCCTTCCTATTCGTAAAAATTGTGGCTCTTGGGTCCGCTCGGACGAAGAAAAAACGGTGGTATTTTACGAACACTTAGCTGAAAAAAAACACCACAAAACAGAAAGAACTCCACGAGATGACTATGAAATTCTCAAATTCCTTAAATCACCACTTCAACTACACCTGCTCATTAAACATTGTACCCCCAATAAAGTACAAACAAAAATCAAAAGCATAAAAACTGGTAAAGCACCGGGATACGACCTAATTACATTTGAATTACCCCGTCAACTGCGAAGACAAGGGATAACAGCTATAACACGGATATATAATACGATCCTACATACATACATACATAATCCTTTCCTCTAGCCGTTTCCAATCCTTACGATCTTGAGCCACCCTTTCTGCTTCTTTCCACTTCATATTTTTCTTTGTCAATATTCCCCCAATTTCATCGTTCCAGGTCTTGGTTGGTCTTCCTCTATTTCGTTTTCCATCATTTTCCATTTTCCAAACTCTCTTCGCCTTCCTATTATCCTTCATCCTCACCATATGTCCAAACCACCTTAGCCGCATCCCTTCAAGTCTTTCTAATGTCGGGTTGACGTTACACTGTTTACGAATTAGTTCATTTCTAATGCGATCACATCTAGTTACTCCAACTGCCGCACGTAAGTAACGCATATCACACGCTTGTATTTTGCTTCTGTTTCGCGCACTTAATACCCATGTTTCATCACCATACAATAGCACCGGGTCATATATCGTTTTAAATATTCTAATTTTTGTTTTGAGGCTCACTTCTCTTTTCCTAATAAAACTGTTGTTCAAGGCATAGAATAATCTCGCTGCATTGGCTAATCTGCTTTCAATTTTCGGCTCCAGCTTCCCCCTCTCACTTATTTTCGACCCCAAATATTTAAAGTCTAATATTTGCTTTATAATCTCATTATTCATACTGATGCCAACATTCACATGCTCCTTTGTTATCACTAGTAGCTCCGTTTTCGCACTGTTCACTTTCATTCCAAATTATTTAAAATTTTCATTCCAGATATTCACATTTAGTTGCATGTCTCTTTCCGTCCTAGCCACTATCACAAGATCGTCCGCATATATCATCTCTGACATGAGGACCTGCTCTACCTTATATACTCCCATTCTGGTTTTCTTTACACTTTCCTTGCACTTCCTAGCAATTTCATCCATTAGGACAACAAACAGCAATGGGCTCAAAACTCCCCCCTGTCTCACACCATTTCTGGTTATGAACTCATTTGATGATTCATTATGGGTTCTTACAAAAATTCGTGTGCAGCTATATATACTTTTAATTGCTTGTATTAGCTTATTTCCTACCTTCTTTCCATCCAGCACTTCCCATATTTTATCTCTGGGCGAAGTGTCAAACGCCTTTTCCAGGTCTACGAAACAGTAATAATTTCCTATTGTATTGCAGAGTTTTTTCTATTATCTGTCTTATTGTAAATATTAGATCCGTTGTACCCCGACCTGGCCTGAAACCACACTGGTTGTCGTCCAGCGTATTTTCTATAATTTCTCTCAGCATCTTCTCTAATGTTATTTCGTATAATTTGCTGACGACTGGCAACAGTGATGTTCCTCTATAATTAGGACATATTTGTCTATCTCCTTTCTTGTATATTGGGAGTATCGTTGTTACGGTCCAATCCCTAGGTATTTGTCTATTATTCCAATATAAATTTATTATTTTAAGCAGTAGTAAGAGTCCTTCTCCTTCCATATATTTAATCAGCTCCGCCTTGATATTATCATGACCTGCAGCTTTTCCATTCTTCAGCTTTTGTATTGTCTTACGGATTTCATCCAATGTTATCTCATCATCATAGTCCATCACTTCCCTTATCTCCAGCCCTTCACTTTCTTTTTCTCTGTCTCTTGTGCCCCCTCCTAAAATTTCCATAAAATGTTCCTGCCATCTCTCCATAATTTGCGCATTATTTAGTATTAAGTCCCCACTTGCATCCCTTATACCATTGGTCTTCTCATTCCGTCTTAGTCTTAAATTTTTCAACGTTCTATAGAGTAATTTAGCATTTCCATTACTATCTCTTTCCATTCTTTCACCAAATTCCTCCCATTTACGTATTTTAGCTTCTTTAATTTTCACCTTTACACGATTTCTTTGTACTTTGTACTCTTCATAGTTACTATTGTTTTTGTTATTTAAATACTTCTTCCATAAATGTTTTTTCTTTGCGATTTTCATTTTTATGTCTTTATTCCACCATGCCCTAGCTTTTATTTTTCTCCCCTTAGTTACACCACATATTTCCTTTCCTGTTTCCCATACTATTTCTCTAAAAATTTTCCATAATACTTTTATACTATACTCCTCCCTCCAGTTAGTTTTTGCAATCTTTCCATTTAGTTTTTCGCAATATTCTTTTCTGACATATGCAAATTGTAATTTGTATACTTTAATACTCTCCTGTTTGTATCTATTCTCATCATTCTTTTTACTTTACATGCTCCATGTTGTTTCAAATTTTTCATCTTTATGTCCACAAGAAAGTGGTCTGATCCAATCTCATAACCTCTCTTCACCCTCACATCCATTATCTCATTACTACACTTATTATGCAATAAAACCAAATCTATAATCGATTGTTCGTTTCTAGAATCCCTCACTCTTGTATACTGGTGTATTGCCTTATCCTGAAAAACCTATTACATACTCTCATATCATTCATGATACAAAAATCAATTATTCTTCTCCCATTTGTGTTCTTTGTACTTTCCCCAAATGGTCCTGTTTGATCATCTTTTTCTTTTCTTGTTCCAACTCTTCCTTTAAAATCGCCGACATTATCTGCTGCACTATCCATCTCATCCTGTATCTGTTCCCAAAATATATCTTTCACATTTTTAGCCTCATTTTCTGATGATCCGTAAGCTACTAATATTGTTCTTACCTCATTCTCTTCCTTCTCTACATAAGTTCTTAACAATCTTTCAGATATAATTTTCCAATTTTTAACATGATGGAACTAGTTTTTATGTATTAGAGCTGCCACCCCCGCTTTAGCTCGTTTAGTCTCATCAACTCCTCCATAAATTAAATAATGCATATTTTTAAAGGTAATATATCCTTTCTCTTTTTTCTTAGTTTCTGTTACACCCAAGACAGCCATATTTGCCCTTTCAAACTCATCAACAAGTTCCTCCTCCTTCCCATGTATACTTTGTACATTCCATAGTCCCACCTTCCATTTTCCTTCCTTTTCTACATCGTTCCTTATCCTTAAATCATTACCTTTTTCATTTCTATGTTCGTCATCCTTATAACCTCCTGTCCATCTATTAACTAGTTTTTTCTCTGGATCTGCGCCAAGCTTTCGATCGACTCTGAGACCCTGGACCATTATATAAAATCAAAAAAACCCTAGCGCAACAGTACTATTTTCTCTTCAAGTCGTATATAGAAAACATATACTTTCGAGTTAAAGTAAAAGATAGTCACTCAGCAATCTACCGAATTGAGGCAGGTGTACCACAAAGTTTGTTTACGGCGGACTTACCTGCTATTGACAATGTTGTAATTGCTACGTATGCAGATGACACGGTTATATTTTTTTTATATAGAGATCTATTTCAAGCATAAGTTTATCTACAAACTGTTGTGGAAGTATTAGAGAGCTGGACAAACACTTGGCGCATCAAAATAAATGAAAATAAATATACATCAGTGGTTTTCACCCTTCGTAAAGTTGATCTGCTCCTTATAACCTTTAATGGCACTAACATACCACACAAAGAATACATCAAATACCTCGACAACAAATTTATCTGGGGAAAAACACATACAGACTAAGCGAAAAGAACTAGATATCCGCGTGAAGAGGGTGTTCTGGTTTCTCGGACGGAAATTCAAGCTCAGCGTAACAAACAAGATGTTGTTATATAAAATAATGATAGTGCCGATATGGACATATGGGATTCAGTTTTGGGTATCTGCTAAGTCATCTAACATCGAGATCTTACAACAATTCTAAAGCAAAACAATTTGGGCAATAGCAAATCTTGAATGGTATGTCAACAACCGCTCATTACTTAACGATCTGAACATTCCGTGGGTTAAAGATGTCATCAAAGATCGCTGAAGCAGATCGTATTAGTGATCACCCTAGTGTTCTAGTGATAGACTTATTAAGTAATGCTAACGCAGTTAGACGTCTGAAATGGACAAAGTTTAGTGACCTAACAAATTAACTTAATTTTAAACAAGAATAAACGTTATTATTGATTTTACAATTGTTCTTATTTCGTACGGATCCAATCTTTTTTTTAAATTTTGTTATTGGAGATAAAATCTATAAAATACCTTAAATATGGATTAAGTCTATGATGTTTGGTGACCATATCTATATAGTTGAATCAATAGATCTTTAGATATATTAATTAACAGAAATATATTGAGTATCTTACTGATACCGGTACGTATTAGATAGTAGACTATCGAGAACATTAATTAGCTCTTTTCAGATATATCTTATTATTCTTAAGAGAAATGAAATATAAAATGATTGTTAGACACATACAACAGACACATACGACAAATACAAGTGCAAAAGTATTTCTAAATACATATCACTTATAAGAAGCAAGTTGTCTTGATATTGTCGTTTGCTCTAAATTGTTCTTTTTTAATATTTATATCATTTTGTACATTCTTATTTGGTCATGTTAATTAACGTTTCGTATAATGGTTGGTTACACAAAAATGGTCAAAACAAATTGCATTAACAAGATGTATCAAAATTATTGAACAGCCTTATAGAAGTGCCTCAAAAACAGATACCGTAAACCAGGCCAACTTTGTGACACTTTTTTACAGTTCTTTTAAAATACATTGATGTAAATGTATACTTAACAAAAATACTTATGGTGTAGGGTGCTATTATGTATTATCTGATAAATGTAATATTGTTTAAGCGGGATAGCCAGAATTTTACTTAATAGGTGTCACAAAGTTGTACCTATACGTAGGACAACTTTGTGACACCTATCATTCTGCTAATACAGCTTATGCTTTTAATGTCTGTCACAAAGTTGAGCCTGTGAAAGGCTTCTTTAAGGCAGCTGCAGGTCATATAAAGTAACTAGACAGTGGGTTGAGTGAAAAAATGTTAAAAAAGCCCACTTTATTGACACACGATGCTTACAATGCCTAGTTACCTGCTGATACATTTGATATAGAATATTGCCACAGTAGACTTCAAATCTCAGTCATTTCTGGGACATCAAAAAGTTCACGTTTCTCTCTTTTTCTTGGAGCATTTATTTTACAAATTATGTCCACATCTTCGTACCAGATTTCATCTTTTGTTTTAGGCCACCTCCAGTGTTTCCCCACAGACTCCATAACATTAACAAACGCACCCTCCTTATTAATTTTTGTTATTATGCCTGGATAATACTTCTCTTCATATGCTACCACTACATAGATACCCACGACCTTATTTTCTTTCTTGAAAACCTTAATTTCCTCTCTGACTTCAGATTCAGATTCAAAGTCTGATTCTGCAAGCCAACTATCACCTGACTCAGCATACACAACACTGACTTCGTCACTTTCTTTAGAATTTTCAATGATGGGGCGAGCTGACTTCGTTTTCATTGTCTTTGCTTGAGGAAGGTTCTGGCACAGGAATGGCTGATGAACTCTGCAAATCTAGAGCGAAAATACTTTTTCCAGATGTGACATTGATTCGCCGCTTTCTGATCTGCTTTCTCTCTGTCACTTCGGTCCTTTTTTCTACAAGATGTTCTAGGAAGCTGTCACTTACATTTCTTCGTAGCAATTCATTTTCACCTTGATGAATGTGACTGAATAACCTACTTAAGACCTCTTGTCTGTTTGTCGGATAAATTCCACATTTCCTAAATCCAGCACGCAGATTGATTCCCTTATTTTCTTCAACTTTATCCACCAGTTTCTTTACCAACGCAGGGAACTCCTGTTTAGGTATTGATACACTCTTGATACCAACAGTAGACTCCTTCCACTCTGTCAAGATAGTCTTACAGTGTCCCTTGAGTGGCCGGGAAAATGCCACATCTAATGGCTGCAACAAATGTGTTGCATTTGGGGGCAGAGCTATAAAACGGATGCTATGTTCTTCGCACTGTCGGATAACTTCAATGTTCATACGTGAGCTCAAGTTGTCACCAATCAGTACTTTTGGCCCTACTTGCCGTCTCAGAATAGGAAGCATTTCCTTTATAAAAAAATCTTTAAATGTGTTGTAGTCGAACCAGCCAGATGAAGTGCAATTATACCTTGCACCTGCAGTCCATGTGCTCCACAAATGCTTGGACTTGTATTTAACATAAACAGGAACAAGTTCACCATCTGCATTTCTACAGAACATAATGGAAGTACAAGCCTTGGTAAAGTTCCTAATTTTCTCAGGATATTTTGTACCCCTCTTTATAATGATTTTACAGGACCCTGGGTCATTTACGAGGTTTCTTTCATCATAATGCCATATGTTGGAACTTGGAACCCCTTCAAGTTCAGTGGAGAGATGATCAAAATATTTATTTATCACATTTTCATCAACTCCTGCCCTAGCAATCGATATATTTTGTGCAAATCTCTGGATCAGAATGGGATGACGAGCCATAAATGAGTTTTGCCAGTTAGTTCCTGAGAAATTATTTCTAAAACATATCACTGTCTTTCTCCAACGGTCAAGATACGACTTCACAATACACCTAAGGTCAAATCCAGTTACAGGAAAACCATAATTGGACATTGTTATACAATGAGAAACAAATGCTTCTTCTTCTATTTTAGAAAAAAACTGTTGGATGTCCTGGAGTCAATGAATGTTTTCCTTTAAGTTTCATCCATAGTGTATTTCTGTGAATACCATACTTAGAAACAATACAAAATACATTTTAGTAATAAAATCAAACAACTTTTAATGCAGTAGCTCAGGATAAGGTATTAATTTGTGGAATCTTACTTTTCAGCAGCTTTCCGTATGGATAATTTAGTCAGTTTTATTTGATTAAGAGCTTCTGCCAGCGTTTCATTAGTATAATTGCGGTATGAACGTGACCCAACTTTCCTTCTGCATTTACCAGGCATTTTATAACCTGAAAATACATAACCAATAAGAAATTTAAATAAAAACAAAAAAAAAACTGTAAACTAGAACACTACAGGATAACTTTGTGACAGCTCCATTGCTGTCACAATGTTGATTCTTTACGAATGAAGTATTTCCACAAAAAGATAATTAAATAAATGCTCGTATCTATAATTTTTTAAGAGAATTATCACAAAACACAATACTTTAAATTCTACTTACCTTCAATACACTGCTCCATAGGATTCTTTGACACCAGAACAAAGTTTCAGCACAACGCCCTGAAGTGCTTTCGAGAGCTCCAAACAAAATGACCAAGTGCCACTATTTGCGGAATGTCATTCTAGCCATTCTAGCAGATAGCAGCACTAATCGCGCACACAGGTCCTCTCCGAACCGCCACAGAATGCCCGCCTTTTAAAAAATTTGGTGCTCGTAGGTGTCACAAAGTTTCCCTGGTTTACGGTATCTTTAAAAGTAGCACAGAAGGAACTTTGGACAAAAACATCAAAAAGTAGTTAGAAATGAATGCTTGTAAACTTTAGTGAGAGCGATATTGCATCACCTTATCTGGAGTGCACCAAAGTAATTTGTTGGAGATACAGCTACAGACATTGCGATAATACACACAAAATAACAATTTTCAGAAACAAAAAATACAGTGGTTGTTTAAAATGAGTACTACAAATGGTACTGATAATCACCGATAAATAATGTGCAAGGAAAATTTAAGTAGCAACTGGAAAAATGTTGTTTTGGTTTTTGAGACGACACATTCTGCAAAATATCGTAACAGACAACTAGTTCACGAAAAAAATATATATTATATATTTTATTTTGAAAACCAGTGGCCAATGGTTCTAACGCAACGAGTTTATAGAGAGCGAAACAACTTGTAGGAACAATAATTCAAACTTTTGTTGAAAGATAAAATGTTTATGAAGGAACACTACCAAGTGCTAAATCGACGAATAATATTGAGTAGAGTGTTGCTCAGTAGAGCAACCACGAACATTTACCAGAATAAAGTTAAAATGAATTTTGAAGCAAGACTAACGTCTTTTTCCATACAAAATTCTTCAACCCGAAGACTGACAAATAGAGGATGTTTTAAAAAGGATCATTTGATTTAAAACGTTTATATTATGAAAAATAATGAACATAGACACTTAAGATTAATTTTATACTACAGGCTAACCTTGAAGTTTTTTACATATCAAATCATAGGTGCTCAATATGCCTCCTTTGGGATGCACAGCATATGTCCATACGGTAGCCAAATTTGTCCTAAACTTTTGCAAGCATATCTGTATCCACTGTTACCACGGGTGCTGTTATGTTGTTCCGCAGTTTGACTACTGTAGTTGGAAGAAGAGGTACATAAATAGAGTCTTTTATAAACCCCACAGTGAGGCCCGGCGACCTTAGAAACCAGTGATATAAAGCTGAATCGTTAAGTCCTATACGGCCGATTCATCGTTGTGGAATCTGATTATTCAAAAATTCTCAAACCCCCAGTCTCTAGTATGGTGGTACCCCGTCTTGCTGGAAAATTAACTCATTAGAATCGGTCTCTTGCTGTGGGAAAAGCCAGTTTTCAAGCATATCTAGATATGTAATTTTCGTAGCAGTGTTCTCTAAGAAGAAAAAGGGACCGTACATCTTTTCCCGAGAGATTGTTCAAAAACATTAAGTTTAGGAGAGTCTCTCTGTATAATTTGGTGTGGTTGCTTCGTACCTTATATTTGAACGTTGTGGAGGTTTACCTTACCATTTAAATGAAAAGTAGCCTTGTCAGAAAACACTAAGCATGTCATTTTCTGTCACCTTGTCGATGATGAATTCACATAACTTCACACGTCGTTGTTTGTCACTCGCATGAAAAGCTTGCATTAATTGAATCCTGTGTGGTTTCATAATCAATCGTCACAGTAAAACATGCCAAACAGACGTTGAGGAAAATTTAAATTTGTTACCGACATGGCGAGTGGATTTTTGGGGGCTACGCATGTGCTCCAAATATTTGTCTGACAATGGATTTTTCTTTACACAGACAATGCGTGTCTTGGAATTGTTTATACTATTGCCTAATGCTGTGAGCGGTAGGAGGTTCAACACCATATTGTAGTCGAAAATCACGCTGAATAGTTATTACGGACTCACACTTTTCGAAGCGTAGAACACAAAATGATTCTTGTTGTCCAGTCGCCATCTTAACAAACACTGAAGTGGCAGGTCAATAAGGCGCGTTGGTGCTACCTATCGACAATCCCGTGAACAGTACATTGTTCGACAAAAACGGATTAAAAGCTGAATAGCCATGAATAGTTCTTGAAACATCCTGTACGTTTCCAATATGCTCAGAAGTATTTAAATCTTACAAAAAAATATGTATATCTTGTACAAAACGATAATGAACAACAATGCCCATTTTCACATGTGAAATTGTTAATAAACACAATTGTAGGCTTTGGAGTGGGATGAACCCTAGATTAACACAGGAGAAGCCACTTCATACAGCTCGCGTGATAGTTTGGTGCGTCATAAAGTGTGACCGCATTATAGGTCCATATTAGAATGAACAAGTAGGTCAATGGAGAACACTATAGAGCAATGTAAGAATTTTTTTACCACAGTCACTTTATGACTACAATTGTCATATCCAGCAAAATGGCGCCACAGCTCACACCGCTATAGCCACAATAGGTTTTCTAAAACAGCACTTTTCCAATCGTCTCATCTCGAAAAAAGGTGATGTGAGATGGCCACCGAACTTGAAAACACAATTTTTTTCTCTGGGGTTACCTTAAAAACAGAGTTTACGTTAATAACCTCCAAATAATTAGCGCTCTAAAGAGATATCTCCGGAAACATTGACAGTGCTTTTGGGAATGTGATTAGAACAGTACACGCTTGCATTCAAGGAAAGAGAAGGTATTTGTCGAATAAAATTTTTCACTTTTAATTTAGAATAAAACTTTAATTACAGGTTTGTTTTGCTTGTTTACGCTATTTTGTTCGAAAGTTATAAAACAAATAAAATTCTGCGTCCTGTACAACTTCACTGTTAATTCAAAAGTAACTGAATTTAGTAAGTTATTCTAATAAATTATTGAGAAATCAAACGAAGTGCAAATATTTTTTAAAATAAACTGGAATGCAAGGAATTGTTTTTAGGATAATTTTAATAACTCGTTAAATTTGTATTTTTGTCATCAAGAATCTTGCTGCATTTTAACAAAATGATTATTTTGGAAGCGGTAAAACGTATGAACGTTTAATTTAACAAAGCGGTTTGACCTGCAATTATTCGTGAGCTGTGTAATTCAACCGAATCTAAAAATATTCAAACTAATTAATTAAGTGCCGCACAGGCTATAATTCATTTTATTTTATTTTTAAATTAAAAAATATTTTGAATTTTTAGCAATGCGAGATTTTAATAATTTTATTTTGATGGCGGTGAGTACCTAACTGGCCAAATATAATTACATACAAAATTAAAATAAAACAAAAGATACATGGTGCATCACTGACGCTTACCAATCACGCTAGCTTTCGCTCCCCTCTTTCTATATGTTCGTGTTGCTATCACTGTCACGCCGGCGCCACTTTCGCCTTGGCTACCTTTAAATACAGTTGCGGGAACCACATTACTTACTATATTTTCCGAAGCTCGACAACGTTGACAGTGCCCTCACTGCATTAGTGCCGTTATGTCATCTATTCACACCATGTCAGTTCTTGTGCTCAGCATGTTTCTCTTCGTGATTCAACTTGCCAGTAAGTGAAATACTATTAATATACGGCAATCCTAAATTTAGAAAATTTAATTATTTTTTGTGACATTACTGATATACATCGCAAGTACAGCTTTTTAATAAATTTTATTTTGCTGCGTAGTAAATAACCAAGATAACATACTTTTTAAAAGGAAAAATTTTTACTTTCTATAAGTATAATCATTCACAGGAGCCTAATTTAGCGTAAATAATAATCCAAATTACAATTATGAGATTTTCAAAACAACAGAAAATGAGTGTAACCTTTAACCATGAGCCGGAAAAAATTATTTTATTTTTAGTTGCGAAAAATACTAACCTAAAAATTGTCTTGACCATCATGGCCTTTTTGATCTTAATATACATTTGCCTAAGCACATTTCCGGTAAAAGATGCAATTAGCAAGAAAATTGACAAACAAATTACCTGAAACCGGAAATTTCTAGAAATTTATTTAAAAATGTATTAAAAATCTACATATACGAAGTTTATTTTTTAAATCTATCGTACAGACTTCTAAAAAACTACTAGAGGTAGAAAGGCGACTTAATGTCAAAATGTTTACACTTTTTGTAGGCCGATTTAATACAGTATATTTATTTAAAAATGACTAAGCAGATGTTTAGAAAAATATTTTTTTAAACTTTCTGATAGGTGTATACTCCCAGTATTGGCCTTGGAGAAAAAAATATAAAAAAATTGCCAGAGATTTTTTAAATAATATATTGTTTATGCATTCTAACGTCAACTTGTATTTTTTTAATAAAAATTGAGGTTTAATATTTAGTTTGCAATGCGACTAAAAAAATTATAAATAGTACTGAAATTTTCATATTAAGAAGAGCTTGGTATGGAATGTTACATTCAGAGTGATAAGGATGCTATTCAAGCTGCATATTTATATTTGTAGTGTCATTTGCTGCAAATCTTTTGCTGGCATAATTAACAGACCTATATTTATCTCGGAATTAATTCCTACCAATTTATTATTATTATAATATTTGTTAGCAATAGCCCAGAGCAATTCAGTGGTGCTAAATTGGCATTGTTATAATGCTATGCATAATACTTTATTAATGTTACTATACTAAGATTTCTATATGCATACTTTGAAATGTTTCGCACTGTCCTGTTTACCATCATTTCATATAGCGTTCACAAAGTTTCTTTTATCATGACCAATTTTTAGAAAAAGAAAAGTACCAACATTTAAAATTTTGCAAATTTGTAGTTGTGGACAGTTTGGTAAATGCATGTAGGTTCAACGAAATGAGAAATCACATTTAAGTAGATGCTACCAAATTCACAAAAAAACGCAATTGCATCATAAATTTCGATGTCAGCTAAAACTAACGCTTATATCAAGTTATATGCTTAAGATGAAGTCATTTTAAAATCATAATCAAACGCGAAAAACTAATAAAAAACAGGAACAGACAATGCAATGCCTCACAAATCTATGTAGAGGTCGATAAAGCAGACATCAGTTATAAATACCTAATTCTTAAATGTCATTTTTTTCTAACTAGTAGAATGAGAAACAAACTGTTAAATTCGCAATGCTAGCATATGCTTATATTTTTAATGAATTATATTGAGAAAATAAAAGCTCATAGCAATATTTTGATGCCATACTCTTTTCTAAGACGTAAATATTTCTAAGATAAATTTATGGTGCAACCACCTGTCTAGTAAAAGATCCTATACTTAGTTCGCCGCGAAAATTCAGATAAAGAAAAAATTTAAATAGCTGATTTGGAGCTAAATGTGAAATTCCAGGTACTCTATACAATATGTATATATTATTATTGTTCAATTTTATGAAAGCTCGAAGCCTAGCATATATTTACAAATTTATTGCTTCCTTTACAATTCTTCTGCACTGGTCTCTTTGTTTAGCTTTAATCTCCCAGTGTTCTACGTGCAGCTTCCGCAAGTTTTGTTTTACCCCTTCTAGCCGCTTCTCTTTTTATTACTTTTTATGTAGCCCTGTTTTCAGAGTCTCTCAACATGTCTCAACCACTAGATTTTCTGTGCTTTAATATGATCGCTGGTTGTATCGTGACATAATTCCTCCGTTTGTCCGCCTCTAGTATTCCTCCCAAAATCATCCATTTTGCATTTTTCTATGCTTAAAATTTCTTTGTGTTCTTCAGAGTTAGGGTCCGCACTTTACTACTGTATGTAATTGTCTGATAAATCCGGATCTTGGTATTTTCAATATTTTGAAATTATATTTTTCCCATCGCTTGTACTACTTATTTGTAAACTATCTCTAACCATTGCTATACCTATATCCGTTGCCATACAATCAGCTTCTTCTTCGTTTATCCACAGGCCTCTTTTTCTTGCTGCTGATTTGAGCCTCATCATTATATCCGTTAGCTCTTTTCTTGATCTTGGAATAAGCGTAATGTCGTCAGCATACCCTAAAATTTGGTGCTTGTGCTGATACATGTTCCCATTTTTGTGTACATCAGCTTCTTCTAATGCACTCTCTAATAACGCATTAAATAATACTGTTAAGATTGAATCTTGTTGCCGTACTCTTCGGTCCACTATAAAACTATCTGAGGAAAGCCTTAGTATCTCCACCTTACATACAATTTTTTATAGTGTTATCTGCACTTCATTCACTAATTTTCCGGGCATATTTAACTTTAGCATAGTTTTGTACAGTTTTCTTCGGTCGATAATGTGAAACGCCTGTAGAAAATCTATGAAGTCTATATCTAGAGGCAAATTCTGAACTGCATTGTTTGTTTCAATGCAAATATTTGATCCGTTACCGATCGGTTACTCCTGACCCGCATTGATAATCACCAACCCTAGACTTTACATACTAGTTTAATTTCTCCCGTATACAAAGGGACAGCAGCTTATATACTACTTTCAGTAGCGCTATTTCTTTATAATTCATACATACAGTCTTATCCCCCTTTTGTGAATTAGTATTAAAATTCTTTTGGCATTTTCTCTTCTTTCCATGTTTTTATTGGCATATTGTACATTCTATTTTGTAATTCTATAGTCCAATTTTTTATCAGCTCCATTATAATAAAATATCTCGGATGCTTGTTATTTTTCTGCCTTTATATAAGTTCTTAAAATTCTATCCACTTCGCGAATAAACCTTATTCTTTTCCTCCTCCATTGATTGTTCACCATTTAACACCGGCTCAAAATGTTTCATCCAGATTTTAGACTTTCTTGTACTCCACGTATTCCTTGGTATATCTCTGTCTTACAACGTAATAAATTATATTAGCAGCTACTTTTTACATGTTTTATCCTTTGGTTGAATTAATATCCCTTGTTTTAAAATTATTTTCAACTTTCTTGAATTTTTTCTCCATCTCAGTCTCTTCGCCGTCTTGTACATTTTCTTAGTGTTCCTTTTTAATTTTTTATACATTCGTTTGTCTTCCTCTGAATTATTTTCGAGATCTTTTAATTTGGACTAGTTTCTTCACAATCTAATACTTCTCTATTCGCCACTAATCCACTCATCATTTTGCATTCTCTATTGTAGAATCTTAGCTTCTTCTTGTATAGCTTCATATAAGATGCACGATTCGTCCTCTGCATTATTTTCTCATTAAATCTGCTTATTGCATGATTACTATTATGTATAATAATCTTTTCATCTTGTACCTTTTCTTTGTCGAATTTATTTCTTTTATTAATTTTTTATTACTTATTATTGGTTTAAACTGTTTTATTTTGCGATTACCAATATATAATCGGAGTGGCAACATGCTTCTCTGTAACCTCTTATATTTTGGACAAATATCTTGTGAATATTTTGTATCATCAGGTGATTTATTTAGTTTCTTGTTTTCTCGCCTGGGAAAATCCAAGTTTCTAGATGTATATTTTTGTGCTAGAAATAGGTACTTATAATACGTAGATCATTTTCTGCAACAAATTCAATCATTTATCCCCGTTTTTGTTGCTCACATAGTGCCTGTTATATTTTTCTTTGAAAGGCTTCTTTTTCTTCCTTAAAATCGCCTATCACTATGTTTACATCATATATTGTACTAATTTTGAATGAGCTCTCTAATACTTCCTAATACTCAGTTTTTTACTTTTTATTCATAGCCTCTGATGATGCATGTGTATTTATTATGTTCAATTTTCCTCGTACCCTGATGCCACATAATCTATGTTATAAGATTAAATTCTATATCTCCCTACGTCTATTATTACTTTATCTTTTTGTTTTGTTTATTGATATATATATATTATTATATATATATATATATATATATATATATATATATATATATATATATATATATATATATATTCAGATAATTCTTGACGTTTCGGTATCGGCTTTGATGCCATTTTTAAGAGTTTAACTGTTCATTATGGATCTTAATCTGTCTACTCCCCAAGAAAAGCTATGATTCTTTGAGTAAGACTGACCTTTCGTGTGACTTGCTTTGCCATTTATAAGGCTTGAAGTGAAAGTTTGGTGGGAATGTTGTTTGGCGGAAGATGCATTGGGTTGGGGAAAGTGTGTTAGTTTAATAGAATTGCGTAATTGACGGTGCAGGAGAATAAGGGATTTCCATATGACGGGTAAACGTTGGCTATCACCTCTCGTGTTCAGACATTGTGGGCGTTTTTCTATTTTGATTTTCTTACGTGCAATCCTGCTAGTGAAATTGGAAATGGAAGCAATGGTTTTAACCTGCGGAAAACTAATTTTGTGGCCTGTTTCTTTATTATGTTTGGCAAGTGCTGAACCATTATCGCCTTTCCGTACGGCCAGAGAATGCTCATATATTCGACTGGATATTTGCCGGTTTGTTTGACCTATATAGGTCATTTGGCAGTCTCCACAAGGTATTTCATAAACTCCTTGGAATTCATTATGACCAGTAATGCTGTGCTGAGCGAATAAACCCAGATATTTGGTTATTGGTCGTGAAGACCGTGTGTATGTTTTGCCTCATTAGTATGCTACTTATTTTGTCGGTGAGGCCCTTGATATAAGGTAGGAATGCTTTTTGTTGGTCAGGAGGGTTTTGACATTGGGAGTTAATGTTTTTACTTATATTTTTGATTATATTGGATAAGGATTTATTGGAATACCCATTTTGCAGTAAGATGGTGGTAAAGGTTTTAATTTCTGTTTGACGGTGTTTCATATCAGAAAGTCTGATGGATCTGGTGATGAAAAATTTTGCAACTGAATGGATTTGGGTAGGGTGGTGATGAGATTTGGCATTTAGGTAGCGGTTAGTGTGGGTGGGTTTTCTGTAGACAGTGTAATTATAGCTGCCATTAGAAGGATTTCTTGTTATGAGACTATCTAGGAAGGGAAGGAAATTATTATGTTCAGTTTTTATGGTAAATTTGATATTGGTGTGGATTTGGTTGAGATGGGAAAGTAATTCTGAAAGGGTATCATGTCCATGAGACCAGGTAACAAAAATGTCATCGACATGTCGTGTCCAGCAGGTAGGTTTAAGGTGAAAGAAGATGAGGGCCTTTGTTTCGAAATCGGTCATAAAAAGTTTAGCACCATTAGTTTGGCGGTAAAATTTATTTTGAAAGGTAAAGTAAGTATTGGATAGGCAATGATTAATTAAGCAGAGGATATTGTTATTTATACACTCAGTGGGATAGAAATCTGCCCAGCCCAGTTTATCTCAATAACATCCAGTTATCCGCCCTATTTTTATGGTATTTTCTAATTGAACTTTGAAAAAATGCTAACTAAAGTGAATTTAGTACCGAGTACGTTATTTTTACTGCATTATTAGTCACACTTCTACTTAAATTATTCTTTGGTGTTACCTAGAGATGACAAAATAAAGATAACAACAAAACACATACTTTATTTTAATTTAAAAAAACTTAGCAAAACGACAAAAACAACCACATCATTTAAGAAGGCAGTTACGATTCTTGCAAGAATGTAGTCTGGCATTATCATGCATAAACAAAAATCTTTGTCAACGAAAGGAGCAAAAGGAATTACATGAGGTAATAGAATCTCTTCTATATACCTGTCTGCTGTTAATGAAACTGCTTCGATACACACAAGCTCCGTTCGTGCATCAGCAGAAATCCTCGCTCACACCATAATTGAACCTCCACGAAATCGCCCTCTTTCCGTAAAATTACAAGGAACAAATCATTCTCCCCTTCTTCTCCATACTCGTTCACGACCATCTGAGCCACAAAGATTAAATCTGGACTCATCAGAAAAGATAACGGCCCTCCACTGTTCGATTACCCAGTTTGCATGATTATGCCCAAACGACAAACGTGCTACTCGATGTTGCCGTAGCAATCTTGGACCTCGTGCTGATCTTCTTGCACACAAATTTGCTTCGTTGAGTTTCCGTCTAACTGAAATATTGACACTTCTTACACGCTGAAGGGCATTTCGACTCTTCACTGCAGTAGTATGTCGATTTGTTAACGTAGACAAAATGATAAAACGGTCGTCACGAGTGGATGTCTTACGTTTAGCTCCTGTTTCTGGCCTGCAACCATGGCTACCAGTTTTTCTAAATATTCTATGAACATCTTTTAGGGTTGAACGAAGAATACCTAACCGATTAGAGACATAACGTTGACTACGTCCGTCTTCAAGTAATGCAACAGCTTCTACTGGCAAATGCATAATTTAAATGCACTATAAACCAAAAACACTAGCAACAAAGGAATTAAACAGAATGTAACAAAAAAATTAACAGCAATTTAAAAAGAATAACAATAAATACAAAACTTTACGCAACTGAAATTTAGAACTTATATGACTTTAACAGAATTTGTTTTAAATGCTTGTTTTGGCAATTTTTTCTAACAGATGTGATCGTTATTATCACCAATTATGCCTGCTAGTAAAATAGCTACCATTTTCAATAGTGTACCTAATGATATTAGTTAATAAGTAGATTATTGAGAAAAACCGGAGTAGGCGGATTTCTATACCGGTGAGTGTATTGTAGAATGATGTCAATAACTTTAGAGTATCAGAAATTGGGATATTTGTAAACAAAGAAAAGACATCGAAGCTAACCATGATGTCATCTTTTCCGTATTTCTAGGAAATGATAGGAGTTTCGGGCGTAGGATGATGCCTGCTCTGTAAAAAGTTGAAGAGTTTTGGCAAGGTATTTAGCTAGGTTGTAGGTGGGAGAACCAAAAGCACTAAGTATGGGGCGTAAAGAAATGTTTTTTTTATAAATTTTTGGTAAACCATACAATTACATTCTATTCGAGGTAGGTGGTGGGATTATTGGGCAAATGGCGATAATCAGAATATTTAAGTAAATTGTGGATTTTATAATTTTAGGATCACTGTAGCGTTGCCCTTGTCTGCCTGTAAAATTGCAAAGTTATTATTTTGTTTCACAGCAAAATTAATACCTTTTTCAAGAACCTGAAGTCGGTTACATGGTAGTCAGGAAGGTTATGTACCGTACTATTAGTCAGAGATGGTTGGGTATTAGGAAGTTTACTTAAGCGTAACTTGACAATTTTTGTTTTTGGGTGTAGGTTTTCTTTTCGGATATGCACGACGCTTTGTCGTGTATAATCCTAGAGAAAGCATCCCAGATAATAGGATGAATTTTGGAGGAACTTAATTTATGCAAAATGCCATAAAGTTCCAAATTGGTATTAGTGATATTTCTATGGGTAGCGTGAATGGAGTTTCTAAGTAGAGATAGTTCTACTTTTGTAAGGATGCGGAAGATGGTAGATGATTTCTGGTGATGTTTTAATTGTAATCCGACAGGTATTACCTGTTCGTCTCTGCAGGATTTTAAGAATGCAAGGTCACACAAAAGTTTGGCCTTACGTAACGTAAGCTTGGAAATAAATTAGTTAAGTTTAAAGTTTTCTTTTCGTAGAGGCGTATAAAATGTACGGATAGGTTTCTTATTCCAAGACTCGTAGCTTTCTTTGGGGAGTAGGCAAACTGAGACCCTGAGTGAAGAGCTAAACCCTTGAAAATGTCATTAGAATCATATACTTACCAGAGGCGAAGTATGTACATTAGGAATATAAAAAAGCTGCTATATGCTTTAAAAGTATTTTTATTTTTAGAAAAAGTTATAATGTTAAAATCATGGGTAAATGAAACAATTTAGTGTGGCATTATTGAAATCTCAGTTTTTAGCATAATATAGAAAAAAAATATATTTTTAGATAAAAGATAAATTTATTGAAAAAGAAACAAAACATTTTTAACTTCGTAAATATCAAAAAGAAAACGTTATTATAAGAAACTTTATTTCATGTGACTACACTAGTGAAAGGAAATGTCGAAAGTTTCACCCATTAAAGTAACCTATGTTTTAATATATTTAATTACTTAACCAAAGCTAATCACTTTTATAGAAATTAAATATATCAGTACATTAAAGCATTAAAATTGTAATTAAGAATAAATTTAAAAAAAAGTCAAATTAAATTTTTACATGGCATAATATGTATTCTTCAATTTTATAAATTATCTCTTTTATATATTATATTATTTATACATATTTAAATATCTACATTTATTTTTTTAATTTCTCTGTTATTTTTTCTTCTTTTCTCATTAAGCTTCTGACATTCCATGGTCCTATTTTCCATAGTTCTTTATTCTCTATTTTATTTTCTTCTAACACATATTTTTCTTTATTCCTTGCACTGCTCTCATATTATTTTTCAATCTTACTAGCTCTGTCTAGTTTTTTACCTTTGATCCAGTCTTTCCAAAATTTATATATTTGCTTTTTTTCTGTCTGTTTGCGCTTTCATTTCTTTTCAGAATTATATCCACTTCATTGCCAATGTCGCTTTTCGTTTTTCCATCCCTTTTAATCTTCCCTAGTTTTTTGTTAGTTGTTTTTTCATTCTTTCGGTTTTTTTATTCCATCTCCAATTACCATCACTTTGTTGTACTCAGGAGTACTACAAGAACGCGGAACAAAAAAGGGGGTGTGGGCCTAATAATTAATAAAGATATAGAAAAGAAAACTTAAATATAAACCAATATCCCTGGAACTATAGTAATGCATATTAAACTAAAACGCGTAATAGCAATAATACAAATATACAGACTAACAGAATGAATAGAGGAAGAGAAACTAATAAAATTCTATACAGAACTACATAATTTAAAAGACACTAGGAAAAAATAAGGAAAAATTTTAATAATAGGAGACTGGAACAAAAGGTTAGGTAAAGATGTGAACATGGGACTATGAAGTATGAGAAGACATGGAAAGAAAACCTTAAACAAGAATGGTAAGAAACTGCTGGAGTTTTGTTAAAAAAATAAACTATTAATAGGCAATATATTCTGGAACCAGGAAATTGAACACAAACATAATTTTGTAGCCACAAAAATAAATGTAAAGAGTTTAATTGGCTATATAATATATACAAGGAGTTATAAACTTAAAAACAGAAAAAACAAAATTTTCAACACAGCGGAAGATAGTCCCGGTAATATTAAATGACAAAATAACAAGACTAAATGAAAGAAAGAAATACTATAAAATACATGAAAAATACAAAAGGGAAACCTATGAAAAGTAGAAATGATTTGAGGAGACAAAGAAAGGGTGATCACTGGAACTAAGATGGGCTACATTTAGGAGCAAAAAAAAAATTGCGAGCCAAACGCAACAATATTCAGTACAAAATAACTAGAGGCTAGAACAAGGAAATAAAGGCGGAGTTAAAAAAGAAGGAACAAACATGGAAAAAATATCTCACATCCACAAACAAAAAGAATAAATAGAATTATATTAAAATAAAACGACAAGCAGAAACAGCTATCAAAAATAAACTCCAGGCAAACATTAACAACATTATAAAGACATGGAAAAATATATTACGAAAATAAAATTAGCAAAACAATAGAAATTCAAGAACAAAACAATAAACAGGAGAAGAAAGGATTATAAACAGAAAACAAATAGAGAAGAAATAAAAAGAGCGACAAGAAACATAAAAAGATGTAAAGCCGGAGAAGAAGTAAAACAAAACCAAAAATGATTAAATACCCAAGAAAAAAAGGCATAGACCAGCTTACGAGAATATGCAAAAAGTAAGGGAAACAAGAGTAATACTAACTGGGAAGAAATCTAGCAGTATCTATATACAAGAAAGGAGATCAAGTAAAATGCCACAACCACAGAGCTATTTGCCTATTATTAATAAGCTTTAAGATCTACACAAAAATAATAAAAAAAAAAAAGAATAAGACAGAAGAAGAGATTGAAAAAGAACAAGCAGCATTCATGAATGGAAGACAGACGAACAATAATATTTTTATAAGAGAAGACCTAATAAAAAGTGGTGAAGAACTTCTGGCGTTTATAGACCTCAGAGCGACGTTCGACTCAATAGAAAGAGAGGTGTGGAGGTGCCGAAAAGAAAACCAATATTTCAAACACACCCATACAAATAGTACGAAGCACTTACAATAAAGTGAAAAGAAGAACTAAGGGGAATAGCCTTAGCACCCTCCTATTTATAATAGTAATGAACCAACTGATCAAAAATACTAGAGAAAGAACGAAAAAACTTCAGGCAAAAATAGGATACCGAAGTCTAAAGCTGATGAAAATAGAAACAACAATTTATGCAAACGACATCATCCACTAATAGCGGAATTAAGAAAAAAAGATGCGGAAAAAAATGGACAGATTAATGAAAGAAATGAAAGTGACGAAAATCGAAATAAATATACAGAAAAATAAAATAAAGTTGGTAAAAAAAAGAAATTAGATAAAACAAAAATTAAATATAAGGCTACAACACTTGAGGAAGTAGCAACCTATGAATATTTAAGACGAGAAAATCAACTATATTTTACTGTATAGTAAATTCAGAATCCTTGTCATAACCATCCCTACACTGTTATATGCAAGCAAAACTGGATATTACAGAAGAAGCACATAGAAGACATGATATTGAGATGAAACACTTAACAGAAATTGCGGGAAAAATAAAATGAGATAGAATTACTAACAAAGCAATCAGAGAAATGACTAAACAAGAACCAACAATGAACAAAATACAAAAAAGACAAATAAATAATGTTTTTGGTCAATAGAATTATTCTAAACAGAAAGGTTTGGGGAGCAAAAATCACAAGTAAAGGAGAAGAAAAAGACCAAGAAGAACATGGTTACAACGAATAGTAGTTGTGGGAAAGAAAAGAGACAAAACAATAGAAGAGATAAAGAAAATGACATTAAATAGAAAACACTGGAAGGAATGGGTGGGTGGATAAAAACCTTTTCTCAAATCCAACACCAGAAAGGGTACAAGGAAGGGGTGAAAGAAGATATCTTTATAGAAAATCATTTTTTACTAACCAGGTCATCGAAATTATAACGAATGTTAATTTTTTCACAATTTATAATACTACAGTCATAAACTTTTAGAGAAATTAATATACGTATATCCCTTGAACAAAAATAAGTGTTTAATGTTAGAAATTTTATCATTGTTTTTAAAACATTCTCCCTGATGGTCAACATATTGTTGCATATGCTGGAACCACTTTTCATAACATTTTTTCCATAGCGAATTAGGTATTTCCGAACCATGGATTTTGAACACATTTCTCAAATATTTTCGAACGCCCTGTATATATACTATTTGAGTTTATCGGTGATAAAAAATTATGAACCTAAATAGCGATGAAAACCAAATTTTATCTTGTTTTTTTAGCAAATTAAATTTCTTATGCGCTTACCAATTTACCTATTGAAGAAGATATAACATTAATAGTAGTTTAAAACAAGACATTTAATGCATATATTGTTGAATTATGGTCGCTCCATTTGTAAGTACTTTTATGTTTAGGTTGTAATGCTAACACCACAAAACGAATTCCCAACAATGCCATTATGAAAGATGATGTGCTTTCAGAAGGTACGTTTTGTATATGTATGGTGAAATTACTAGCATGTAAATGTTTTTCCAAGTCGTTTGGTGAGAGTTTATTACTAGGATACCTTTCTAATCCCACCAAATACAAAGCATGACTTTGAGGATTGCATGGTAGTTTATTTTGCCTACTCCTAAATGTTTTTTTCTACACATTATAGAGATATGGTTGCTACCTATAATAGTGCATATGTTTACTTGCATGTGATGCGAAAGTTCTTGCCGGTTATTAAGCAAAATTTTTAAATGTCAATGTTTATTTATTCAAAACAAGATATTTAATGCGTATATTGTTGAATTATTGTTGCTCCATTAGTAAGGACTTTTATGTTTAGGCTATGATGCTAACACCACAAAACGAATTCCCAACAATGACATTATGGAAGATGATGTGCTTTCAGAAGGTACGTTTTTTATGTGTATGGTGAAATTACTAGCATGTAAATGTTTTTCCAAGTCGTTTGGTGAGAGTTTATAACATAAGATACCTTTCTAATCCCACCAAATACAAAACATTACTACTTCCTTCAGATGGAGACCAGCTTTGGGGATTGCTAATGGTAGTTTATTTCGCCTATCCCTAAAGCTTTTTCTCTCAACATTATGTTTTAATTGCTTTTATATAGCGTATTACAGATATAAATGCAAACCATTAAATTTTCTTGGTCAAATCATGCGACACCGAGCCTCACTAAATGCATCGGATATTTTTAGTATCTCCGCTAAAACTTGTATTCTGGATTGAGGGTTTTTCTTGATTTGTTCCTTGTCAGTAATGAAAGGTCTGTTCGAGCGTTGTTGATCTTTAAGGTCGAAATTACCAGCTCTAAACTTAATGAGCCACTTTCGAACAGTTCTTTCAGCTAAAGAACTTTCTCCATAAAGAGCACATATCTTTTTTATTACTTGTGCGACACTTAAGTCTTTTCGATAATAGAAAAGCTTCAAGTATATAAAATGCACTTTGTTTTCACTCATCTTCAAAAGAGTACAAAAATAATAAAAAATCAATTTAATGGTCTATCATTATATTAAACAATATCCAGCTAGGATTATCTTCTTGTCAGAGGCCTGTTGATATTTGGATTTCCTCTGATAGATCACAACTAGTTTTTATTATAGTCTTGTTTTTAATTGAGTTTTTTTTATAATTTTCGAGTATTTTCTATTGATGTTGAGTTCTAAGGATTCGATTACATCGTTTAGGCGATCTTAATATGTTTTTCAGAGAAAGTTTATAGGATTAAGGGTGTTGCGTAATCGGCGGTGCGGTGCAATAAGGGATTTCCACATGACAGGCAATCTCTTGTGTTGAGGCACTGTGGATGTTTTTCTATTGGAATTGCCTCACGTACTATTCTGCTGGTAAAATGGGAAATGGGGGCAATGGTTTTAGGCCCAGAGATGTTAATTTGGTGGCTTGTTTCTTTGTTGTCTTTGGCAAGTACCGAACCATTATCGCCTTTCCGCGGCCAGAGAATGCTCGTATATTCGGCTAAATATTTGCCGATTTGTTTGACCTATGTAGGACCTTTGGCAGTCTCCACAAGGTATTTCATAAACTCCTTGGGATTCATTGGGGCAGTGGACGTAGGATGATGCCTGCTCTATGAGAGGCATCATCCTACGTCCGTATACGCAAAGGTGACATCATGGTCAGCTTTGATGTCGTTTCTTTGTTTACAAACATCCCAATTCCTGATACCCTACAGCTATTAAAGTCAACGTATAATATAAATAACAATAACCTCTCCCTAATAAACCATTGCCTATCCAATACTTACTTTACCTTCTAAAATAAATTTTACCGCCAAACTAATGGAGCTCACATGGGTTCCCCACTTTCACCTGTCATTGCTAACCTTTTTATGACCGATTTTGAAAGAAAAGCCCTCGCCTCCTTTCACCTTAAACCTACCTGCTGGATACGGTATGTCGATGACACTTTTGTTATCTGGCCTCATGGACATGATACCCTTACAGAATTCCTTTCACGCCTCAACCAAATCTACACCAATATCAAATTTACTATGAAAACTGAACATAACAATTCCCTTCCCTTCCTAGATACTCTCATAACAAGAAATCCTTCTAATGACAGCTTTTATTACACTGTCTACAGAAAACCCACTCACATAATTGCTACCTAAATGCCAAATCCCATCACCATCCTGCCCAAATCCATTCGGTTGCAAAATCCCTCATAACCAGATAGATCAGATTTTCCGATACGAAAAATCGTCAAACAGAAATTAAATCCATTACCACCACCCTACTGCAAAATGGATATTCCAACAAATCCTTAACTAATATAATCAAAAATGTAAATAAAAACACTAACTCTCAATCCCAAAACCCTCCTGACCAACAAAAAGTCTTTACGACCAATAACCCAATATCTGGGCTTATTCGCCCAGCAAAGGATCACTGCCCCAATGAATCCCAAGGAGTGTATGAAATACCTTTTTAATTTTAAATTTGAACAAAAGGAACTTTAAACAAAGTTAAAGCTAAAACACTAACCTGTGGCGCTTTCCCGCAGGAATCGGTTTCCTGCTGTTGGTCCTGGGGGATTCCAGGAAAAGGAAATAAGGGTATGGGTAAAAAGATAGGACCAGTTACCCCAATCTTCACAACGGAGCCGAACGGTAGGGTCTTTCCTGGTGCAAATGTTCCTTTGTCGTTCCTTGCCGAGTCAGAGCAAAGAAAATGGACCGAGTTTTACCGGCGACAATTTCAACCCCGATATGAAATCGGGTAACAAAAGGGCCTCCGGGAAGAGGTTAATCTGATCGGCAAAATATCAAATTTCGCCACAAAATTAGCCTTTAACGAAAGCCTGGCAGAAATGAAAACTTCTGCTGCCAATTAAACCCGCCGGCAAACTATTGGTTAAAAATGCTCTCGGCTTACGGAAAATTTAAACTTTCACAAACTAAATTCAAAAAGAACGACTCCTGCGAGAACATATCAAAAGCCCAAGCCCGGACAAAACGTAGCCTAAACGTAGCAAAAGGCGAAGCACGAACGAAAAGGCAAAGCACGAAAGGCAAAGCGCGTTCCGTGTGCTGGTGTAAATTCGCGGCCGCTGATATCTCAAATTCAAAATATACAAGAGGAAACCAAAATACGGCCGGTCCTAATTTAAAAATTAAAATAAAAGGTAATTTGAGATTGGCGCGAGCAGTATTGTTTGTTCTATTCTTAATCTCTTTGAATTTTTCGTACTCTAATGATCTACTATTAATGTATTTCATATATGCTTCTTTCCTTTTTTTCGTTTGTTCTTTTACTTTTTTAGTGAACCATAGTTTATTGTTCTTCTTGAAATTGATGTTGATTGTTCTTTCTCCTAGGGTTTCTATTGTACTGTTTATTGGGTTACTGTTGATCTTATTCTAGGCTACTTCTTGTCTCGATACAGTTCTGAGCAATTTTATAGTTTAGTCTTTGTTACAGTGTCTTACTATCGTACTATCTTACTATCGTTTCTTAGTGATTCTATATTACATTTGGTGATATATTGAAAGGGTTTTTCTTTCTGTTCATTCACATAGAAATATACTGCGTCGTGTTCCTACATTCTTTTTTAAATGCCTTACTCTCCGAAAACATGGCGTTTACTTTATCAACTGCTGTTCTAAATAGTGCTGTGATGTTGACTTTATACCACTGACGTAAATTTGCCAGCCATGATGTTTTGGGTCTGCCTGGGCCATGTTTGCCTTCAATTTTTCCTTAAATAAGACATTTATACGATGTTACTCTCTCTCTCCCTCTCTGTATATCAACTTCTCTCCTACAAGTATTTTATTCTGTATGTCATTATGTTGTTTACCATTTGGTTTTTTTGACGTTGAGTTTCAGCCGCGTTTATTCACTATGGGTTGTCACTGCTGATAAGAGAATTTGTAGATCTTGCATGCTTGTGACTAGCACGACAGTGTTATCAGCATATCTCAAATTGTTTATTACAATTTTGTTGATTATGACCCTTTCTGCTCTTTCTTCGAGAGGCTCACAAAATATTTTTTCAAAGTATAAATTGAACAACAGGGAGAAGAGAACGCACACTAACAAACGCTGTCTGACCCCAATATGGGTATATCTCAACCGCCTAGACCTATTTCCCTGAGAACTTATATATAATTTATCGTGTTGAACGGTGTCAAATCCATTTCATAGTCCACGAAGCATATATACACATTCACATTGACATTTGGATAGCGTTAAGTAAGCACCTGTATGTTAAATAAAGCCTCTTGTTTCCCAAACCCATTTTTAAAGCCAAATTGAGAGTCACTAATATTTTTCTTATATTTCTGATAAACTTTGGCATGTATAATTTTGAGAAATACTTTTAGGACGTGACTCGTTAAATTGATAGTTCTATAGTCTTTACAGTATGTTGCAATGGGTTTTTGAGCAAGGCTATGGAGATAGATTTAAGCCAGTCTTGCGAAATCGTACCAGTTTTGTACATGCAGTTGAAGAGTTTCAGAAGCAGAGTAATAGCATTGTCCTCCTTCAATACTTTGAGGACATCAACACGTATAGTATCTGGCCCCGATGCCTTTCCACTTTTTGCTCTCGTGTGAGCACGTTCAATTTCTGCTATGTTAATATCAAGGCTATCGTTTGAATCTACACCGTGAGTTAAGTTTCTTGTGTTATTGAAAAGGTTTTTCATATAATTTGTCTATTCAACTAGTTTTTCTTGAATATTTGTTAATAGTTGTTTACTTTCATTCATAAGAATTTTATTGTCTTTATTTGGGCATGTTGGACTTTCTTGTATATAATAAAAGAGTCATGTTTTGCTTCAAATTCTTTTATCTCTTCACACTATCCTCGTAACCATTTTTATTTAGTCTCTCTTACTTTGTGTCTGATGATTTTCTGAGTTTCAAAGTATTTTTCTGGTTATTAGTTTTTGTAGGTTCTTCTGAGATCGATCAGTCTTAGTATTTTCTCGGTCATCCACTTTTTGTGTTTAATTTTGTTAGATTGTAAATCATTGCTTATATCTTTTATTACTGTTTTCATTGAATTCCAGGTCGCTTCAATATTATTATCGTCTGGGCTTATGTTGGGTTCTATATATTCAAAATGTATAAGTTGTTTCCGAATTTCTTTTGCTATTTATGGATTTTGTAGTACCCTAGTATCTAATCTCGAGTGGTTTTTACTAACACTAAGTTTTTTAAGCTTAATCTCTAGTTTTGCTGATAAAAGTATGTGATCAGAGAAAACGTCAGCACCGAAGTAAGTCTTTACGTTCTTTATCATGTTTCTGAATCTTCTATTGATGCCTATATAATCGATTTAGTTTTTCACGTTTTTGTCTGCACTGAATATCCAAGTATAGAGACGTGTTTAAAATGGGTATTAGTATAATATCTTCTTCTTGGCAAAACTGTACTAACCGATGGCCTCTGTCATTTGAGTTGCCTAGACCGTATTCGCCCACTGCATCTTTTCGACGATCTTTTCCCACTTTGGCGTTGAAGTCACCCATAACAATGTTTATGTGTTGTGGCTTTGTTATTTCCAATACCTTTTTGATGTCATTATAAAATTGTTCTACAGAGTCGTCAGAGGCAGTACATGTAGGGGCATATACCTGTATAAAATAACATGTAATAGGTATTGTGTTGATCTGGAGAAGAAAACGAAAACTATTGGCTGCTTTATGTAAATTTTTGCTAATTATAAAAGCAGCACCGTTAAAATCATCGAGTTTAACTCATCTCATTGAGTCTGAGGAGATCGATCTTTAATCTTTTCATCTCTTTTATTGTATTATGAGTTCTACCACTTTTAAAAAGACTACGTGTATTCCAAGTTGCTACTTTTTTTATAGCCGACCCGGAGATTCTTGGTATCTCCTGCCCATCTACAAGCTACCGGGGACTAGGGGCCACATCTTTATTGTTCTCAACTATATTAAAGACTTTCATGGGTAAATACGAGGTGGTTTTCCGTTGTCTTCCTCGCGCAGTGTCACAGCCGGTTAAACCATCGTGGTTGCCCTTGTGAGTGCCGGTGGATATCTCGTGACTGGAGGGTTTTAGACAGTGCAAAATACGCCTTGTTAGCTGCGGTTATCCTTCTTTTTAATTCGTGATCTTCGGTTCCATCTGCTGCCAGCTTTGCTTCTAGGTATGTAAATTATGTCACCATTTCAATGTTTTCTTTCCTTATATTTTGAGCTTGTCTGTTAGATCTAGTCTGGCCCAAGGATTTGGTTTTTTCTGTGTTGATTTCCAATCAAATTTTTTGTGCGTATATTTTTAATTCTAAGTATGTTTTTTGAGCTCCTGGTGTTGTTCGACTCATGATGTGAAGTCGTCTACATATCCGGATATTTGCGTAGTTTTGTTGGTCAGTTTTGCTTCTCCAACAGTCATCTGTCTTATGGCATAATCCAGCTCGAGATTAAACAGGGTGCGAGCAAGTCTATCTCCTTGTTTCCGCCCTTTCAATATTTTGAATTTTTCTGAGAGGTCGGTTGCCGTGCAGACACAAGCTTCCGTATTTTCCAGTGTTGCCTCAACCAGTTTTACGATTCTGAGTGGCATTTTTCAGCAATAGTTTATGCAATATGCTTTGTTCTATCGAGTCGTAGGCTTATCTGCAGTCGACAAAAACGTTGTGTACATCGACGTTATGTTCCTAACCTTTATTAAATATTTCCTTAATTGCGAATAGCTGGTCTGATATTCATTTATGATGATTTTTGCAATAGGCTGCAGTTTTTTATTGACTATGAGTGCAAATATCTTGTAGGCTGTACACAGGAGCGATATTCCTCGATAGTTTCCGCATGTAAGCTTGTCTCCTTTTTTGTATATTGGACATATTATACTTGTTTTTAACTCTTTGGGTAGTGCTTCTTCTTGCCATATGTTTATTATTAGGGCAGGCATTTGTTTACTGAGTTGTTTGCCGCCCCTCGTTGTTTTTCCTGGTGGAGATCAATTTGTTTATCTGTTTTCTCTAGAGCCTCGCAATGTTTGAAAGTACTTTTTCTGTCTGTTTTTAATCTTTACGGGGTCGCTTATAATTTGTCCTCTTTCATCTTTACACATTTTTATTTTATTTATGTCTCCTCTTTATTTGTTTTATAAATTTATATGTTTTTTATGCCATTTTCTCCAAAATCTTTATCTATTTGTTAGATCAATTTGTTCTCATATACTCGTTTCTTTGTTCTACATGCTTTGTTGGCTCGTCGTCTTGCAAATTCAAGTTGTTCTCGTCTCTCTCTTGTTCTTTTTGCCAGATATCTTTGTTTCCTTGTTTTTCTTTTTGGGTTTTAAGATTGTGTCAGCTACTTTCGTTAATGTTGTTTTTATTCGTTTTCTATCTATTTTCCATTTGTTCATCTTCGACTTTCCCAAGTTTTTGTTCTAGTTTTATTCTACCTTTGGGTCACTTCAACAAAATTTCCTTGTACGGTCTTGTTCTTGATTCTTTCCGTTTTTATCTATTTTATATCTGAACTTATCTTGGATTAATAAATGATTTGACCCGCAACATGCTCTCCTCCGTGCTCTAACATTCATGATGCTTGTAGCTTCTTTTTTGTCAACCAACACATGGTTTATCGGATTGACACTCCTCCCATCTGGAGAGATCCACGTTATTTTATGGATGTTATTATGTAGAAAGCATGTTGAGCTGATTATCACGTTTTTGCTAGTGGAGAAGTTTATAAGAAATTCTCCGTTATTATTAGTTTATTGTGCATGAAGTGTTTGCCTATTGTATCGATCAACTATTGTTCCTATCCCAGCTGGGCATACATGTCCCTTATTATCATTTTATGTCGCATCTCGGCGAGTTGTCGTATGTACTCTCTAGCTGTTGGTAGAACTTCTTTACTCTGCTCTTCTGTTGCTGTGTGCGTTTATTATTGTTATATTGAAGAAGTGTTTTAAGTCTCAATTTGATCCATTTGGTAACGCAGTATTCTCTCTGTTTTACGCTGCCTTTTTATTGCCACTAACCATTCTTCAAATCTAGCGTAGAAAACTACTGTAATCTAAATAAATGTCCAAAACATTGCCGATCATTGACAAAGGGTAATTACCTTATTTATTTGCTGTATTTCGCTGAGGGTAGTCAACGTAGAATCGAAGTTTTTGTTAACTAACATACTCGGCAATGCCTATGGAATGTATGATAGTTGACTAATTCCTTGCCTTACCATAATAGTAACAATAATACTGACTTCTTTTTCTTACGCTAGTGGCAGATATCTTGAAGGTTGCCGTTTTGATTGTGCATTTTCGGTATTAATTCTGGGATTTGCCTTATTTTTTGTAATATGATTTCTAAATTACACTAAGTAGGTTTTTACATTACCTTCTTATAGCATTTCCATTCAAGGAGCGTGCACTACTAACAACAGATGTCGTGAGCATACGTTGGGTTATTGCAATTTTGTTTTTATAGTCACAGTTTCTATATTAATATTTATTATTTTAAGAGTGCTGAGAAAATTACTAGAACTATCCTTAGCGATCACTCTTAGCTCCTGAAAATCGACGCAAATCATTCAGCAAATATACTCTCCCTACACTAGTCTGCAGATCTTTCAAGGAGGCTCGGTTTCCTATGGTTGACCGTTAAAATATTTTTGCAGAGATATAGTTTATTATTATATCTAAAATAAAAGTCTCTGTTATCACTTATGATACCTGTGCATTGGAATTTTTTTTTTTATTTTTTGGCCGTAGGACAAACACTACAAACATAAGTATTGGTAAAACTAATTTATCTAAAGTGTAGCTAATAAACCACTCTAAATCTATTCCAAATATTTATCATGGTATGATGGTGATTATGTAGAATTAGTTAAGACAAAGATTTTAGAACAATATATTAATCTTTAGGTGAATGTGGAATCAAACTTTATTATTACTGCTCACAACCAATGTCCATTATTTAATATTGCATTTTTTAATGCCTAATAAATTTTATCTTTTAACAAATTTGAATTTACTAAACTTGTGCCGGAAATTAACAAAAAGGTCTATTATGCATACAGAACAAGGGCTTGCACCTTATCGTTTTAAAATGCTATTATGGAGTGGTTTAATTCCTAAGCGGTAGAGTTTTTTGGAGAAAAAATTACAAACTTTGTAAGACGTTATCACAGGTGCTTCAGTTTTCATGACAATTATGTCTAAAAGTTGTAGGTTACTAATGTATATAATAAAGCTTTTGTATCTAGGCGTGTCTGTCAATAACCAAATAAATGTGTTTTCCGAATTGCCTTTGTAATACCGTGTTAATAAAACAACAGTTCAGAAAGTTTCTTAATAAATATTTTATTATAAACATTAAAATTAAAATACGATAATAAAAAATGTATTTGTTTGTCATGTTGATGTTATTCTGCTGCACTTATATCAAATTTTCAATAGTAAAATATTTATATGTAGGTCTTAGTTTACCTGCTTTTGCAACGACTTGTAATTGGCACTTTAATACAAAATGCTTATGTAACTGTAATTATTTAAGAAGTATAACGTTAAATATTTATTTTGTTGCAGGAAATTACAGTCTCAATAACAGCACGTACAAAGTGTGCTTAAGAGAGAAGGATGAATGTGTCTGCTGCGTTTGCAAGTGTTACAGTAAGTATATATATTAGAGCTATTATGCTGACCAAATAACCTCTTTCAGGTTTATTTTTAGTCAACGTACAAGATTAGCTATATACAGACTTTTAACATTGGTTATTTCATTTACTGAAAACGATAAAAATTCTCCGTCAATATGGTTTTCAATTTCAGCCATTGCATAATTGATGCCAACATATTTATTTCTTAACATTTAAAAACTAGGACCATTAATAGTGTGCTCACAAGTCCAGTGTTTTTTGAGAAAATTTTAAAATAAGAGATGATCTAGTTTATAAAGTGAAATATTGCAACCTTCCAATAAATCATACAACAAGGAAAAAATGAAGAATGGAATTATATATCTAAAGAAGTGGAAAATACTATATGGGGAACAAAAAGTACACACACCTGGAAAGTATTAAAAACTTTTAGACAAGAAAATCGACAAAAAATGAATATACAAATGATAAATATATATATAGGATATATAAATATATAAATGATTATATATATATATATATATATATATATATATATATATATATATATATACGCGATTACAAAACTATATAAAAAACAGAAAAGTGTGATAAAGATAGGAAACTGAATATTACAAACATTTAATTTTACAATCAGTACCAATTATTCCCGCAGTCCCAATACCAAACAATATTACAGACATTTCTAACTTTCCAACTACAATTATCGCAATATTCACATTAAACAAAAAAATCAAGAAAAACACATGCAGAAAATTAATAACATATATATCTAAAAACAATTATGTACCACTTCTATTAGATGAAATAAGACCGGCCATACAAGGTAAATGTGCACCATAGTACCCGAACTGAAGTTTCTAAAAATGCTCTCGAAAAGTTAGATCATAAAGTACAAAACATCATAAACATAAAAATCAAACGTACGAAAGACCCACTCCCCAATATTCTTCATCGACTTCGAATCGGCTGAGTACAAGAAATAAATTTATAAAATTTGATTTCTCAGGAACGTCTTTAATATTGAGTCTCTAAGAAAAAATTGTACAATGCATACAATGTCAGAAATACGGGTATGTACGAACATATTGTAACAGGCCATATGTATGTGTGGAGGACCCGCGACACTAGAACTTCTACTGAAACTAGGAAAACACCAGGCTAATTACAAGGGATGCTCGGTATACCAAGAACTACAAAAGAAATACCAACCTAATTACCAACCAACAGACCGAAGTCTTCCCTAGATAACAACGTTCCTAAATCGCCAACAAAATAGTCAAAAACCCATCAACCCACTGTCTGTCTAATATAACCTATTCCGAAAAAGTCTCGAATTATCTAAATCATGACTTAACCTTTCAACAATTCTTAGGCGAATTAACCAACTCCTTTAACAAAATATCGTAATTAAAAAAATCGCTCGATAATGGCTAAGTTTTTTCGATTAGCGTTATGGAACACCAATGGACTATAATATAAAAACTTAGAAATCGAAAAGTTCCTGAATGTAAATAGTATAGATTTTATACTTGTGTCTAAAACCCACTTTATCGACAGAACACAAGTAACGTTATTCTGTCTGTCACAGAACATCCTGATAAAACAGCATACGGTCAGCAATACTAATCCGCAGTTCTATTACTCATTATGAACCATCAGAATACAAAACAGATTATTTACAAGCTACAACCACGTTGTAGAAAGACTTACAATTCTAATCAACGTTTCGGCTGTTTACTATCCTCCGAGGCACAATCTAACCCAACATTTTTATTGAAACTCTAGGTCAAACATTTATAGCAGGCAGGGATTTTAATGCTAAGCACGCGCACTGGGGATTGCGTTTAACAACAGCCAAAGGCAGAGTGCTATTTAAACTCATTACAGATAAGAATTATAAAACCCTATCAACTGGTAGTCCAACCTATTGGCCATCTGAACCAAACAAAAACCCATACTTGCTAGATTTCTTTGTCACAAATGGATTCCCATCAAACTATATGGATGTCATCCGCAATATGGTTTAATGTCTGACCACTCGCCGATATTAACCACCTTTAGAACTTCCGTCATCTACAAGATACGTAGTCTTGCCCTCACTAATTGGAAAACTGACTGAGACAGCCTTAAGGATTATATCGAACAACATCTCTACTACTAAAAACTACAGAAGCAATAGAAGCTGCAACAAATTTTATAACTACAGTACAGGAAGCGGGTTGAAACTCCACACCACAGCCAACAAGTATAAAAATAAACAGTCTTAATATACCAAATAAAATCATGGAAATAGTGAAAGAGAAAAGACTGGCGAGAGCCAAATGCCAACGCGCTTATAGCATCGAAGGAAAAAGAAGGTTATTCAGTTAAAAAATCAGTTTATATATAAATTAAAATCTGTTAAGAAAGAAACTTTTAAAACCTGTCTACAGGTTAAATGCTCATGATAATTTAATTTCAAAAGCTATCAAGGGCATTAAACATTCAAAAATACATATGCTACCAATACAAAACCAAGGGAACTCATGGTTAAGAACAGACAAGGAAAAAACAGAAGCATTTGCAAAATTTAGCATTGGCTAAATAAAAAAGATCGATCAGTATATAGAAGAAAAACTACAAGAACCAATACAAATGTCTCCTCTGATACGTAAGATTACAGTCAACGAAATAAAGAACGAGATAAAGTGGCTAAAAAATAGGAAAGCATCAGGTCAAGACTTAATAACAACAAATATACTTAAATTAGCTGAACAAGGAAGAAACTTTTTACAAATTCTATTTAATGATATTCTGAAACTCACATACTAGCCGTTACAGTTTAAATTTGCACAAATAATCTGCGTTTCAAAAACCCCCTAACGAAGTTAATTCCTACCGTCCAATTGGCCTGCTCTCTATAATAGTCAAGCTGCTTCAGAAATTAGTCCTGATATGTATTAATGAAAACTCAATGCCGTCTAATCATTAATTTGGATTTAGGCAGCAACACTCAACTATCCAACAATGCCACCGTCTAACAAATATCATCCAAACTACGCTACAAAGTAAAACATTCTGCACTGCTGCTTTTCTGGACTTGCATTTGATCGAGTGAGGCACAGATGTTTACAATATAAAATTAAGAAAACCTTTTCTTCTGACTTCTATCTTCTATTACGAGCATATCTTACGCACAGAACCTTTAAAACAACGATCAATCAAGACATCTCCCAAATCAAAGAAAGAAGTGCAGGAATACCACAGGGAAGTATCGTGAGACCTATATTATAACTCTACATATATTATAACACTCCATGTAGACCTCAACATCCCTTATGTAAAAAACTTTATCAAAAAGAAAGCTATTAAGTACCAAACAGTACTGGAGCTGCATCCAAATGAAACTCTTGCACCACTAACCAAAGAACCAAACTAAGAGACCTTTAGAAGAAGCGGTTTAAATAAGAGATGGGTCTATTGGTAGTCTACCAATCAAGCCTAGTTATAGTACAAAACATTAGCTCATAGAATATATTAATATTCTGATTGCTTAATAAATTTAAAAAAATTGATGTTACCAAAGCATTACGACAGGGGTAGTGTCTATCACCGGTAATTTTTAAAATATATGTAAATGAAGTATTAAACGAATGGCAATTGAAATGCAGGAGGATGAGACTTGAGATTGATGAAAATTATTTGTACACGCTCCTTTTTGCAGACGATCAAATAGTCCAGGCAGCTGATGGATATAATATTAATTATATGACCAGAAAACTACAAGAAACCTATAAAAAGTGGAAAATAACAATGAATTTTTAAAAAACCAAATATATAGCTTTTTGCAAAGAGGCTGTAGGTAAAACCGATTGGAATATGTTAGAAATCAGAACATTAGAGAAAGTATAAAAATGGAAAAAACAGTCATATAGAAAACTGAGGAAAAAAGATTAAATTGGTATATCCACATAAAAATAATAGCATGGAATAGATGGCCACCACTATTTTGGAACTGGACACCATGGAAGCGAAGAAAAAGAGGCCGACCACCTAGATACTGTAATAAAGATGTACGTGAAGCAATAGAAAGCCGAAACCTAACTGATAAAGATTGGCAAGTTAAAGACTTTTGGCGCTTTAGATGGGAAGGACGGCTTTGAGTATATATATATATAAGCAAATTTGTTGTACTCGCTCAGTCATACACACATTTTACGTGCACACTCAGTGGTGTATAGCGCTTTTATTTCAATCTTTACGCAAGCGCATTTCTTAGATGTCAACTTGCATCAATGTTGCGCCAATATTTCTCATTGTATTAACAACTGTTGGATACTTTATAAGCATTTCTCGTATTTACTACATTAACTTAGTGTTTTCCTTTAGATCCTCTGATGTCCATACCATCAGCTGACGAGATTGCAAAAAAGAACATATGGAATCAGGAAGGTGAGTATATATATTTTGTCTTATAATTCTCGTTAACACACATCTATATGTCTAAACATCTTTAAACTTGGAAGCTCCACAACTCATACCTTTAGCACCTTATCAGTTAAATGTTACAATATTTGAAAGTGTTACACTACAAATTATTACCAAATTTTGTTCAAGTAAAGAAATTAAATATTTTTATATTTTTGCCGGAATAAAGGCTAGCTGCAAAATAAAACAAAGTTATATAGGTGGAGAAAGCAGTCCTTTTAAAATAAACCGCACATTAAATGGCTGTAGACATAAATAACCAACTACAATACTTTGAAAGATAATCAAATATTTGGACCCAACTTTAGACGATGGTCTCGAAACGTACTACTGTTTGAAATTCTTAAGTAGGATCTCATAGATATAAAAAAAGACAAATACCATTTATTTTGACTGCTTCAGAAATTTTTATGTAGTAAAACATTAATAATGATGACGAAATAGTTAAATCTGTGCAAAGCTAATCTGATAATCAGACACTTCTTATACAAAAGAATAAAAACAATTTTAAAGGGACGGAAACAATGCCTTGCAGTCGAAGATTATGTAGAAAAGTAATACGTAAAAAGTTTAATTATGCTATAAATGATGTTTAGAAATTTTTATTAAAACTGGCTTTGCATTTATGCATGCATAAATAAGCATTTTGAACAAAAAATACAGACATTTGTTGAAGAACATGTAAGATGGAAGAAAAATTATATAGAGAATAACAACATGATCAACAATATACGGTTTGTAGTTCACGCTCTATTAGTCACCAATCTTTGTTGATAGCAGTTTATGTACGTTCAGTATTCTCAGGTGTTTTGCTTGTTGCAAGCTTTTCAGGTTTTATATCACTTTCTTTATTTGTTGCCATTTTGAATAGAACGACCACATACGTAATATACATGTTTACCATATATAGTTTTAATATTGTCTCCTTTATTGGATTATTTGGTTTAGCATGTCTTTCTTTTCTTAAACTCTTTTTCTAGTCTTCTTTCTTTATCGATATTAACTTTTTCTAGGTTTTTAATTTCTTTTTGTTTTTTTTATTATTTTTGACTAAATACCTTTTTAATTACAAGACTGTATTAGTAAACATAGGTAAAAAGTTAGGGTTTTTGTTAGTGAACTTGTCTATTTAGTTTATTCTAACTTGGACATAGCGTTTCACTATTACATTATAGTGATGGTATCTAAAAGTTAACAATTGTTAATCAAACGTTCATTCATTTTTGAAATTCTGAAGTCCTTCCAATCGTTATTCACATAAAGACAATGCTTTGTATGACGTCTATTTAATCTAATAGACAAAACTGAATTGAAATACACATTCGTAAAATGATGACAACCCATTTGGAATAATACGTACCAGTAAATACCAGTGAAAACTCGATGACCGTCGAATTCAAAATTACTAAGTAAAGTGACTAGCCTCTATCAAATTTTGTTTTTAATTTATATTCCTACCTATATAGACTATATTTAAATTATAATTACTTTTTGACAGCAAAGAGAAGAAAGAAAAAGGGGGATAGCTAAGCGAAACTGTTATTGAATAAAGTAATATAAAAAACATATGGGAGAAGGAAACGTAAAGGTAAATACAAAAACAATAAGATGGTACACTATCACAAAATTTCAGTATAGAATCTTATGTACAGAGAAAGCACACTTAGAAGATGAATAATATAACTCATAAAATAAATGTTAGGAATAAGCAAAAACTGTGCAAAACTGTTGTTATGTAAGTAACTACAAGATGAATGTTATATGTCTGAAGCATTACTTTAATAGTAAATAAGGCAAGAAAAAAACTCGTCCAGCGAGGAGCTCTCGTACTAATCACCCAAGGTTGATTAGCCAGTATCATTTCAATCTTCTGTTACCGGTTATAATTTTTGCTAATACAGTATTGGATGATTTCAGAAATGAATGTAATGCTAAGGTCTACATGTATCGTTTGATTAGAGATATACCATGAAGCGTTTAATAATTCACAAAAAAATTTAGGCTGGGCTCATTGAAAGATGACAGCATTGGATTTGCTGCAGCAGCTCCATAGTTCGATATCATACGCCCATGCGAGAACTATAATTGTCTTCCATGGTAGAAGCTTGTCTTCGATTGGAAAATGTGATCTTTGTTTAAGTAGCTAGTATAACTCTTTAAATTCCAGGTCAACTTGCGTCTTCTTCTTTATGATATGCTTCTGCCATGTAAATTTTTTATCGAGATACAATCCTGGATAGCGCATTAAAGAAGCTGAATTATTTATAAATACTGGTAACCTTTCCCTAAGGTTAAAGTTACTTGTGTTCGTTCGGAGTCGTTAATTTTAATTTTCCAGCCATGTAGAACATTCAGATGATTTTGTAGGTAGCTTCCTACCTATGACACAGTTACAAGGCTTGTATGGCTAGCAAGGATCGTTCTATCTTCGGCGAAATATTTGCTGTAGTAGGTATGCCAGCTGCGTATAATAGATAAAGCAGAGGCTCGATACATTTCCTTGTGGTACTCCGAATGATTGGAAAAAATTTGAGACTTCGCCATTTACTTTGGTTCTAAACTGACGATCGTTTAAATTTGACTTAAATAATTTGAAGTATGTTGGCAGAAAAAGCTTGATCTTGTACTTTCTCGAAAATTTGGCAATACAATACTTTTTATTTTTCATTGAGGTATTTATTTCATAAACGACACGGTAATACTGTTAAATGTTGTTACCGAAATCCGAATTAAGATCAGCGATTTTATCCAGAAAGGTACTGATTAGGTAGAGCAGCAGTTTTTCTAATAGGATGTGACGTCATTTGGATTTTTATCAGGCTTGGTAATCTTAATTATTTTCTCCAATTGTAGTTGCTCTGGACAATAATATAGTCGTAATACAGCCTTGAAAATATAAGTTAGCAGTTTAATTTGATTGGGACCAAGTAATTTTGCGTTATTTAGGCGAGTGATTTCACCTCTAATTTTTTAGGAGTAAATAGGTTAATAGGTTTTATTGGAAGTAAGTGACTGCTTAAGAAATCTTGGATTTTTTGATGTGGAAGGTAAGCGTTAGGTGATAATATTTCACTGAGGTATTGGACAAAATGGTTATTGTTTTTTAGCCCAATAACCAGGCGTAGGATTTAGTTTGTAAAGTAGGGGTTTCCTTGAAGTAATTTATGCGAAACTTTAATCAGTCGTCATATTGAATTATCGTGGCAATTGAGATTAGAAATATTATCTTAAAGTGATCTTTGTTGTGTTTCCTTTAATTTGTATTTGAGTTTGTTCGCAAGTTTGGTTATATGCTGTTTTATCGGCAGGAGCGTGAGTTCGATGCCATCTTGATCGGGCTTTTTTTTAATCTGTGATATTTTACACTTCTGTTTTTGACCTGTGGATGAGGGGTAGATCGACGGTTGCGTATTGGGTTGTGAGCTTTATTTTGAGGTGTATGGTTTTACTGATTACATTTCTGTATTTATTCCAATTGATTTTAGAGTTATGTAACTTAAGAACTTTTTTAACGTCGAATGAGAGATTTAAAGTAGGTTCTATATCCATATATGAGTGAGAGAGACCACTGGTGATAGAGGAATCTAGGAGATCTGGTATTTTTATCGGAATGGTCCACCAAGAAGTGAGTGAGCCTACTGATAAGAAAATCTAGTTTCTTTTGGGTAGAACCTTAATCAGTTCTCTGCTCTTAGTGGTAGTAAGCCGAGAGTTCTATAGCATATTATTACACTTAAAATTGCCTCCTGTTATAAATTTGGACCAAATATTTCGAATAATTCTTCCAAGGTTCCTTTTTTCAGGTTATGTCGAGGTGGACGATAGATAGCAAATCAAGTTATGTTGTAAAGTAACGTCTTAACCTTGATAGATGTAGTTCAAAGGCAGTCCTTTAGATAACTCATTAGTTCATAGTGATCTATTGTATTTCTTTATTACAATTGCGCTTCTTGCGTGTGCAGTGTTATCAGGGTGGTTAATATCCAGATATCTTAAAGTATAAACTATTGGTAAGGTGAGTTTAATTGACTAATAAAATGTCAATAAAGGTATGTTGGAGAGAAATTTTTATTTTTCTTTGTGTTGGATAATGAAATTGGCATTTTATAACTCTGTTTAAAAGAGATTATTAGTTTTGTCCTATTAACATGGTAAGCATATTTAAGGCCATGATGTTCTGTTGAAGAAATTGATTAAACATGCTTTTGAACTTTTCGAAGAATTTGTTCAGCAGCTAGCTGTTATTTTCACTGTTGTTGTGAGATACTAGTGAATAGTTCGTATTGTTATTGACTGGTTTAGTGTAATTGTATCTATGAAGCGATAGATTTTGTGAGGATGTTAGTTGACGGTTTCAGTTTGGGAATGGAGTGACTTGTATATCGTTGTTTGTATTGCTTTTGTAGTTTTCTGGGTGTAATTTCCACATAAAATGCATCTTTATTTTTCTTAAAATTTGCGGTTTCATAAGATCCACTACATTTAACACATGCAAAAGTACGTTTTATTATGTCCATACAGTATACTTATCGTTTATTTGTATTACATTTTTCTGCTTATTTTCTTTTTATTATTGTCAGCTGTCTCCAGATCAATAAAAAACATGTTCAAATGCGTTTCATTTTTTCTACTTAGTACAGTGACAATATTTATAACTTTGTGCCCCAAAGTTATGAATTTGTCTTTGAAGTTTTTAGTGTTCATTGAAAGATATAAGTATTTAATTACATCGTGTAGGCCTTTCATCTGATTTTAAAAAATCATAAATTTTTAGCTTTTCAGTTATTGATAGATAACACCAGCGCACTTCGTTCGCCTGCCACTTCAGTGTTTGTCAAAATGGCGAGTGGACAGCAGATATCATTTTGTATTCTACGCTTTGCGAAGTGCTAGTCCGTAACAACTGGTCAGCGTGATTTTCTGCGACAATATGGTATTGAACCTGCTACCGCTCAAAGCATTAGGCGATGGTATAGACAATTCCAAGACACGGGTTGTCTGCGTAAAGAAAACTCCAGTATGTCAGATAAAGATGTGGAGGGCATCCGGCTGAGTTTCGCACGTAGCCCCCAAAAACCCACTCGCCGTGCCGGTACAGAACTAAACATTTCTTCATCGTCTGTCTGGCGTGTTTTGTGACGACGTTTAATTACAAAACCGTACAGAATGCAAGCTCTTCGTGTAGGTGACAAACAACGACGTGTAGAGTTGTATGAATTTATCCTCGATAAGGAGGCAGAAAATGTAAATTTGTAACACGCTGAGTGTTTTCTGTCGAGATTACTTTTCATTGAAATGGTAAAATAAACCTTTATAATGTTAGAATATGGGGTACGGAGCGGCCATACCAAATTGTACAGCATGAGAGAGACAAAAGTTTGGAACGAATTTAATTAGCGTATGGACATATGCCGTGGATCTCAAGGGTGACAGACTGAGTACCTATGATTTGGTATGTAAAAAAACATCAAGATTGTCCTTGTAATATAAAATTAATTTTAAGTGTCTATGTTTATTATTTTTCATAATGTAAATATTTTAAATCGGATTATTTTTTTAAAACACTGTATTATTTGTAGAGGTATGATACGTTCTACTTTATTTATTGTTTCAAATCTTTTATTCATAGGTATGTGAGTGTTGCTCGCTACCACTTATTATTATATTTAATTATATTGTAGCTCTTAGTTTATTTTATTGTGTGGTCATGTGTAGTTAAAGATCTATTTGTTACAGATATGGCTCGTCAGGGTTCGGTGATAATCCGATATAGACCCAATTACTACCCGGATGCTTACAACATACTTGACTGCGTCTCCCTGTGTGCTTGTAAGTTTTGCACTTTTAATTATTTATCAGTACATACTAAGCATCTTTTAGTTTTGCAACAAAATTGAACCAAATTTTAAAGTAGTTTTTGGTCATTTTATAATAACTACTAAAATTTGTAGAGAAATGTCTCCAAATCTTTTTACAATATTATATGGAGTGATGGTCTTCTAATAGACAATTCTTTCGATGAATTTCTAACCGAAGAACTTGGGTTTTCCATGAAATGTTTGTCCACATTTTCGATGACCTCTTCTGTGCGCACTGTACGGGAGCGACCAGTTCTACCTTGATCATCATCAAGAATATTGCTAGTTGTCAGCTATTTTTCAGTCAGCTTGCCATTATTTGAAAATAAAATGATTAATTTAATTGAAAATTCATAAATGCCACATTTGATAATTTTTATAAATTTGTAAATTGCTTTATTCACCTTATTATTGTCTTCCGACCAAGTGTTGACTTTCGATCGACCTCTTTCTTCCACAATCGAACGGTTTTATTTGTATACCACAATTTGATCATTTGAACTTTTTCGAAGATCGAATATCTTCCTTTTGTCGAAGACAATTTTTCGAGAAATATGAATCATATTTTGTTATAATTGATGCACACACCACGTGAATGTGAACGAAATTGCTCAAACGGTCTTCAGCTGGCAGCACAAAAACCAACGGAAAAAAGTTCCTGGGCACCCAGCTGCTGATAAATGGAAAACAAAATGATTATTTATGCCATACGTAAAAAATAAATTTAATTAGATGAAGCGTCTGTATAAGTCTATATAAATAACCCAGTGGTTTTATAAGAGGAAAATACATTTATAGTGCGAAAACATGTAGATAAATAAATACTACAGCTACATTCAATATTTTCTAACTGTTATTCTAAAAATAAAGATTTTCTTTTGAAGAGGCCCGCCACAATCCGCGCTTATTTAATTTCCGATTGACTGGAAAAAAATATAAACAAAAAAAAATTCCAGAATATACGTAACTTACATGCATTTATTTATATCTATATTATTTTATCGTTGGCCTCACAGACAAGTAGATGTGTGTGTGACGCACGTAATATTCTTACACATTCGCCCGCATTATCTTACGACTTTATTGTATTTATTTTAAGTATCCATTTATTACAACAACAAATGCCTATTGCTCAACAACAATATATCTAAAGTGATTAATAAAAAAACAGAACGAAACATTCAGTAAATACATTAGCAACTTATATCCCAAACAACACAATGACTACTTCGTATGTGAACAACCAGAAAATTAAAGAAAGTTATTACTCCTACTCTTCCCATTTATAAACTTGTTGGCAACCATTTAATCTTTCAACATCAATTAGATTTCTGCCAAAAGTACCAAACCTTGGAATAAGTACCTAGAATAGTGGATAATATCCAAAAAAGTTTAGTAGAAAAACGTGTATTTTTAGCTGTGCTCCTGGACGTAACTCAAGCTTTTGGTAAAGTCCAGCTTCCTACCCTACTATATAAGATCAAGAGAAACCTTTTCTACCAATATTACCTACTATTTAAATCAAATCTATGAAACATATATTTCCAAGTCAAACCAAACAACAGCCGCTCTTCAATTCACCCTGTTGAAGCTGATGTTATAATTGTTACCTTCGTAGATGACACAATGATTCACTCTGAGTATCAAAAAATTTACATTTATAATTTTGATAATTGGTCCACATCCAATAACATTAAATCAAAATAATATATTCTACAAAAAAGTTGTCAAATATCTTGGCATACATCTTGACAATAAACTCACATGGAAAACAGATAAAAACCAAAAGAGAAGAATTAGATACCCGTGTGAAGAAAATTACCTAGCTTCTCGGACTCATCTTAGTTTAACAAATTGTTGCTGTATAAGACGATGATAGTGCCGATATGAACATACAAAATTCAATTTTAGGGATATGCTAAATGTTCGAACTTCAACGCATATTCTACAGTAACCAGAAGATCCAGTTGATTAAGAACGTAATTCCAGACTTTTGCACAGATAGTTACAAAACCTAAATTCGTGACCATCCTAGTCAATTAAGACGGGCTTGATAAATAGAGTAAATGTAACAAAATCAATTAGTAATTGTTGATCATCCTAGAGCGTTACTTCTCACAGATCATGTACATAAGGTCATTCTCTTGTTGGTCCTTTATATTAGTTGTAAACATTTAGATAATTAAAATTACCCCCTTAATTCAAAACTTGTCATATTGTGGTACTAACTTGTGGTCCGTTCTCAACCTCTAAGGTGCGCAGTCGGTTGAATTTTAAAAAATCATGTTTTTATAACACTGCCTATTTAATTACAGGATTTAGTTAATAAATCATTTTATTGTTCTTCTAGATGCAAGTGAAGAAAAATGCACGGACTTCCAAGACAATGCTATTATTCACGGAATACCCTACGTCCCCGAATCTACTGAATGTGCCATGTGCTCCTGTCACCACTTTAGACCGATGCGTTGTGAAGCAAATTATTGTGATAACATTCATGTATGTGATCAGGTTATACATAATCTATATGCATGCAGAAGTAAGGGTGGATGTGGGCTGTCGCATTGGCTTTGTGAGCACGAGCACTGCTCCTCTATCGCTCAACTAATAAGTGTATATTTTTTTGTTTTTTTTTTTTATTATTGAAATAGTATATCAGCAATCAGAATTACAAAGGATTTATGAGCTAATTTGTTGAAAAAGTTGATTGGCTTGAAGCTTGCAATCACTAATGCTTTCTCGGCTGAAAATGATGGACTTACACTAAAGGATTTACGTTAGTTTGTTCATCCTAAGGCAATTTCCGCTTTAATCGCCGAAAGTTTGATTGTTAAGTTAGTGGTTCGACGATGTCTTTTGGATGATATGTAAGTCTGATTCCTCGTTCTTTAATTACGTTTGGGGTACTAAAGTCGGTATGTAGAAAGAGGTCTGTCATGTACTACAGACCTTTTATAAGAGCTTACATCCGTATGTGTAAATAAAGTATATTATGGTTTTGTATGTAAATACATTGTTTTAACTTTCAGATCCATTGCCTCAATCTTCTAATAAATGTATGTGTTTTGTAGCAATCTTGTAGCAGCTAAAGGGCCTTCGTTGTACGCGAGGATGGCAGTATCATCTGTAAATATTCTCATTTCTTTGTTCGGTGCAGTTGGTATATCAGCAGTGAAAAGCCAATATAGGACTGGGCCTAAAATGCTGCCTTGGGGAACCCCTGCAGTGATTGTCTGTAGCGTCGAGGATTTGTCTCCGAATTTTAGTAAAAAATGGCGGTTAGAGAGATAGGATTGAATACGGAGATAATATTGGTTTTATCTTCGCCAGTAATTCTTTGCAACACATTTTATCAAACGCTTGTCGGACATCCAAAAATACCTCCGTGCAGTACGACTTACTTTCAAAAGATTTTCCTATTACTTTAGACATATAGTGGCATTGTTGGATACTGGAATGATCCCGTCTAAAACGGAATTGGTGTTTTGGAATCCAATCGTCTAGAGATGTGTCTTTATTTAAACGGCTTTTGATACTACTGATAACAGTTTTATTACTATGATTTGCGTTATTTTTTATTTGAGGCGATTAATAAACCAGTTAAATAATTGTCGTTTCCTCGTTTTTGATAGCTGTTTGAGGATGGGACCAGTTATGAGGTCATAACCTGGTGTTTTCTTGTTGCTCAGTAATTTCTCCTGGCGTAGTTCACTAATTGTAAGATTCCGCATTGGGGGTGGAAGCTATAATGGGGCTTCAAGAAAGGTGTCTACTTCTATATCTATTGTTTATAAGTTGGGTCTAAATATTTCAGACAGATATTGTAAGAATAGGTCAGTTTTTTCTTATTCAGATCTGGCCCACGTACCTTCTGTGTTACGTAGTGGAGGTATATGCATCTGTGGCCTTTTGAATCAGTTTCATGGCTTCTCGTTCATTTTTAGACAAGATATTGGCCCATAGACTCCTTGAAGGTGTCCCAATCGATTCGTCTGTTGCATAACATTGGTTTGGGTTTGTTTCTAATTACTGTAGCACTAATAGTATGACAAATGTGTGGTCAGGTGATATATCATAATTTGATGTAATGTCTATCTAGTTAGACAAAATTCCTTTAGCAACGAAGAAATGTAACAAGTCTAGAATTTTCTTTGGTTCCGTTAGCAAGTACGTTGGGCAACCTATTGAAAAATATGTATAATTGTCACTTGTAAGTTGATTGAGTTCTCTGCCTTATGTGGTCATCAGTCTACTATCCCATTGGGTGTTTCCCGTTAAAGTTTGTACCATTTGTAAATGAGTCAAAAAATAGCTGTAGCATGAGTTTAGTTGTTTTGTACCGAGAGGGACAATAAGTTGCCGCTGTTGTAATTGGACTCGGTAGTTTATTTATTTCTATCACTGTGTCTTGTAAGAAATTTTCTCCAAAGAGCCTTTTCCACTTGTAATTGAAAATTCCCCACGGGCGTGGCACTTTGTGACCTTGAAAAATATAAAGACTTTTTTGAGTGAATAATTAGTGTCTAATTACGTTCCAAAAAATTGATGGGAACATACTTTTTTTTGGACTTGAAGTTAACATTACAGTCTACGGGAAATACTAGTTTTTCGCGATTTCCGGCTAAACTATAATAGGTGACCAACGTGATATTTTTATCAGTTAAACTACTAATTACGCTGCTTCTAATGACACATTACTTGACCTTCTAAACTATCGGGAACATTGTCAAAATTGACTTTGAAATTTCGAATCTTTTTCACTTGATACCAAATTTCGAACAAGGTCGTCTAAGCTGCGGTGGAGATGGGTTAAAAGGGTGTACATATGCGAGCTTTAACCTCTCAGTTGGCAGACCCTGCTCCCACACGAGATGTTAGAACCGTAACATTATACTATGCAAATAGTAAAGAAAAAATAAAAAGTTAAAAATTTGTTGTGCTATATAATTATACATATTAATTTTGTGTCTACACCTTGTCTCTATTTGAACGTACTAAAACATGTTTTTTAGATAGTGCTTTTTTCTAGCCACTAAATGAAACAAACTTATTTGTTTTTCTGGTAGCTAAGTATCATATGGCAATTTCCCATTGTTCGAGTCCTTATATGCGCTCGGGTGCATTCCTGGAAGCCATTATGCCCGTCGCTTGACCGTGACGGAGCGGAGGCCACTACGAGGAGCGTTCAGAAATTTGATACAATATATATTTTTTTTTAAATCTGTTTTTTATGTTCCATTAACATTAGCTGTATACGAAGTATAAAAGAAGTGCAACTGTAATATTTTTATTTAAAAGTTGCCCTAAAATCTCCATACCTTTTGTTACTTCGACTAACCTCGATAATCCGATAACAACTTTGTCAAACATTTTACTGAGTTTTCAGATATTTTCAAATTTGTAAGATTCAAGTTGACTTTTATGTAGTTTCGAATTGTCTCTTAAAAAAACTCTTTTTTTATTTTTTTTTATGCGATTGTGTTTGCTAGTCTATATGTGTATAACATGTTAAGTTAGAATGAGGAATTTTATTTTTAAAATATACGCTACAGTTACACAACATCAAGAATCATTGACTAGAAATTGATACTTATAGTATTTTAATTAGCATACCTCTACATCTTTTAGAATGTTAAGGACAAGAATAGATCAATGCGTCTACTCTTTGTAATATAGAACGTATTCAAAATTTATTATAAAGCTAAATAAGTACGAAATTGTTTTATGTTACAATGAAAGTCCAAATGAACTCCAAATACTATGTACATCTATAATCTTAACGCATTTATACAGAATATTTGCATATGTCAAGAACCTTCAAATACGTTACTTAAAGAATAAAAGAAATATAGTTTTTTTTATTAAATCATAACAGTAAGTGTTTACTTACTTTTTACACAACGAATCATATTTACAGATTTGCGATGATTCGAAATTAGGAGACCTTTGCTGCCCGTTTCAGTGTGTAGATCCTTCTAGAAACACGACTGCAAACATGGTGAAAAAATTCCAGAATCCTGATAAGATGCGCAACTCTCAAAGGAGCAACAATGGTACATTGCAATTGTGGATTATTATTTTATCAGTAATCAGTTTGAAGATCTTGGTAAGTATTACAGTTGTAACTGTATGTTCTTTACGGCTTTCTTTTACAAACCGTTTTTACAAGATTTGAAATTAAATTAAAATGTATTTACAAAGTAAAATCATAAAAATATTGTTATTAATTTTGCTTATTATATTCAGCTTATGTCTTAGAGAAATCCAAAAGTGTATTCACATTTTTTTAAATATTGGGTGTCCGGGGCGCATGTCAATCGGTAGTACGGCTTTCGGGAATGTAGTCGCTATGAAGCGTTTCTCAGGAGCGGATCGTGAGTTTCGTGTGAGAGAATTTTACAAAAACAATGGTTCGGCGAAAGTAGCCATTATAATTTGCGTAACATAAATCAAGTATTTCTCTCATTAGTTCGTAAGTTCGAAGATGCCAGTTCAACTACAGATAAACCGAAGTCCGAATGACCAAGGTCATCAAAAATTGACGAAAACGTAGAGAGCGTGCGGCAATCCGTTCGCGAGACTCTTGACCTATATGTTCGTAAACGGGCAAGTGTTTTGCATGTGGCTAGATTATCATTACACCGCATTCTACGCAAAAATTTGTGTCTGCGCCTCTATAAAATTGGTGCATAGGCTTCAATTCGTTGAGTGTGTCAATTCATTCAAGAACATTTTGTTTTCGGATGAGTTATATTTTTACTCTAATGGCCACGTTAACAAACAAAACTGCCGTTACTGGAGTGCTACGAACCCACAATTCAAGCAAGAAAAACCCTTTCATTCACTAAAAGTGACTTTATCGGCTGCAATGTCAGGACAGAGAAAAATCGACCCGTACATCTTTGAAGATGAAAGGAGCTTTATGTAGAGATGTTGAATAATTTCTTGGTACCCAAACTGCAAAATTTTGTTGGCTACAATTAAATAACATGGTGTCAGCAAGTTTTTCCCCAAAAACTAATTTCCAGAAGAGGTGATACAAACTGGCTTCCACGCAGTTCTGATTTGACTCGTATGCAATTTTTCTTTTGAAAATATCTTAAATCCAAAGTATACAACAGCAATCCGGGCTTTCTGGTTCAATTGGAAGAAAATATCCGTCAAGAAATGGCAACCATTACGGAGTATGGAATATATTAAATATATAATATTTTTCCTACTGTAAATCGTTGTAATTTGCTAAAGACTAACTAGTTTTCAGGTCCTTCAGTTCGTTTATAGGGCCAGTCTTACATTTGGCTTACTGTTAAGTAATTTTTATATTTATATTTTGATTTTAGACAAGTTTTTCTATTGCCTTGAAGTTTTGGTGAAAAGTCATGACCTCTTTGTGAATTATGGAATAAGATGTATTCAAGTTAAAATTTTCCATTTCTGGGCTGGAATTTATTACGTTTCGGTCACTTATAAATTAGATTGTGTATTGGTCTAACTGGAAATTACATAGCGAAACACAGAAAAAGCAGATTACTGAACGATAAGTAAATATATTGATTTCAGTTTTGTTGATATTTGGTTTTTTGGTTAACTGAATCTTGAATGAGTGCAAATTTTTTGTTGAAATCCGCTGCATGGTGCTTTTTGAAATTTCTTGCAGTAACCGACCGCGCACTTAGGTTTCTGGATACTCCGTCACACTATCCTTCACAGCTAAACAGCTGGTACGATGTCTGCCTTTTTGTTGTTTGCAACTAAACCTGTTTGTTTAAATTTTTAATCGTTCTTTTTATAGTTGTTTCATTTGGTGCATTCCTTCTTCCGAAATTTGACACGCAATTTTTGCAGAGATTCGGCAAATTATTCTCTGTGCTTATAATGAATTTTAACAATCTTTAACGCTCCATACTAACTAATCGCAATGTGATTACTACAGAATGTCCTCAAGCAAAACGCTTTTATTTATATAAGTTTCTTTAAGTGCTCTTCAAATGATCTATAATCATATATAATCTATAATCGCATTGTTCAAATACACTAGACATGTCTATCAACGTAGTTCTTAAAAGTAGCTTTTTACAAGTCGTTCAAAAGTAAGAGTTGTATAGTTTAATAATGCAGTCAATAGCATAGTCCGAACCCTTTACAAATATGATTTTTTTTGTATTTGGACTACATACTGACATGCTAGTAAGCCGTAGTTGTGTTAACGCCTCTTCTTCGTTAGTACCCTGTAGATGCCACGTTGCCATAATTACCTTCTCTTTATTTCCCTTTACATTAATGATTTTTTTTCTTTGTTACAATTTATATCCCGTTTTCGTTCTCCTTTTCCTCTTCATGTTTTTATTTTTGGTTCCCTGTCTCATCGACGTACTATCAGTTTTACGCACTAACTATTTCTAATTTCTACTTCTCTCGATTCCATTTTCATACTTGTTGATTCACTATTAATTTTTGGAACCCCGCTTTGACGCTTTTCTCTTTTCCTCTTTCTTCTTTTACTATTTTTCTGAGTATTTTCTGTATTTCTCTTTCTTTCTTACTCAGATTATTACTTATGTAACCCTTACCTGTTCTATTCCTTAGCTTGCCTTTATTCTGCATAACTGTGTATTTGTCGTCTCTGCTATTAAGCTCCAGTAAACATAAATGAAGCATAAAACATAAAAATATATTGAAAATAATCTAGAATGAGAATAACGATAATAAATAAGATGAAACAAATATGATTATATTGTATTTTTTAATTAAATCTTAAACTTTAAGGGATTTAATTCAGATTTTTTTGGTTACTCAATCATTTTCTAAAGTGACTTCCTTCGAAATCATTGAAATTAATTTGACAAAAGTTTATTTTCAGTGACAAATTTCAAAATTCTGAAATTAGATGAATAAGGTAGATGCGGAATAATCTTGAACATTAATTCTATAATTTTTTGATAACCAATGGTACTGGTGTGGATCGATGCGTTATCGTAGTGGAATAGTACTTTTTTATCATTTGAGAGCTGTTCCAAAAACTTGTGTTCAAATACGATTCTGCTTTGGATTTAACAAATATAGTACCAATCTTGTAAAGTTTTTATTTTAAATACAGTTTGTTATAAACAATAATAGCTACTCTTTCATAGGAAATATAGTGGCTTTGGTATAATTGTCAGTTTTGAACGCCTTGAATATAAATAGTTCATCATTTGTGAGGAAGCAGGCATATTTGAATTTCGAAATATATTTCAAGGTAAAAATGAAGGATGTGAATTTTCATATACAGCATATAGTCCAGATTTAGTTTCTTTCAAATAAAACAATTTGATAACCACTCGAATTACGTAATAAACAAATTAAAAGCAGTTGCTTCTTTAAAAACAGCTTTATAAATTTATTTGTTATCAATAGTGAATTTAAGCATTCTCAAAAGAGTTGCCAATCCAGCTACAAAAAAAGTGTTGGATAAGAAAAACTCCCTCGGTGGTGATTCTGAAAACCTTTTGATATGTCCCTATAGATCTCAGTCAACCAAGCCATTAATTAATCTTGGAATATGAGGGTACACATTTGAAAAGAAATATAGGGTAAATGATCTAAGTCAAGATTGGAAAATGCAGTCTGCTTTATTGGGAACATCAAATTTTTATTTAATACTAGTAAAAAGGTAAATATTTGGTTTAGAGTTTCGTCGACAATTAAAAAAAATAAGCAAGTAATTGTTTTATCAGCCGTATTTAAACTCGATGATATTCGTTTGGTTATATTCGGTTTCACATAAATGAAAGTTGTGCCACATGCGCCTACTAATGATAAGAATTGGTCACGTAGTGCATGAAACACCAATAAGTGGCACAAACTGTCTAATTTCTTCTTGATAATTTATGTTTTGACTTATAACAGGTCAACCATGAACTAATGAAGTATTGACTTTTGAAATAGATTCATAACTGTAGGAGTTGCAATGTTAGTTACAAACAAACACACATAGTTACATTTTTGCAGTTTTATAGAGTAGATAATATCTGTCTTACAGGTGAATATATATGTATGGATAGTAGGTATAGTCTGCGAATAACGTGACTTGTTGATTAGCAAAAATATGTTAGAGTTCTTCCTGTTGGTTATTAGAAACAATTTTTAGTAAAATATTATTTTTTTTAGGTAAGGTGAACCGTTACTGCCTCTAGATGGTAGATGCTTATTGTCACTTGAAGTAACAACAACTTTGCGTTTTATGATTATTACAGATCCATCCCAATTGATTTTTTTTTAATTTCTACGAAGGCTTAAGAGCGAATTTTTTATTTTGAATGAAATTAATTTTTATAACGTGTGCTAAATCAATGTTTTCTCATGATATAAACTTTAGAAAAATTTGTTATTGCTATGTAATCCTATCCCTTTTAGTTGAAATATTTTTTATGTACAAAGTGTCAATTATTTAAGGTTATTTTTATAAATATTGAGATTCAGGCGACAATTAAGTGATTAAATATGAGATGGTGAAATTTAGGATTGATAATAAAACATTTGGAATAAGAACATTAGTGTTTAAAGCAAGATTTTGTTTAAAATTCTTTTGAACTTGTGCAACGTGTATTATATTAGAAGCGACTTTAAACATTAGGATTTGAGAACAAAATTAGTAGAAATAACTAGTTGGCAAATGTAGGTTTATCAGCAGTTTTATTACATTTATATTAAGAGTAGTAATGATCATATGTACAGGATGTCCTATGTTTGATGGAATTTTAGGATTACATCTATTTTTATAGAAAATAAAAAAACTACGCAGTTCTTTAGTTTTCATTAACCTGTACGAATGAGATTTGTGTTTTTTTAATTTTCTATTAGCTCTTGGCAGCGGTGAATAGAACGTACTAATTTACTTATCTATTGTAGTTACAATTAATGCAAATTTATAACACTATTTATGTACATGCACTACATATAACTAACTGCACATTATTTATATAAACACATCTCCCGTTTGGATTCGTCCGCTTGATCCACTTAAAACCGAAATCGGAGTCTGAATTCTGAATTTGCCCCGGCGGTTCGCCGTTCTATATTTATTTTTATTTCCCCGATATACCCGAATAGCCGCGAACTTTCTAGAATGCCGCACTCGAACCTGGGTGGAAGGATTGCGAACACGTGCATTACTAGATTGGTTGGGGGCGAGAGTAATGTTAATCAGCCGCACTACGGGGGCGTTCGGAAATTCGTTCCAGTATGTTAGATTGCTTGTAATTTTTTATCTGTGATTTCTGAATCCAAAATTTTTCAAATTACTTTCAAGTCGTGCAAATATTTTAATATGCAGCTATATAGATATAAATATTAATTTACAGCCTTTTTGAACTTATTTCTAATTATTTTTTTAATACTCATAATTTTTTTCATTGTCAACCGTTTTTCAATCTTCTACTATAAAAACAATATGTTTGAAAAATTTACTTCTTTGTTTTATTACTTATATGTATTTTTACTTTGTAATGGAAACTCGCTATAATACGGAGGAATAAAATATTTAAGAATATTAGTGAAACGGTTATAAATAAACATAATAATAAATTATATATTTTTGGAAAGCTAATAAATACGAATTTTTTTTTTTCAAAAACGGTTTTATGAATACTCAAATAGTTTCTTTTTCTAATTTGTATGAAAATTAGTGTCACCTCTAAATCTTGTCAAATCTGAAACACCCTGTACATTTAACACGCTGCGAATATATGTCAATAATTTTGTTTATTTAATTAGCTAGCAGTTAGAATACTGAAAAGTATCGTATTTTTATTACAGTTCTATGGTTACTAGGCAATGCAGCAATGTGTTTAGACTATGAATGCCTTTGGCTTTATCATATTTATTTAATTCTAATTTGGAGTTCACAGATTTTTAAAATTCAATAATCAAATGGTATTAAGTGCAGGTTGTTTTATATAAGCATTTCTGAGCGATTTTCTATTTGTCGTGGAGAGTTTGCTGGTGTTAGCTAAATCAATTCGTAGTTTTTTAGTTTTATAAGTCAATAAATTTTTCTGGGGCCATATATTTGATGTTTTGGACAATGTTATTGTAATTTGTGTCATTTGATTGAAAGATTGGTGATTTATGGATCAGCTAGTTCCAGTCTGGTTAATTTTATTAATAACGCTTTCTATTTAGTTTTTTCCTTTTCACTAAAGTACTAAAATGCACAAAATATTCACACAAAATTCAGTAGTTGCTGATTAATTTAAAATAAAAATATTTTCATATTAATCTAATATCGCAAGAATTATTCATAAATAAATATTGCTATTTTTAAGTATTATTTAATGTTTCAGATGGTAAATACTTGGTACTAAAATTATCATCGGTTTAATGAGAATGGAAGATTAAAGCAGTTACTGTCGTTTTTTCTGCAGGTATGATTACTTGCATGTCATTGTGAAGTATTTATATATGTATTATAACCAACATATTCTATATAATAGAGTCTGCATGTTTGTTGTTTTCTTGTAATGTATACAATCACATACCACAACTGTGTTTCAATAAGAAAAAGTGAAACGGTCTATATATTTGTATTGAACTTTGCACTTTATATCTTTGTCCAATTAGGTGTAAATTAATATTAAGCTCTAACTTATATGCTTCATTACTAGCTAATATAGTAACTGTAAATAACACAGTCATTGTTATGTTTAAAAGGCAATGTTGTATAGTATTATAGTCACTGAATAAGAAAAATACCTTTGTTTCAAATTTCTAGCTAACTGTTTTGTAATTTAATGCTAATGACAGATGTGAGAAAATTAAATATTAAATTATTTAATTACCATTTTTTTAATTATAATGATATAATTTTAATAATACCTTAGCTTGTGCACGAACATCCTTTGGTTCATTTGAAGTGAAAATTCAATCTTACCTTTTCAATGTGGTTTAACTTACTTTTATATTGTTTTTAATTGTCACTACTGTATCAATGTTTTACACATATTGTTTAGCTAACTCTTAAGTTTCATCCTCTCTTTATGTAGGGGCCAAAAAAATGTTGAGTATTTTGCTCTACTATTTCTCTCGTTTAGAATAACAGACATTAGCTACTGTGTGCCACAACTGATTTTCACCTGAAAAACACTATTATAAAGCAGCTTATTTTAGGTATCCTTAATTTTACAGCCAAATATCAAATATTATTTTTTCTTATAATATGTCTCAAGTGTCGCGTATAATTCAAAAACTTCGTCTATTTTCGACTGTTCTCTGAACCCATGAACATAGCAAGAGGGTGCAAGAAAGTTAAAGTAGACTAAAAGCGGTACAAACGGTTGTTGCTTTTAAATATTACTTAAACCTTTAAATTCCAGATGTTGTATGTTTTAATTTTTCTTTATTATTTTTATCTTAATTTGTTTTATTTTAGTATTAAAATAAAGACTTAATGTCGACATTAACAACATTTAATAATATAAGAAACAACATGGTTGGACACTTTATAAATATTCAGACTTTTTAAAACATACTATTTGGTCAGAAGGAAGAACGTTGTGTTTGTACAGCTTTATATTCTTACTGAGTAGTAAATGTGTCGATGATCAAGTAAAAAATAACTTTCATGATTTAATTTAATTAACCATCAAAAAGAGAAATTAACTAATAAATATTAAAAAAGTAAACACACTGTATGTGTTTATGTGGGCACCTACTAGTGTATATGGAACGCCTTTAAATTTATTAATACATTACAAATCTTATCAACTCATCTAAAACTAACATCCTGTTTTCCAAAATCAGATATGCATTAAACCCAGCCTTAGGTACTTGAACCAAGTAAATTTTCAATTTGCATAAGATATTAAACGAATTTCAGTAATATTCGTACATGGTGGTAGCGAAGCAATAAAAATTAGCTTTTTTTGTTTGCGGAAAATACATTTTGTTTCACCAAGTTTGGTGTTGTTACCCCTTTTTTCTTATTTTCAAATTTATTTTTCTTTCCAAATTATATACTAGAGTTCTGTTTCAGCCCAAACATTTTCTAAATTATAGTCACTACAAACTTTTGCAAATTTTTTAAATAGTAATATTTGACAAAATAGCTTGCTGTAGAAGTATTCAAAAAATCAAATAATTATTGAGTTTTTCCAAAATTTGTCAGTTGTTAATGTTAGACGATTTTAATGATCTTTCAGTCTTATAATTCTCGATGTTTTAATTAAATACTAAAAATTTTATTTTTTTAATTTATGCTTTCGTGACTGTTTATATTTTCCTGTGTGATCTATATCCGTTAGTCCATTTTTATTGTAAAGTACTTCTCACGTATTTTAGCAGAGCAAAATATTTTTATACGAAAAGAATTTAGATAAAAAGCAGTTGTTCTAGTAAAAGTTAGCTTTTATTACAGCTATTTTAAATCTTAAGAGATAGTTTTCCAATATGCCGACACTTTAATATTTTTGATATCAACGTGCTTCAAATAAAAATGAAATGGTGGGTATTGGGTTTAAATTGTTCATAAGTAAACATAATTTTAATTGATGTAATGAAGAATAATGACATTTCTACGTGTATTGTGCAAGTTTGTGTGTAATAATACATTATAATCTTATCCAACTGAAAAGTACCATAAAGCAGCAGAAAATAAAAATACATATATTAGAAAAAAGGACGAAAAAACTTTAATTATTTTAGAATTCCAGAAAGGGGTAAAGAAACTGAATAAAAGTTAATAGATACATTTATTATAATAAAAAAAATGGAAGTATACACAGCAGAGCATAAAAAAGGCATAATAAACCGAGCAGGAACTCCAAAGAAAAATGGAAAAAGGCCAGTTAAAGTAAGGTTGATAACAAGAATTAAGAATATGGAAATTATAAGAAATCTAAAAAAATAAAAAATAAGGATAAAAGAAGTTTTAGACAAAAAACAAGAGACAAAAAGAAACGTTTAATACCGCACATGATAGAGGCTAGAAATAAGGAATGCAGGGCAAACAACGTAGATGATAAATTAATTATAGATAGAAAGAAATAGAAGCTTAAAGAACCGGTAAAAATATAAATGAAGACAATTAAGGAAGAACAAAAAGAAGACAAAGCAAGCCATAAAATGTAGCAAACGAAAGACTGCTCACAGAAGGGGACCAACCAAATAAGACCATATATGCTCTGCTTAAAGTGATGAGTTTTACCAATAGTTAATGGAAATTACAGCAACCTGTCTAAAAAACTGGTATATGAACAAGGTAAAGAGATCACTAAAAACGATGTCTATGGTTGTGAATAGGTTAAAAGTATATTAAAAAAAAAAGGAAAAACAAGTACTAGAAATAACGAGGTGTAAAATAAAAATAAGTACATGGAACGTTAGGACACTGTTAACTCTGGAGAAAATGGAAGAAGGACTAAAACGGTACAGCATAGATTTAGCGGCGCTGCAAGAAATAAAATGGGGAAAAAAGATCACAATGATTTATTCAAGAGCGGAAAAGAAAGAATGTTATAGGGTTGGATATATATTATTTGGAGAAATGAGATAAAATTATAAAAATTGAAAATACAAAAAAGAGAGTTAAAGACAGGAAATTATAGAATAAGGCAAAAAAAGCAAAAAAGTTGGATAAAGACTGGATGAGGACTGTTGGATTTCCATGTCATTCACTTTTACGCTTTATTAAAAAAACTACTAAATATTTCGTTTTTATGCTACTTTTAATGCCACTACAATTTATGATCTTGGTATATGGTTTGATTTTTATTAGCTTTTTTCTACACAGTAACAAAATTATTTTAAACTGAAGTAGAGGATTTTGTGATAGAAGTATTTAAATTAATCTTCGAGAAATGCCGCGAGATTTGTTTTATTTTTAAACAATTTACATAAGTAGACCTAAAATTTTTGGAAAAACAAAATGCAGTTGTGCGGAAAAACAAGTATTGTTTTACAATTTCTTTCAACTAATAATTTTACAAAATATTTACTAGTGTATTATTTTTGAATTATTTGTATTAGACCGTGACTATAATGATATGCAAAACATGCTCTTAGAGTTTTAGAATGTTAATTACTGTATTGTGTTATATATTTACGATTATTATAGTTATTCTCTTCTTCTTCTTCTACTCTTATATATAGGCTATAAGCCTGTTTCTAACTACACATTTCGTGTAGTACTATGAGCCATCTTGGGCGTACCCCGGGCAGGTGGCTAGTCTGACCCGTTAGAAGAAGGAGAATGTACTTTACGACCGCCAAAGGTGTTTGTATGATGGCCGGAGAGCACTCGATGTTTGCCGTTATTTTGACCTGGGAGTCGAACCCAGGGCCCGCCGCGCGTTAGTCTGGCAGGCCGAAGCCTTTCCGTCGCGGCTGTCGCGCTCTCATAGTTATTCTCATTGTACAATAATTGTTTACTGATAAAATTCATATTATATTTGGCTAGATTTAGTGACACTTTTATGTTAGTGTTAGATGCAACTATCCCATAATAAAAGGTGTCTGTATTTATATTGGTGTTATAATATTAAGTGTATAATAATGACATTGCTGCTACGCACAAAACCTTTTATATATATATATAATACATAAGGTAACAAAATTATGCATTATTAGGTGTATTATTATTGTAAGGTATTATTGCCCGTTGTAATTACATATAATATTTCAATATAGTGAAACACACACGATAATATGTTATACTGTAACCATTTTATTAAAAGTATCTTTAGGTGTAGATACTCATACATTAACGTATTGATGTAAACATGCATATTTTGATTGTCTGTTGTGAACGTGTTCTATTACATGTCGTTCTATGGATATATATCTATGTCAATATGCTATGGTAAATAATAATATTATCTTATAATTTCAAATGCTAAATTAATTTAGTAATAAGTTATTACATAATAGGCATGTTGCATGCTGGATATGTGTTTGAAGTGAGAAAAATTGTAATATTAGTCGTAAATGCAAATATGGTAAGATGTAAAATATTTTTGTTAAAACCTTTGGTAAAATACATGCAATTGGTTCCCATATACTTGTAAACATGTAGTTTCAATATATTATATTGTTTAAAACCCTTTCTTTAAAGTTAATTCACTGTATAAAAAATTTAAGGTTTGGAATTTGATAAAGATAATATACTGTACCTAAAGTTTTTTAACAACTTCCGAATTAGGGCGTAGTTTAACAATTTTTTTTCCGCCATACTAAAGAATTACTCACTACGAAATACAGTTTAACCTTTGTGATGATGGATGCAGTTTACAAAGCATTTATCGCAATTATTTAGCGATGAGATACTGTTGCTACCATATTTTTCAAAAAGATTATGATCAGAACCTAACACGAACCTATTGGTATTTGGAGAATCCAACAACACTCGCAATTCCAAGATGTTTAGGGATTTCAAATATACATAATCAGGACTAAGTGATTGATTATTTAAAACCACCTAGACTGTATAGCACAAGAATTTTGTTTTTACAAACATCAGAATAGTTCCTCCTATAACTTCTTTTATTAATGATTCAGCATATTTAACCATAGCTTTCCGAAAGCGTCTAAAATTAGAAGTATTCGGTGGATTCATTTTTCAAATTACCCCTTCGATACAAAGTAATTATAAACTTGTATATATAATACGGCCAAAACAGACACGAAGGACACTAGAAGATAGCTTAGGCACGGCTTCGAGGTGAACTGCCTTAGTGAGCACTTAAGCAAAAATGTACCTGAAGCTATAAACAATTCAGACTTTCTATTTATGATATTACAGACACTTTCTTATTGAAGGTCTTTATTACAAGATGACCAGACACAATACACAACTTATATAAAACAAGATATTGTATTATTTGATAGCCCAAATAGAAAGACAAGTGATAATGGTCAATGATTAACAAAGCTAAGTAACTAAGAGAGAATTAGAAATACTTTGTTAAACTCTTATTCTTTAAGTGTCTAGAAATAGATTTGTCTTTGTCAATTTAAACTTTATGTTGATATTAATAAGCAATTATCTTGTTTTTATAATACTGATCTTAAATTAAACTCACCAACGCATCGAAAGCATTATCGGACTCTTCAGTAATTAAAAGCAAACTAAGCAAGTCTATAAAAAAAAACGTAGGACAAGGAAACAATTAATTTAAACAAAAAAAATGTATGAACATTAGACAATACGTCATCCATGTAAATTTGATAGGTTATTTGAAGAAGAGTGCTTAAGACCTTACGCACGAATTTTTAACAAGAAGCTCTGCACTTCTGTGGAATCCAGGATCCCCCACACAATGTGTTGCTGTATTCTATTCCTTTTGCTTAACACATATAAGTACATCATTCAAACCAGATTTATCAGTAACAAAGACATAAAACAATATTTCGCCTTTATACTGAAACTATATAGCATTATAATACAACGGTATGACAACGAACAATAAGCTTAAATATCAGAAACACTCACTTAACTTAATGAATGAAAGGCAAGTTTTAGATTTTCCTTTTTATCTAAACTTTCATCCACATTAGTGGAGTAAGAATACCATCATTTATCTATTATTCGAAGACAAATGTTTTTAAAAAATAATGAGACTGACTATAATTCATTGTTAGTCTCGCATTACTGCTTTTCCGCTAATGCATTCTTCAGGTTTGTAGGAATTTTTTTGTTCCCGAAAAGACTTAAGTATTGATTTAAATGAAAGATTGCGACATTGGGGACACTGATTCGCCTCCTTCCTCTTCATTTTGAAATCATGGTAGAGGCAGGAGCAGTTTTTAATAGACTGCGCAATGCACCCATTCCCAAAAATAGTACGGAAGTGGGGCATCTGAAAATTAGACCTATGGGTAAAGGCATACAGGGTATAAAAACAGACCACATGACCGCAAAATTCCCGTTTAAAATAAATTTACAGGTTAATGCTATAAATTAAAATAGAAGTATAAACAAAATGCTCAAATTATCGAGGAATCAGCCTTCTAAACACCACCTATAAATTATACTCCAAAATAATTAAAGAAAGAACAAAACCCATAGCTGAGGTATTACTAGATGAAGGGCAATCTGGATTTCGCAAAGGCCGCTCATGTAGTGACAACATATTCGTTTTAAAGAGATTAATTGAAAAAAGAAGAGAATTCAACTTGGAAACCCACCTTGCATTCATAGATTTCGAAAAAGCTTTTGACTGCGTAGAGAGACATAAACTCCTTGAAATAATGAAAGAAAAAGGATTCCCTAACCACCTTATAGAAATCATAAGATCATTATATATTAGCACAAACATAGTAATAAACAACAACGGCAGTAAGTCTGATAAAATTCAAACAAATCAAGGACTAAGACAAGGGTGTGGGCTATCACCCACTTTATTTAATATTTATATCGACGACGTGGTTAAACTTTGGAAACCACAAGTAAACCCAGGGATAAAACTACGAGACGACAAAAACATAAACTTACTGCTATATGCCGATGTTTAACAATAATTCAAAAGAACGAAGACGATCTGCAAAGATCAATTTACCGTCTCAAATTATTCTGCGAAAACTACAATTTGAAAATATCTAAAGACAAAACAAAGATAATGGCCTTTCAAGGAAAGCAACCAGTGCGATCGAAAATAATAATAGATGGAAAGACTTTAGAACAGATATCTCATTTCAACTACTTAGGCTGCGACACCACATACGAAAATGATAAAGATGTAGAAAACAAGATTCATAAATTCCAAGCAATTAGCGGGACAATAAATAGAACGCTAAAACACAAAACAAGAAAAGAAACAAGAATGAAATTTTACAAGACCATGGCCGTCCCTGTACTCACTTATGGAAGCGAATCGTGGATAACAAACACAAAAAACAAATCTAGCATACAAGCAGCGGAAATGAGGTTTCTCAGAAATGTTAAAGGTTGCACAAGGAATGATAGGATAAGAAATGAAGAAATAAGGGAAGAACTAGAAATTTTCAACGTTAATGACAAAATAGAAGAATACAGAAACAATTGGAGACAACACGTTAATAGGATGACAGAAGAAAGAATACCGAAACAAATCCTAAACTACCACCCAAGAGGACGCAGAGGTGTAGGAAGACCGAAGAAAAGATGGTCCTAATCAAATGAAGTTCGGAACAGGCAGAATGGCCTAAGCCTTGATGACAGAAGAAGAAGAAGAACAAAATTTAAAAAAACAATCGAAAAAATTATCTGGTATACAGACGGATTAAAGATCGGATACGGAAGCTGTGGGGGAAAAACTTATCTTTAAGCTTTTGACTAGAAAAATGCACATCCGTTTCCTAAGCGGAGATATTTACTATACTGCATTGCATCAGGCATAATAACTTGAAGACTTATCACAACAGGCGAAACAACATATTTCCGGATAGTCAGGCACTCTTGAAGGCATTAAAAAACCCGACAGTAACATACATGTTGGTGTGGATATCCTGTAAAAAACTCAGTGCTTTGGCAGACCACGACATATTAACGCTGTCGTGGTTACTAGGGCTCTATATAATTGAAGTCAACGAAACGACTAATGTGCTAGCACAAAAAGAATCATCAACTTCATATGTAGGGGGTTAGAAAACAACATAAAAATACTGTAAAAATGTACCGGGACAAAGACATGAAGAAACCTTTAGAAAAATCCATCTCGTGAATGAAGTGAAGAACTATTAGTACAAAACAGAAATCAGCTACGAACTATTGTAGGTCTCCTCGCAGGACATTATTTTCTCAGAAGACACCTTAACAAAATAGGACTATACAATGAAAACCTGGGTTGCTGACAATGCAGCGAGAAAACAAAGATAACCATCCATATTTATGGGAGTGTGAGACTTTAGTTCACAGGGAGGCAAGCTATTTATGGAAAACCAATAATAGATACAGAAGAATACAGCAGCTATACAGTAAGGGATTTGTACAAGAAACAAGGATACTAGAAAAAGTGCTATAAAGCAAATGAAAGAAGCGCAATAAAAAATAAAAGCTCTGTTGGCATTGGTGATCTAAATACTGATATAGCAAGTTACCATAAATCCAAATATAATTTTGAATAAACTAAGACTCAGAATCGAAAATAAATCTTTAACCGTCTAATAGTAGCCTCAACAGTTTTTTTATCAAAATTATTGTTTTGTTTCGTATGGCCATTTAGTAATCAAAGATAGACTTGAAAAACTTATATAAAAAAAATTTGGTACCCCCAGTCCCTTTACAGAGCGTTGTAAAAGTGGGACTTAATTACTCATGTGCAAAATATAACAAAACTGTGATGTTTGCTACACTTACAATGAAAACAGAGAGCTATTAAATAATGCCTAAGACAATTCAAATACAAATGAGAATTTTTAACTGCATTATATTTGCTTTTTAAGAGTAAAAGTTTAATGTTAACACAAAATGATAACACAGAATTCTCTACAATGGAAACAAATCAATATTTTAGAAGTCCCGCCTTCTGAATTCTCTAAGTTTGATAAAAATGTGAGTAAAAATAATATTGTTTATTAGTTCGTACCTTACTAAATGACAAATTTAAACAAATTTGGGTAAGTGGGGTAAGAAAGGCAGTTACTACAAAAGAATTATCGGGTTTTAAAAATATGCTTCACAAAATATTACAAATATAATATTACATAATACACGAATCTGAAGAGTAAATGCTTAAGTTTTTATTGAGGTTGATGTGAACTTCTCGTCACACAACACACGTCGAAACGGTAGTCCTATTCGCCCCATACATCCAATGTTATTGGTATTAACAGTACGTAAATATTCAATATATTCTCAAAGAAAAAAGTGAAGAACAATACCAAATCCTTTATAGCATATCTCTCAATCCATCCCTAAGGATGTTGGTCATTTAAACAGTCACGCACTTTACCATACCAATGTAACTGTAGAAGTCAGGTAATAATCAAAAAATATACCTCAATGCTACCGTTGTCAAAAATATGGACACGCTAAAAATTATTGCAGACTGAAATCGCAGGCAACCATCACCATACTGAATGCAAAAAGGAAACCAACGATCAATCTAAATGCACAAACTGTGAAGGGAGCCACAGTGCTAACTACCGCGGATGCTCACACCATACTGAACTCCTAAAGCAGCGAACTAGAACACAAACAGGAACTACCAAAATAGCCCTCAGTAGACATACCAACGTGAACGATGCTCAGACGTACGCCGAAATACTTAAGAACGCGACAAAGACAAATACAAACAACAACGCAACCACATCCACAAACTCAACAACCTTACCCAATAATCTCATACAACTACTTCTTGACTTAGTAACTTCATACTTAACTTAAATTAAATCTTTCATCACAACCACCCTGCTACCTTTGCTCCCTAATAGATCCTAAACGCACAAACGTCTTACAAAACTCAATTGGAATGCTCACGGAATTAAAACCCAGCGCTCATTACTCATCGCCTTCCTGGCTCGATACAATGTAGACATCGCCTGTATAACAGAGACTCATCTAGATGATACTATCAAATTTAATCTTCCGGGATACCACACTTATCGTAATAATCGGATAACAACAGTACCTGCAGGAGGAGTGTCGATCTTTATCAAAACAAAATACGTGCACACACGACTACCAGAAATTAAAGACGTAAAAATTGAAACAACCGCAATAAAAGTTACGCTAAATGACCAGAGTCACATAACAATAATATCTGCCTATAGACAACCCAACAAAAATTATACGAAGAAGACATTAAAAAATCTTCGTTATCAACGGTCCAATATTAGTCATAAGTGACATAAACGCCAAAAACACCTTATGGGGATGCAGAGCAACGAATCCAGAGAACAATAAACTTGAAAATCTTGCAATAGCCAACACATTACAAGTCATAACACTTGATGAATATACCTATTATCTCTACCGACTCGACTATCAGCCCGATACCCTCGACATCGTGCTCCAAAAAAATTCAACAAATCAATATTTTAAAATGTCATTAAAAAACTGAATTTAGACCACCTTCCTGTGGTCGTATCCTTTAATCACACCCTATTCATTAAACAACCTAACCCTAAACTCATTAATGGGCATATGGACTGGGCACAATTTAGGAATACATTAGACAATAATCTTCACCACTCGTCGGGTCTCCAAACCTCCCAGGACATAGATTTGATGGTAAATCACATTACCAAATCGATACAAGGCAGCGTAAAGCAGGCCTGCATGCCACAAAAAAAGGCCATACCAAAGGATCACAATTATCCTCCTAGGCACATAATTGACTTAATAAAAACCAAAAGCAAACCTCGACGCGAATGGCAGAAGACAATGAATCCCATAACAAAAAATTAACTGAATAATATTTCTCATTTAATCAAAAGGGAGCTCGATAACCTGAGAATCAACTCTTACAAACAGCGGATTGCTAATCACAGCCCAGGAGAAATGCGATTGTGGACAACAACAAGAAACATACTTCATCAAAGAGCCGAACTTCCCACATTAACTACCAAATCCGATAACAAACAATACAGCTCAGACGCCGAAAAAGTCGCTGCGTTTGCTCATCACCTAGAAAGCACATTCACACCAACAATCACCTGTACACCAACCCACTTTGCGCACGTAATAAGAGACATTGAAAGCAACGCATTAATATCAGATCGCATTAATCCAACCTCTCCCAACGAACTTAAAAGCATAATCACCACCTTATCCAAAAAAAAAATCATCACAATCTCATCATAAATACCATCCTCCAACACTTAACTATCAAAGCAGTTGCCTACCTATGCACAACGCCTGCATGAGACAGGGCTATTTTCCCCAGGCATAGAAACATGCACAAATAATCATGTTCGCCAAACCAGACAAAGATAAAAAAAGTAAACAATTACAGAGCAATAAGTCTCCAAACTTTATTATCAAAACTTTTAGAAAATGTCATTCACAAACGTCTGACGAACAGCATAAAAAACCTTAACATAATACCCACCTTCCAATTCGGCTTCCGACAAGGATATTCAACCTGTCACCAACTGCAGCGCATAAGCGAACTAATTGAATGGAGCTTCGAAAACAAGTTATACACCATAGAACTATTCCTAGACATCGCACAGGCCTTCGACAAGATTTGGATCGAAGGCCCCAAAAAGAAAATCTTAATTATAGACGTCCCCACCAACTTCAAGGCCATCATCTTCACCTTCTTAGACAACCGAACCTTCGAAGTCAGGGTTAACTCGATACTATCTGAAACCAAAAACAACCGCGCAGGCGTTCCCAAAGGTAGTGTTTTTGGGCTTATTCTATTCAACATATACATGTCAGGTATTCCAGAAGCTAACGGTATTCTAGCCACATTCGCCGACAACACGGCCATCTTCACTCAAGCACCCAAACTGTACTGTATCGGCATTACAATAAACAACAAACAGACTTACTTCTTGGCTCAAGCAATGGAATCTAACAATGAACGCCAACAAGTGCCAAGCCAAGATATTCACGCTGCAATAAAACAACAATCACCCAAATGTATTCATCAACAACACAATACCTTGGAACCCGAAAGAGTCTGCAGTGAAATACCTAAGAGTTTATCTTGGGACACGGCTCAGTTAGAAATATCATGTCAACTACAAACTAACTCAGTGCTGTATCAGACTAAGACATCTGTATCCATTTATAAACCGTAAATCAACGCTGAAAATAGAATGCACAGTACTACTGTACAAAATCCTGATAAGACCCTAGCGTTATATGCATCTCCCGTATGGTACAACACCCCCAAAAGCAATATTCAAAAATTATAGAGACTCCAAAACAAGCTGTTAAGAATAGCAGTCAACGCAGCCTGGTATATTCGTAATGCCCAACTACACCATGACCTTGGCGTCTTATACATGGGAGAATTCATCAACAAATGTACCAGGTACAGGTCAAATACCACCTGGAATCATAAAAACCACGAACCAAAGACATCACAGAAAACTTTACCAACTTGTACGTCAAATCTATGAATCAAGAGACATTCCTGAAGGCTTCATGATGACCAAATTAATTTCCATGCCAAAGAAAGGTTAATGAGAAGATTTTTGCATTAAAACCATAATTTTCACGCATTTTAAAATATTAATTAGGATAATCCATCACAAAACCAAATACATTATAGAACACCTAACTGAAGATCAATTTATATTTAGAAAAAGGTGTAGGACTTGAGAGGCTATGCATTTGTGATATGACAAAACTTTGGAAAACGTTAAATGGTCAGATCTATTTAAACTACTAAAAAATGTTGGAGCAAATAGAGAAATATAAAAATCATCCAGACATTATATGAGAAGCACAGGAAAAAGCATTGACATCAAACTGCCTCCCAATCGAAAAAAGGAAACGGGGTCCAAAAGCATTTGTCTGGAGCATTGCACTTTACGGACGTGAATCTTGTGCGATAGCTTCTAGCAAATAAAAAAGACTAGAGGCCTTTAAAATGTAGTGCTACAAATGAAAGTTGAATATAAAATGGATACACAGCGTGACAAATGCAAAGATGTTAGAAGATATTCAATACAGAAGAACTTTAATAAAACAGAAACAAAAAAAAAGAAATAGATTAAACAAGACAAGATGGACCATTGAAAACTATTATGGAAGAAATAATCAAGGGGACGAATGCATTCAGCAGACCAAGTCAGTAATACATCTCACAAATCGTAATCTATTTACAATGCCATAATTATATAGAGCTGGAGAGATTGTCCAAGAACAGAATAAATAGGAAAAATACCGTATCAAATCAAATCAACTGCTAAATCAATCTGAAAAATTTAAATGACTTTCCAATTAGACAACCCTTTGGAGACTATAAAAACATACGTCCCATTTATTGCTTTAGTTCAAATAAAACGCTAGCGAAACGATCTAATCGTATCTCAAAGTTGTTATATTAAAAATTTGCTAAAATATTTTAGAATGGTTGCTTGTGATCCAGTGTCAACATCATCAGACAAAACTATAAAATGTCCGAAGAAGATTCGCTAACGATAGAAGAACAGAATGAAGCGATATAACATATAAACAAGTCGTGCGAGTACTTCTCTTCTCAGTCAATTCTTAGAAAACCCAGGGCGGACGCATAGGCGTGGAGTGAATCGAGCATTGCAATATTTGAAAATCTGCCGCTTTACTATTAAAAGAGTATGCCCGCGTTTAAATTAACCAGTTATTGTAATGCAGATTATTTAGGATGTAGAGACATACAACGGTCAACCAGCGGTTTTGTATTTCTCCTTGCAGGCGATACCACAGTTTCTTAGGTCTGTTTATTGACTACACAATGGTATTGTGCTATTAGTTCTGAACCGTGAGTTTCTTAAAACGGCAAAAGCGCGGGCGGAAAAAAACATCTCGGTACAATACATCGCGACGAAGGACAAGTTGGTCGACCTTCTGACCAAATAATTGAAAAGGGGTGTATTGGCATACCTGTGATTTGTCTTGGACATTACAGAACCGACCTAAGTAATGGTTCAGACCACTCTCTGCGTGGGGGTGTTAGAGATATGGATATAAAGTGCTCCGACTCCGACAGTTACTGAACGTTTGAGTTATTTGGGATATCACTTTCCTTTTCTGTTTGCCAACACGTAATTAATCGCCTAAAGGCTGGCATATATAATAAATTGTGCATATTATCAGACATAATTATGCTAACGTTTAATCCACAAATGCAAAGTTTTTATTTTAATTTGCTTTTATTTGCAAATAACTAAATGAGACTGCATATTTATTGCATAAATAAACTCTTAAAGGTATTCTTGCAAAAGTGTTTCCCAAAAAATTAAACCAATTGTATTGCGAATTATTGATACGTAATTTCATTTTATTTGTTTATGATACTCTATTACTAACATTTCATTTCGTAATCATTAAAAATTGCAAAACGTACAACGTAAACTTATGAATATGTGAAAAATAGACATTATTAAATGTAATAATGTTAATATAATAGAATAAAACCATTATAAAATTTAAAAATTAATCCTCTAATGAAATCGTATACCTTATGTTATTATTAATTTTATTAGAAATTAATTATTTGGGTCGTTTGGCAAATTTAATATAACTAGCACGCCATCTGTTAGTCGGTAGTATTATGATAAACTTAGATATTTTGATATTACAACTCTCATGTCATACAGAGAACTGTTAATACATTTTGTGTAAAAATTAATTAAAATAATGCCTTAACATTTTATTTAATAAAACATGATCAAACTTATAAATTTAATTTTTATAAATAATAATTATCTATAACGTTAAAAATTCTTTATTTGCACATTTTATATATATAGTAAGTAGTAATATTTAGTAAGTAAATTTTGTGCTAGTGTTTTATTAAAATAAAGTTTACATTTCTATTTAAATAAACATAATTTTTATAGGGATTTTGTAAACAGGTGATTATCATATATAACACCTGTAATTTAGAGATATCTACAGTTACTTTCTGCTATTAATTTGAAGATGGTACTGATAGAAACAAAAATGCATTTAAATAATTATGTAACATTTATGAACTACTTTTTAATAGATTAAACAAGACCAAAATTATATTAATTTTTTTCGATAGATGCCGCTTGCATCTAATTAATTGTATCTTTTTTAAACGTTAACTATGCTATTTATTGACCTGACCATATATCAAGTTTTTCACAGGTTTTTACAATTTTACATAAATGCTTTTAAATATTTAGGATTCAAGTAACATATCAAATTCAGTTTGAAATGTTGAAGCATAAAATTACCCCATAGTGGGTTTATAACTAAGTTTTTGAATTAATGCTGTTAGCAATTTTAAAGTGTGGTTTTAGAAAAGAGTATTTCAAATTTTATTTATGTGCATAGTGATTCAAAATGATGGATTCAATTTTGTATATCTGTAATTCAGAATTAGGACTGATAATAAATATGATGTAAATTACCTTTGACTGTACTCACATTTGAGTTTCTAAATGTTTAATCCCTGAAAAGAAATACCCTCCCCCACTATATTTTCATCAGGAAATTTTTTTAGCATTCTTTATCCTGCCAAATTACTTTTGGCTCTTAAGATTTTACATATATATTTACATATAACATTATGGAAAAAATAAAAGACTACACACATCAATGGAAAAAACATTTAGAACAAATGGAAAACGACAGACTACCCAAAATATACTAAAAATATGGTTCCAAAATAAGACGAAGCTTGGGAAGACCAAAAAGGAGATGGAAGGAGCAAGTATAAAAATACAGAATTGTACTGTCGCAACGGATATATCCAAAGCGTGATGAAGAAGAAGAAGAAGAAGATTTTACATATGTTAGGGTACTAAAATCTATCGTTATAACCTCCGCAATTTGGAGGACCTTGTAGCTCAGATATTAAATATTAAATATTAAAAAAGCATTCAGTAAAATTATATATAATCAAAACAAAGTAATATTTAACTCTATTGGGAAGAGCGCTTCAACATATGAAAAAAACTGTGGCCGATAACCACAAAAGTAAGAGAACAGTAGAACAGTAGAACAGTAGTATATATTTTTACATTACGATCTTGTACATGTGAGCGCATTTAGCACGTTTTATAGTTACGTGGGGTCGATCATTCAGTATCACACTTTTTCAACAAATGCTATAAATTAAATTCATAAATACCAAATGCAATAATGTAATACAGAAAATAAAATTACTGATAACATACATTACATGTGTTACACAAAACTAAAAATTTAACAATTTTATAAATTGTCTAGAACTTTTTATTTAGAAACTCAAAAAAATAATTAGCGATCTTAAAAATTTACATTTTGACTAAAAACCTATTCAGGTGCGGTATACGAGGTGCGTTCAAGTTCTAAGGTTTCCAAATATTTTCTAAAAAAGTACTTGCCCAAGCAACTTTTGTTACTTCTCAACTTAATCTTCGTCTAAACGTACACATTTTTTACATTATCGTCGCCATGATTCCATGGCTGTTGCGAATACTTCTTTAGGGGTGTGTTTTGTTCATTAGAAAATCGTTGGAAAATGAGCGGTCACGGAGACCGTTCTTCACGGTCGGATATTCATAGCGGCATCGCTACTATCATTTGTGAGACCCACCTTAAAGGAGCTTTCCAAATTTTTATGTTATCATGTAAAATGGACTCCATAGATTAAACAGAAATTCCAAGTTTAGAGGCGATATCACACCTAATCGACGGTCTTCCATAACAATTTGCTTCACTCGCTAAATGACGATTTCGGTCCGGTTGGTATTTTGAAACAAAAGCCCTCGCCTCCTTTCACCTTAAACCTACCTGCTGGGTACGGTATGTCGATGACACTTTTGTTATCTGGCCTCATGGACATGATAGCCTTCCAAAGTTCCTTTCCCACCTCAACCAAATCCACACCAATATTAAATTTATCATGGAAACTGAACATAACAATTCCCTTCCCTTCCTAGATACTCTCATAACAAGAAATCCTTCTAATGACAGCTTTTATTACACTGTCTACAGAAAACCCACTCACACTAACCGCTACCTAAATGCCAAATCCCATCACCACCCTGCCCAAATCCATTCGGTTGCAAAATCCCTCATAATCAGATCCATCAGACTTTCCGATACGAAAAATCGCCAAACAGAAATTAAATCCATTACCACCACCCTACTGCAAAATGGATATTCCAACAAATCCTTAACCAATATAATCAAAAATATAAATAAAAACACTAACTCTCAATCCCAAAACCCTCCTGGCCAACAAAAAGCATTCCTACCTTACATCAGAGGCATCACCGATAGAATAAGCCGCATACTAATGCGACATCCGCACGGTCTTTAGGACCAATAACCAAACATCTGGGCTTATTCACTCAGCAAAGGATCACTGCCCCAATGAATCCCAAGGAGTGCATGAAATACCTTGTGGAGACTGCCAAAGGACCTACATAGGTCAAACAAATCGGCAAATATCTAGCCGACTGTATGAGCATTCTCTGGCCGTACGGAAAGGCGATAATGGTTCGGCACTTGCCAAACACAGCAAAGAAACAGGCCACAAAATTAATTTCTCTGGGGCTAAAACCATTGCCCCCATTTCTCATTTTACCAGCAAAATACTACGTGAGGCAATTGAAATAGAAAAACGCCCACAGTGCCTCAACACAAGAGATGACAGCCAGCGTTTGCCTGTCATGTGGAAGTCCCTTATTGCTCCGCACCGCCAATTACGCAACACCCTTAATCCTACAAACTTTCCCCAACCCAACGCATCTCAAACCAAACAAACTTTCACTTCCAGCCCTATAAAAGACCAAGCAGGTTACACGAAAGATCAGTCTTATTCAAAGACTCATAGATCTCCTTGGGGAGTAGGCAGATTGGGACCCCGAGTGAAGCGCTAACCTCTTGAAAATGGCATCAAAGCCGATGCCGAAACGTCGAGAATTTACCTAAAATAGACGCGGTTCATCCCGTGAACTAAGTTTTTTAAACATAGTTAACCGCGAAAACCTATCCGAACACACACAGAGTAAAAAATTGGAACTTGAACGCACTTCGTATTTAGAAACATCTGCATATTTAGAAGCAACTATTAAGAATTAGAAAAGAACGTATTTAGACCCAAAGTGTATAAAAAGGAAGCTCAACTCGTATAATTTATTTAAGTTGCTTGGATACTTTCCTGCATTTTATTCTTTGGCAGAAACTATTTCTAACTTTTGTTACAATTATTTTAGAACTTATTATTTATGCTCATAAAAATACATTGCAAAATGATATATAAAAAAATATACATGAAAGTATTTATGTATGTATATTTTACATAGGAATTGATATCGGACGCGGACGTGACTGATTGTGTGATTGTAAGCTCTTCTATATAAAATCGAAAACAATCGCCCCAAGCAAATAATTACACAAGTGTGTAAATTTCAGTGAGCGGCAAGTGTGCAAGCTGCTGTTTATAAGGTAAAAATTTAAAACAAATTGTAGCGAATATTAGATCAAATAAATTAACGCTTTCGTAAATGATACGAGGACGAGGAAGTTTATGCAATTTGTTAATAACCGCACAGCTGTATTTATAAACGAATAAATTATTCTAGGAGCATAAATACAATTAAAGGGTGTCCCAAAAAAATGCAAGATTTAATTTTAGAAAAATTATTTTATTTATTTATAATCTGGCAAAGTTATGGTAAAAAAAGAAAATAACTAAGTATAATAGATATAATAAGCGGTACTGTAACATTAAAATGCCCCAGAATAACCATATAAAAAGTAAAACTAACCAGAAACTTAACAAAAATGCAAAAAAATTGATATAATTGTAAAATATCAGACATGGAAAGATTGTAAATGTGGTTTCATAAAACATGTGTCAAGGAACACAAAACAATCTTTAAAAAAATAGATAATTGAAGTACCTGGAAATTAATAGAATAAATATGAATTGGAAAAAATAGATTTAATTTTTAAAATTAACAAAAAAAAATATTGACAGAAGAATAGAAAATTAGGAGACTTTATAAAAACGACAAGCAGAAATATGTGAATAGGATAGCTGAAATAGCGCAAAATTTAACCAGTAAAGATGATTTGAAAGTATTATGTCCAAATATAAATAATTTAATTGGCAAAAAGAAGACAAATATGTTAGTAAAGAATAAGAACAGACAAATATTATACACAGTAAAATAACAACTAGCAAGATGGACAGAACATTTTAGAGAAATAACCAGTAAAGACGATATAAAACAAAAGAAAAAAAACATGATACAAGTGATGGTAATATAAAGTGCCCCCGTAATATAATTAATATTGATCCACCGAAAAAATAATAAGTTATTACAAACGCAAAGGAAGCAAAGGCACCAATATTTGATAGAATTATTTGGAAAGTCTGAAAAGTATTGATCCTCAACTTGAAAGTGGCTCTACTCGCCAAAACCATTCTGCTACTACAATCGTACATGTTTTTATATATATATATATATATATATATATATATATATATATATATATATATATATATATATATATATGGAAACCATCAACAAGATCAAGAGGAAGGCCAAAACTGAGATGGAAGATCAAGTAATTGGGGATATCAGTAGCATGAGAGTTACAAGGTGGACAGACAAAATGAAGAACAGAAAAGAATGGAGAGAAGTAGTGGAAGAAGCGAAGAAAAACCCCAACCTGTGAAGAATAAAGTATAGTGGAGTGACGACCCATTGTGCTTTTAAAAAGAACGAGTCTATAGAGCCCAAAAAAGGCGGCTTCAACTCCAATATATATATAGCCGCCCTTTTTATTTTGTATCCCCCGTATATCTTCCTTATTATCTTTCTTTCGAAAATTTTTTGTTTTTCTTCATCTCTCTTTGTTAAACATATAATCTTTGCAGCGTATGTTACTACAGGTCGAACTGCCACTTTGTATAGTCTTAACTTCGTTTGCTCACTTATTGTTTTGTTTTTCATTATCATTTTGTAACTGTAATATGCCTTATATCCGGCTTGTATCTTTTGATCTATCACTTCCCTTCTGTCATTTCTCCTGTTTATTAGCGTTCCAAGGTATTTGAAATTATCTACTTGTTCAATTCTGTAATTTCCAATTTCTATATCTCTTGCGTTTCCTCTTGTCTCTTTTCTTGTTACTTTCACATATTTAGTTTTTCCTTGATTTATCTCTAACCCTCTTTTTTGAGCTTCTCCTGCAATGATCTGTATTATTTCTTCTAAACTTTTCCTATCTCTTGCTAACACCGCAATGTCATCTGCATAGGCTACTATTTGTACAGACTTCTCAATTATTGTTCCTGTTACATCGCATTTGTTTATAATTCCTTTTATCGCTATGTTAAATAGTGTGGCCGACAATCCATCCCCCTGCCGAACTCCTGTACTTATGTCTATTTCTTGCGATATCCCTTCATACGTCATCACCGCCGCTTTTTCGCCTTCCAGTGTCATTCCAATCAGTCTTATTAGTTTTTCCGGTATTCCTAAATTTCTCGCATCTACCTTCATCATATTTCTATTGAGTGCGTCAAAAGCCTGCCTAAAATCTATAAATACAATTTCTATTTCTGTATCTTGCTCGTAACATTTCTCTATTATTTGTTTCATCACATGTATTGCGTCTATTGTCGATTTCCATTGTCTAAATCCATTTTGGTATTGTCCAATTTTTTCTCTGTTTCTATTTTTACTCTTTTTAGAGTCAGTGTGGGAGTATCTTGTATGCGGTATTTAGCAAAGTTATTCTTCTGTAGTTCTCGCATCTCATTAAATTTCCCTTTTTTGGTATCGGCACTATTATTCCTACCCTCCATTCTTGCGGCATTGTTTCTTCTTTCCATATTTGCCTCATTAGTTTAAAAATTCTCTTCTCCAGTACACTTCCTCCGCTTTTTATCAATTCACTGCATATGTTATCTGGCCCTGCTGCTTTTCTTTGTTTCATCTCTTGGATTATCTCATGTATCTCCTCCTCCGATGGTTCTTTTATTTCCTCGTTACTTCCTTCTCTGTCACTTTCTATGTCTACTTCTATTCTTGTCATTTTCCTCATGTATTTTTCCCATTCTTTCATATCTATGTTTGCTAAGTTATTCCTTTTTTGTTTCTTTATTTTCTGATATAGCTTTGTATTGCTTCTGTTGTCATTTTCTATTTCATCCATCATTTCATCTAACCACTTTTGTTTTTTCTCTTTTATTACTTTTGATGCTTCTTTTCTCCTTTGTTTATATTCTCTGTAGTCATTTTCATTACTCGTTTGCAGCAATTTTAATCTTGTTTCACTCTTTTTCTTTATTGCTATCTCACAAAGATTATCAAACCACTCTTTTCCTTGCTTCCTCTGATATCTTCCTATTTTTTCCTCAGCCGCTTTTGTTATACTATTTTTTATATTCTTCCATTCAACCTCTATATTACTGTTTTGCTTTTTCTCTTTAGCTGCCATTTTACTTCTTCTTCGTATTCTTGTTTTCTTTCATTTCTTTTTAGTTCTTCTGTATTCCATTTTCTTTCTATCCTTCTTCCTTTCTTATTCTCTATTATCCTTAGTTTCATTTCTGCTATTAGTAACTGGTGGTCCGTGTCTAGGCTTGTTCCTCTGTACGATATTACATCCTTTATCATTTTCTTCCTGATCTTTTAATTCATTATATGATCTATTTGATTCCCTTCGGTCCTCCCTGGTATCATCCACGTTATTTTATGTTCCTTCTTATGTTGAAACATTGTACTTGCTATAACCATATTCATTTGTGTTGCCAAATTACAGAGTATTTTTTTGTGTACTAGTCTGTTTAAAAAATAAGGTGTCTTTTTAATTTGTAACTTGCGTGCAAGTAGTAGTTCAAAAAAAATTTATGTTGCCATAACCTTCAGTGACATTCACTCCTAATTACAATTTGATATATCAAACAGGTTATAAGTTACAGCAATTTATTTACAACAATTTTTTAATTTTTTTTAAATATCTGATAATGTTGAACAAAGTTGCATTAAATTTTTTTTTACAAATAAAATTAATGCTAGTAAAGTTTACAATGATATCTGAAGTATTCAGTGATCAGTATTCATAGAAAAAAAGACTGTATTTCAGTGGGATATCTTATTCAGAAAAGGTTGTGAATCTGTAGAAGATAAACCTCATTCTGATTGTCTATCAGCATCAATAACCGAGGAAAATATCAAAAAAATTAGAAAAAGCAATGAAAACAGTCCCTTGACTGCAAGAGAGGTTGTTGAAGATGTTGGAATTTTAATAGGTTCTGTAGACGCAATTTTAAGTGATGTTTTGGATTTGAAACATTTGTCAGCAAAACTCAGCAATCATTATCCGTAATTCAACAAATATTACTCATCAACCACAATATTCTCCACATATGCCACTACGAAACATTTTCTATTCAGTCGATTAAAAAAACACTTGTGGTAATTCAACTTGACTCGGTTAAATCGCTAAAACAAAATTCGAAGGAGATGCTAATGGAAATTCCAAAAAATGCACATAAAAGCGCATATGTACCGTAACGAGAGGAGATTACTTTGAAGGGGACAAAATAAATTTGCGATGAATAATTAAATGCTATGTGGCTTATTTCAACAGTCACTTTACTTTTTGAACATAGTAGTAGACCAGAAAATATGTAAAGGGCAGATTTATTTTATAATGGGGAAGTCGCTCATAAACCAAATACATATCTTGAGAATTGTTATAGAGTAGTTGCCATTTTCGCGGACTTTGAGAGAAATTTAGATTTTTTAAAAAGATAGTGCGTATATCGTAGCCTTAAAAAATCATGCTTGCCCAAAAGGTAATTAATCTCACCAAGCAGAAGTACAACAGCTATTCTTGTAGAGATATTATCATCACAATTTTAGTTAAACATGGGAGTACGACAGGGTCATATATTATCGCCTATAATATTTTCAAATGTACTAAATGATGTCTTACACAATGCTCTGATAAAGCATAATAGAAGGATCTTTGAGAACTTTAGACAATTTAGCCCTTGCAGATAAAGTATTTCTATTGTCACATAATGCAAAGCTCGCACAAGAGAAGGTTAATACAGTAAAGAGGTAAGAGAAAAAGGTAAACCCTAGCATAAAAATCAAGGAGATTAAGGCGATAGGTATAAATGTAGAAGCACCAAGAACATTATCGATAAATGGTGAAATAATAAAAAGTTTCAACAGTTTATGCACTTTAAAAGTATTATTGCCAAAAAGAACAAGGGGAGGGGTTAAAAGACATATTATGGTTAGAATAAGTAAAGCGCAGAGTGTGTTTATACAACTCTTTAATGTTTGGTAAGCGAATGACTCGACTGTAATATAGATTAAGTTGCACACCTTTATTAAATTAAGGAAGCACCCTAAGGAAACATGGAAAATAACTGTGGAACGTAAATCAAACAAAATGGCATATCTTGGATCATTGTCAGCAAACAAAAAAGGATGTGGCAAATTTTTTTGTCCCATCAATCAATAATGAGCATCAATAATACTACTACTACTATTTTTATAGGCTCTTCTTATGACTTGATAAATATAAACTAAAACCTGATACGCACACAAATAATTATGAGATTTAAATTCAGATGTTAGGAAAATGTATGCCCGAATAATAAAAAAAATGAAAAGCTTGTTGGTTTAGGAGTATTGCGTAATTGATGGTACGGGGATTTCTATATGACGGGTCGCTTTTCTATTTCAATTGCCTCACGTACTATCCTGCTGGTGAAATTGAAAATAGGGCCAATGTTTTTTTTTCCTGAAAAAAGTTAAATTTGTAACCCGTTTCTTTATTATGTTTAGCAAGTACCAAACATTTATCCCCTTTCCATACGGCCAAAGAGTGCTCATATATTCGGTTAAATATTTGCCGGTTTGTTTGACCTGTATAGGTCCTTTGGTAGTCTCCACAAGGTATTTCATACACTCCTTGGGATTCATTGGGGCAGTGATCCTTTGCTGAGCGAAAGCCCAGATATTTGGTTGTTGGTGGTAAAGACCAAGGTAACAATGCTTTTTGTTGGTCAGGAGGGTTTTGGGATTGGGAGTTGATGTTCTTATTTATATTTTTGATTATACAGGGCAAAGATTTATGGGAATATCCATTTTGTAAAGATTTCTGTTTACCGGTTTTTTATATTAAAAAGTCTAATTGATTTAGTGATTAAGGCTTTTGTAACCGAATGAATTTGAGTACGATGGTGACCTAAGCATACTAATGAGGCAAAACATACGTCTCCACGACACTTAAAAGATCAGTCTTACTCAAACATTTGTAGCTTTCCTTGGGGAGTAGGCAAGTTGAGACCCCTAGCGAAGAGTTAAGCTCTTGAAAAGCATCAAAGCCGATGTCAAAATGTCTAGATTTTTCTCAAAAACGACGATGTTCAACCCGTAAACTAAGTTGTTTAAATATATATATATATATATATATATATATATATATAAGATTAGGGATAAATAAACTAAATTTTCAAAATGACTTCTTTGCTAGCTATGACGCGATGTAGACGTGTCAAAAATGGCGATTTTGCAATGAACCGCTAATTTATCTTATTTTTTGTGTGATGCTCTTGAAGCTCCCCGATATGGTCCATAGGTATATAAGTATATATAGGTATAAGTATGTATATATATATATATATATATATATATATATATATATATATATATCCATCAACAAATAATGCGAAACTCTCCAGAAATTGAAAACAGTCATTAGAAGAAAAAGACCGGATCGATTAGGAGAAAGGGTTAAATTTTTGCACGGTGGCGTAAGACTCCACACGTCAAATCAAACCAAACTGTGGTTGATACAGCGGAATTGAGAGGTCCTGCAACATACTCCGTATAGTCCAGAGTCAGCCCCCTCGGATTTTTATTTATCGGAACCTTTGAAAAAAATTTTGGTTTGAAAACGTATTGCGTATCAAGAGAAATTGCAAGACAACTTGACAAGCAGCAGTACCATGAAGGAATATTTATATTTATATTACTGTTACGCTGGGATAAATGTCTCAACGTTTACAGAAACAAAAAAAATATGTATTTTTTTGTGAAATGTATCAAACATTTTAATTAAATATAAATGTCAGTGTAATCTTGGCTTGTACCTTTAATAACGGATAGCCCTCTTATAAGCAAGGGATTACCCCAGGACCGCTACCGATGTTTGTTTTCTCGAATGTAGCAACTAATATATTTAGGAATACAATATGCGATATTGTTATAAGTAAATGGAAAATGTTATGCACATTTGCGTAAAGCACCTCAATGTAACAGACAGATGACTATTTTTCTGGAGATTTAGCAACATTTTGTAGGATTTTCAGTTTCTGAAATGTAAATATAAATCTCCCTTTTTTATGTTAAAATATAATATTTAAATATTAGAGGTTATGAATAAATACGCTAAATGCAACGTAGAAAATGTTATGCTTGCATGAGCGTCACGTTACACGGGTAGCTGAAATGTGATCTGCATGGAATTCAATATTCTTAAAACGCTGCAGGCAAAATTCATTGTTTCATAGTCAATACATCAGGATTATAAGCGTATATTAAAAAATTCAATACTGCACACTGACAGGACATATCATATATACATACCTGTCCTTCCATTTACTTGGTATTTTTGTACAGGAGTCTCTTTTCGCGGTAAATTATAACTCTACGTGTATTTTTTATGCGCGGTACTTCTTGTGCGCGATATTAATTTACGCGATCTGAATTTACGAATGAAACGAACAGACTTTGATGATCTTTCCGTACATTGGGTGGCAAATGAAAAGGCATGGATAACTGCTGAGGCTTTTCGCAAGTGGTTTTACAATTTTTTTGTTGTAGAAGCAGAAAAGTATATGAAGAAAAAAGGTCTTTTTTTCAAAATACTTTTAATATTGGATAACCATACCATCCAAACGTGAAAGTGGTCTTTATGCCACCAAATACGAGTTCCCCGGTCCAGCCTTTACATCAAGGCATACTTGCTGCCTTCAAAAAAGTAATTACATTAAAAGGACTCTCCATGATAGTTTTAATAAACTTAAAAATGATGAATCCGTCACGGTTTCAGAAGCTTGAAAAAATACGATGTTATTAATTGTGTTAGAGATGGTTTAAGTGATGTAAAACAATCAACTTTAAACGCTTGCTGGAAAGTATTATGGCCACAAGTAGTTGCACCAGGTAGTACGGTTCCGACAATGGAAGAAGAAATAGCTAGCATTATTACTTTATCACAAGGATTTGAAAAACAATGCTTTGGCAATTTAAATAAAGGTGATATTAATGATTTACTAGTATATCGCAAATTAACCGTTACTGACTTAATTCATAAAATATCTGAAACCCATCCTAATGATGAGTGTTACAGTGATCACGCAGAAACAGATTCATTCACTGCAATAAATCTTCAGAAAGTTTTTCAATCGCCCAAAAAATTGGAAAATTCCATTGTAGACATTGATCCAAACATTCAAGAAACATTAAAATTTTAACAAGATTTAAAGAAATGTTGCAGTGAATGTTGGCTAATTGATGAAAACTTAGCAAAAGAAATGTCTGAGAACAAATCATCTAAAACAATCAACATTAACCATAGCAATAAGAATGAAGTCAAGCTTCCAAATATTTTAAGCGATAAGGATGAAGAATTTGTGCCAATTAAAAGAAGAAAATTGATTATTTTGAATTACAGTAGCGCTAGTGACACCAACTAAAATTTTCTTTTGTTTTCTGAAATGTCATTATTAAGTGGCGAAGCGAAGCGGAGTCACTTACTAAATTCATGTTGTCCGTCCATCCGAGCAATAAATCGAGAACGGCTGGGAATTTCCAAATTCTGTTTTCACCAATAGACAGGTGACCAAAAAGGCCTGTTTGCTAGTGATTTTGAAACTGATTGGTCAAAGGTCAGCGTTAGTGACCTAACTAGTGGGTTCTCAAATTTAGGAGAATGCTTCGGCACTTCGCTATTATTATTATTATTTGTTAAGCCATGTGAAAAAATAAACATTTATTTCTAAAACATGCAATGATTTTCCTGGGTTTAGAATTTACTGAGCACGTGTTTATTTAGATTTATTTGTATCCAGTTTGTTCTCTGCATCTTTCTGCATTTCCACTTGTCAAGACTTTCTAATAATTTTATAACAGATTTTTCAACTATAATGTTGTTGGGAAAACTCTTCGGCCTACTACTGCCACAACTTCGTGGATAGGTCGCTTATCAAACCTTTCCATTTTCAACTTGTCTTCTGGAACGCAGGCAGTTTGAAGGACAAGAAGTATCAGCTGCTAAAGTTTACGCACTTTTATAATTTAAATGCCATTCTGGTCAACGAGATACATCCCAAGAGCGGATATGCGGCCCGGTTTCCAAATTATAAGTGCTACCGCACCGATCAACTCTTAATTAACAACCAAAGGAGGTACTGTCGTCTTCGTCAAGTCTTGCATGCAGCATACCCTTGAGATCGTCGGCGAGCTTAACAGTGATCACAACCTAATGCTTCTCACCTTGGGAATTAAATGCGGAACCGACGACATCTCCTTCCGTTCCTGGATCCCAGGGCTCGCCTTTACCGTTCATCTGAGACAAACCATGAGACCAACCTCTAACATTTGCTTTAGTGGAGAAGGTAGTACACCACCTCATTCGCTTCTCAACCAACCCTGTTTGCGCCGGAGACGGAAGAGACCTTCTGCCTCCGGAGTTGAAGGAGCGGATCCGTGAGAAGATTCGGGAGCAATGGCGCGCTACACCCTGATGCCTAGCAAGAATAAAAATGACTAGCTACTCGAGTCAACGCCGTCTTCGCGAAGAGAGAGAAACTTGAAGGATCTCGACGCAGCCGATAGCTCGCTATGGCGAATGGTCAAGATACTATGCGACCGATGACCACCGTACCGCCTATCCACGAGGAAAACAGGTGACGCACACAGCCGCCGACTACCTAGAACGCCAGTGCAGTTTAGATTACGCCGACGCTGGTCTTGACCACCTCGCCTACAAGATCTAGACTGCGAGGAACATTTGTAGCCAGCGTCTTATTAGGAAACCCAGCAGCTGATCAGCGCGTTGCCACTCCGGAAAACTCCTGGTCCAGACGGCACACCAAATCGCGCTCTAAAAGCTCTCCCGAAGACGACAGTCATCTGCATTACAGCCATCACCAACGCTCACCTACTACTATCGGACAATGAGTTTGGGTTCCGTTCCGGCCATTCTACTGCCCACCATCTCTTTTGGGCGGTGGAATAGATCGCAGGTTTCAACAAGAAGCAATACACTACCGCAGTCTTTCTTGGCATGGCCAAGACATTCGACAAGATGTGGCACAACGGGCTTATTTTCAAGATGGCTTTAGACTCCATCCCGCTGCCGATGGTACAACTGATCCGGTCGTTTCTGTCCGACCAGTAGTTCAGAATAAAGCTCGGCGCCCTGAAGTCATCGGAGAGGTATCTTTGAAGTAACATCCCCGAGGCTCTTCAATCTGTACGCGAGAGACGCCCTCCACGACGATAGCTCAATTTTTAGACGACACAATGGTTCTATCAAGTTTACTACGGCCTTCTCTGGCAGCACTGAGTATCCAGGAAGAGCTATATCAGGTAGAAAAATTGCGCGACCGGTGGAGAATCAAGAATCAACCACTGGAAAAGCGTGACAGTCCTCTTCTCTACCGTGCCGGCTATCCCAGTGCGCTATATAGCATCTTACCAGCGTTCAGAACCACGGAAATCCAGCAATCCGTGGCCTTTGCCACTATAAAGTGGACAGAGGAGTCCGCCACAAGCGCCTGAAGATTTTGATTTCCCCATAAGGTGGTACGGGGGCGGACTAACAACGTAGGCCAACCACCACCCAAGCCAGGTCACCGATGATGATGGGGACTAGGAGATCTGTGTGTGTGTGTGTGTGTGTGTGTGTGTGTGTGTGTATATATAATGTTGTATTGGAGTACACCATTCAATCATTTGTATTAATTTTATTGGTTTTAAAATCATGCATCATATTACTGGGCTATTTGAGAATACTTAATAGCATCTTAATATAATATGGAAAACATATATGTATTTATATTTTAAAGTCGGCATTTTTCAAATACATATACAGGGTTCGGTTCATAGATTGTAATATCTCATTAACATTATATGGAAGCAGCATATGCATTTTATTAAAACATACCCTGTACATTAGCTAATTTTTTCATAACAATTTTATTTGTTTTTATAGACATTGTATAAGGAGAAGTTTTCTTTTGGCGCGTCCCTGTATTCTGTGTTAATTACTTGTATCTAAGATTGATAACATTAATGCAAGATAAATTATCATTAGAACAGTCATTAAATTAGAAGTTGACCTCATTAGAGTACAATTATCCTTGGGGTAATTAGTTTAATGATCATTAAAAAAAATTGGTCTCAGGATAATTAAATCGAACGATATGATTTTGTCTCTATTCTACTCATATTTGAAGAATACGGTGTTTGTGGAACGATATTTGTTGAAGTTTTGGCGAAAAACTAACAAATTTCGTCTACCAAACCTATTGATATGCCAACATCTTCAGTTATCTTACAGTCAAATGACGTTTTCCCATGATTTTGTTTTTAATTTTTAGCTTATAAAAGATTAATATTTTTCTAACTATTCATACTGAATTCAAATATGCAACCAAATTTTTTGTAGCACCATTATGTTGCGACATAACACCAGATATCTGTTTTTTGCATCCACATAGTGCAATTCATTATAAACAAGCCAGTATTTCTCAAGTATTCAGTAAGGTTATATTCTATTTTATTTACTATGTTATATCTAGAGTGCAAATGATTTGTGTTAGATAGTGATTAAATATATCAAGTGTGAAAATCTTTCAGATAACTTTTGTTATATATGTGAAAACGTTACATTTAAAGATAATAATAATGGAAAGACTCTAACGCCCCGCGTGGGAGCGCGGCCTGCAAACTGAGAGGTTAAGGCTCTCGTATGGAAGTGAACATTTAAAGATCAACGACGAATTATGTCTCCCCTGGTTAAAAAATGTTATCAACTATATTTTGCGCTAACGGTTCTCGACATATGAGCTATGCCATGTCCATGGTGTGGTGCAAACCACGAGATCATTTATCAGACTGCTGTTTTTGTATGACAAAAACTAAATGTGGTAAATCCAAACACAAAGTAAATTTCTCAAGTATTCAGTAAGGTTATATTCTATTTTATTTACTATGTTATATCTAGAGTGCAAATGATTTGTGTTAGATAGTGATTAAATATATCAAGTGTGAAAATCTTTCAGATAACTTTTGTTATATATGTGAAAACGTTACATTAAAAGATAATAATAATGGAAAGACTCTAACGCCCCGCGTGGGAGCGCGGCCTGCAAACTGAGAGGTTAAGGCTCTCGTATGGAAGTGAACATTTAAAGATCAACGACGAATTATGTCTCCCCTGGTTAAAAAATGTTATCAACTATATTTTGCGCTAACGGTTCTCGACATATGAGCTATGCCATGCCCATGGTGTGGTGCAAACCACGAGATCATTTATCAGACTGCTGTTTTTGTATGACAAAAACTAAATGTGGTAAATCCAAACACAAAGTAAATTACCGAAATTTGCCATCTGCTATGCGACCTATACTTCACAGTGGGTAGTTATTTGTACCACATCTTCCTGTATATTCAGTTATAAAAGCTGCTAGGGAAGTTCAAAGTGAATAACAGAATGATCCCACCTTTGAAACAAGTATAACTTCCTGCGAACCTATTAACACGAGGTGATTAAACAGCCTCGTTCAAGATTTAAAATTGCCCAAAAATCAAGCTGAAGTTTTAGGCTCTAAGCTGAAAAGCAGGAATCTCCTTCAGAAAGATATTAAAGTATACTTGCGTAGCCGCCAAGACAAATTTTAGGATTTCTTTTCTAAAGAAAATAATTTAATTTATACAGTATTCAAATTGTATTAAAAAGTTTTGAGGACTTGTTTAATGAATAATTCAGCTATACAAAATAACAATATGGTCGCAACTTAAGTAAGCGTTAAATTTCTTTCGAAACTTTACAATATTTTATCGTTTGCACATATTAAAATATTGAATGCATCTTATTTATAAAATTACTAGTGTATATATTAAATTAAATCAAAACTCTTATTGAATGCCGGTTAGCAATAAAAAAATTGTTGGCTTTACATCTGCAACAAATAGAATAATTTGTAAGAGTGCCGCTCTGTTATTGAACGCAAGCACACGACACTTAGGAGCTCGGGGCAACGAAAAGCTGGAGGAAAATTAAGAAAATAAATTTGTCGCTGGGCTCTAATGTTAATAACACCGAAGCACCACTTAGTGCAGGAAAGGGTAAGCGCTGTTTGTTTGGTTCTTTTTGTTACTAGGTACGTTTGGACAAGAGGTACAAAAAACAGCTGCTATGTGAATTTATGAAGAACTTACGTTCGTGAACATTGTTGCACTTAAAGAGTATTATTACCAACACCAAACCTTGATTAAAAATATAACTTTGAAGAGACTAATATAATATATATGTATATGGAGAGTACAATTAGATATTTAGACTAATGTGTAATCTAAAGTTTCATAGTTATTTTTCTTGTAAATAATTTCTTTGCATCTAAAACATATCTAAAAGCATTTCTAAGTAAATGTAGCTTTAATTTACCTTTACGTAGGCTATTTTTAAAAACAATACTTTTTGTAGATTAGTGATACTTGTTCTTTTTAATATATCCTTTATTTGTACAATCTGTCTCTGCAGAGATTATACGAGGGTAAGGTGAAAAGTTCTCGGCCTGACACAGAGATGGTGCTGCAATCGGCAAACAATTATGCTTCCTGCTTGGGTGCATGTGTCATTAGTTCGTATGACTAGATTCAACTTGTTCGCTCAAGTAGTTTGTTTACACGAATTTTTTCAGTAGACATGTTGCATGTTTTTTGTTAAAATGGATAAACTTGAATATCGTGCGGTTATAAAATTCTTCGTTTTGGATGGATTAAACCCTAAGGAAATTCATCCGAAGTTGACAAAAGTTTACGGGGACTCTGCTCCTTCCATGTCAACTGTTAAAAAGTGGGCAGCTGAATTTAAAAGTGGTCGCACATCCCTCGAAGATAACTCACGTGAAGGACGGCCAAAAACCATAACCACACCGGAAACAATCGAAAAAGTCCATGATATCGTGTTGGACGATAGGCGAGTGAAGGTGAATGAGATAGCTGAAGCTGTGGGGATATCGGAAGAAAGGGCGCGAAACATCTTGCACGAAGAATTAGGGATGCGAAAGCTCTGCGCAAGATGGGTGCCGCATTTGCTGAATCCGATCAAAAGCAAATGCGCAAACGATTTTCGCAGCAATCTTTGGACCGATTCAACAGGGATTCGACCGATTTTGTGCGGTGATTTGTCACCATGGATGAGACATGGGTGTACCACTACACGCTAGAAACGAAACAGCAGTCCAAGCAGTGGGTGGAAGCCGGTGGTTCAGCGCCAAAGAAAGCGAAGTCGATCACATCTGCCGGAAAGGTCATGGCCAGCGTGTTTTGAGATGCGAAAGGGATTCTGTTCATTGATTATCTTGCAAAAGGCAGAATAATTACTCCAACCTTCTTGACCAGCTGGATGCCAAAATTCGCGAGAAGAGGCCTGGCTTGAACAAGAAAAAAATCATCTTTCACCAGGACAACGCACCTGCGTTGGCGATGGGAAAACTGCGGGATTTGGGGTATGATTTGCTCGGCCATCCCCCCCCCCCCTATTCTCCTGATTTTGCACCCTCAAACTTCCATCTGTTCTCAAACTTAAAAAAATTTGTTTCTGGAAAGCGCTTCGCATCCAACGAAGAAGTTGACGAATATTTTCACAATCTTCCAAATTCTCACTTCCGAGAAGGAATACTGATGTTGGAGAGGCGCTGAATCAAGTGTGTTGAAGTTAAGAGAGATTATCTAGAAAAATAAAATCATTTTTGAACTGAAAATCGCAGTCTTTCATTGTCAGGCCGAGAACTTTTCACCTAACCCTCGTATGTATAACTGATGTGGCTCGACCTAAAACTAAACTAAAAATAACGTAACATGCATAGTAATGACCCTGCGGACATTTTCTGTGTAATTTGTATAACTAGTTAATTTACATTAGTTCTCTAAAATCTAGTTGGTAGATCAGTTGGTTTAAACCATTTGAGTCTTCTTGGTTCATCTCTCTTCCTGCAGCAGCATGGTTACTAGCTTATTGGGGTGTATTGTTAATTTATTTCTGAATTTAGTGCTGATTTTAGTAATTTCTTCCCGAACGGTCGGTATGTTTTAAGTCAGCGTGTAATAGTGTATTTGTTACATACCAGAGGACACATTGACTATTGCTCGAGGAAGTTTATCTTAAAAGCGCTGAAATATCTGAAATATGTTTGAGGTGCAGAAGAAACCCAAACGGGGATGCCATATGTCCAAATGGGCTTTAAAATGGCTTTGTACATTAACAGTTTATTTGCAGTTGATATATTCGAATTTCTTCCAAGCATCCAGTACATTTGTTGAAATTTTGCTCCTAGTTATTTTTTTTTGTTCGGATATGGGTTGGCCAAGTTACACTTTTGTCCAAATGGAGACCTAGATATTTTGCTACATCCGCTTGGGGAATGTAACTTCCATTTAGCGTAACTGCAAAACAGGTTTTTCTTCGGAGGGTGAAGGTAATATATGTCGATTTGTTTTTGTTAGCTTCATTTCTCCACTGTTTTAACCAGTACTCGAACTGACTTAAATGTATTTGCAGGTTCCTGGATGCAGAATTGTGATAATTATGTGAAGCTAAGGTTGTCGTGTCATCAGAGTATGTAGCAGTGATTGTGGAGTTAGTTTAGGGTAAGTCTGCTGTATAAAGGGAGTCTAGTGTGAACTCTAAAATACTTCCTTGTCGTAGTCTGGATTGCATTGGATAGAGTTCAGCGTAGGTTTCTCGGTATTTAACATAAAATGTTCTGTTCGAGAGGTAGGATTTCAGAAGTGAATAGAATGGATGTGGAAGTAAAAGCTTAAGTTTGTGCGTTAGTCCAGATGCCAGATGTTATCGAATGCTTAACTTATATCAACAAAGACATCCGAACAGTATCTTTTTTCTTCCATATCATTTCGGATTTATTTAACAATTCGGGTGATTTGTTTCGTGTTTTTTGGACCTGAACTAGAAGTGAGCTATGAGTCCATTTTCATCTATGATTACGGTAAATCGTTTAAGTATTAGTTTTACAAAGACCTTTGATAGAACTGGGAAGAGTCTTATAGCTCGGTATGATGTAATCTCATTTGGGTTTTTACTAGTTTTAGCAATTATTATAACCTGAAACCGGATTTTAAGTATTTACCTGTGTACCTAACTTTTTACCTTTTTCAGTAGTTCGCAAAGAATTTTACCTTCTTTCTGAATTTTTTTTAATTACATTTTTTAAGGTATTTGTACCTAACAATTACTTTTACGGGGTTTTTCTAAAATTTTAAAGCAACATTTACAATATTTGCGGGAAATTTCAACAATAACTAATTAGGTTAGTTAGCAGAAGCGAAAGCTAAATGGTTTTCAGAGTATAGAAGTGGCGATTTAAAAGCAATTGTTATTTGAAAATCCCAAAATCCCAGCCACTACACAATTGCCATTATCCGACTAATAAGGTTTTAATGGGTAGTCATTTAACTATATCTATATGTTTTCGTCCAATTAAATATATCAGCTCAAATCGAGTATTTGTCTGGTGCACAACTCATTGAAAATGCCAGCAGAGAGAAAAACTGTCAGTTATGTTGTAAATTGAATGAAAATTTAATCACGGATGGTGAAAAGTTGTTTTGTAAAATTTGTAGTGCAGTAGTAAGTAATTTTTAATTAGTTTGCTTTAATTTGGCTACAACTACTTAACCTTTTAACCTTCCCAACCCAACCAAGAAAAACTGGCTGTCAATTTTTTGAAACTCAACTCAATACATGCGACTTCCTTTTGCTGTTATTCATGTTTTGTATAATTTATATATCTAATTCTTGTATGTCTTAAAATATTTATCATTTTTAATTAGCAAGAGAATAAATCTGAGCCCAGAAAATTTAGAAAAATTCTTAATTTGTGCTTGGAAATCTGTCAATATGTATAAAGACTAAATTATTTATACAGTGTAAATTCTATATAGCAAAATTGTGAATATATGTGCAAAATTTATTTAAACTTTTTTACCTGCTTCATGTCTTTAATTTCACCTAATTAATTTTTTATTTTATCTAAAATCCGGCCTCTAGTTATAATCTGTGCTGTTTTCTAGTGGTGTAGGAAATATTCAAGTTTAAAAACAGCATTAAATATTTGCACTAATTCTTTAAAACATTTTATGGATAACTTTTGGAGTGACGATATCATATCCCCGAGCCTTTTTTTACGTTGATTCCGTGTTGCATCACTGTTTCCACCTTACCTTGTAAAACTTTTTGTTTTGGTAGGGTCATCTGGAATGGAGCATCTAATTTATTGTGTACCTTCTCTCCTTCTGCTACCGTTAGCTGAGAGGGAAAGAGTTGGAAGACTGTAGCAAGGTGTTCTGCGAAGACAGCGGTCTTTTGCTAATCAGTTCTTGCCCACATATTATGATTAATTCGTATTGCAGGTAACTGAAGTTGCTGCTTCAGTATACAAGTAGCTCTCTACAGAAAATAATCATTAGTTGGTGTTAAGTCTTTAAGATACTTTTGGACGAATTTATTTTTTACCTTATGCAGTAATTTTTTGAGATCCTTTGCTAGTTTGTTGTACCTTTGTTTGTCCGGTGGGGCTCTCGTTATCTGCTTTCGAGCTTTTCGTTTCTGTGAAATGTTGTGCTTCTCGAGTTCTTTCTTCGTTTTTTTGAAGGGGTCGCTTGGCACGCCGCACTTTGTGTTGCTTGTGTTATGTCTACAATCCTACCTAAACTCTCTTTTATTCTTTCTAATTTCTTGGTAAAAAATTTTCATTTCTTTATTTATAAATTTTCCTTCTATTTTTTTAATTTTTTCTTCTATATGTGGTTTCTTTTTGGCCCTGCATATTTTTTTGTTTTTCTTTGTTCCGGTGTGCATCTTCTCTTTAGTCTGCCTTCTCCTTGTTATCTCATTTGTGCATTCTTTATTAAATCACACCTCCCCTTTGCTCGCCTTTATTTGTGGTTTTTATTGCTACATTTTATATATCTTGTTCTATTTGCCTTCATCTTTGATTTATTGCTTTACCTTGCATGTTATTATATTTTTCACGTTTTCTTTCTAAATTAGGACATGACCGATCTGGTTCGAATATTTTTCTTTAGAGGCAAGCCACATATTTTTATGTATTTCTTTGTCCTCGAACTTGGTACTAATAATACATAGGCCGTACTGTGTTGCGAAACTTATCAGTCTTATGCCGTTATTATTACTCGCCCTATCTTTACTATGCTGCCCTATTACTGGTATATACATTTTCTCTCTTCTAGGTGCGTACTTAAATGCACATATTGTAATTGGATCCAATTCTAGATCATCCTTCTACTCACAGTTTAATACAAGTAAATTGTATTCGAGTTTAACAGTTTCAGCAACGCGATTTAAACCGTGCGCTAAACAAAAGCAACAAATTAAATTAGGGAAAAATCTTTTAAATTTTGTGATGTATTTATCATATAAGGTGCAGCTTCTGTAACCATTAATATTATTTTATCCATTGGCATTTGATTCGGCAAATAAAAATTACTTAACGATTTATTAACAAATCTAGCTATTGTTACAGTATTGGTTTTTCATAGAGCTTTTACACTGACCAAATAAACTCTTCTATGTTTATTTTCGTTCAACGTGCTCAACACAAGATTAGTTATATACCAACCTTTAGCATCAGTTGCTTCATCTACTGAAAACCATACAAATCACGGCTAATGTGCTTTTTAATTTCAGCTATTGCGCCGTGATAATTAATATCGACATATTTTTTTTTAATATTGATTAACTAGGAACATTAACTGCATGCTCATAAGTGCAGCGTTTGTGAAAAATTTTTGAAATAAGAGATGATCTAGTTTATGAAGTGGAATATCGCAACCTACAAATAAACCACACAACACTTTGGAAAATCTTGTCTGTCTCTCGTGTACGAAATTGTTGACATTTGGTATTAACAATTGCTGCACCATATTTTCCGAACGATTAGCCTTTTTTGTATATGCAGAGTTATCTTTAACAAAATTTAAAGCTTCTTGTATATTAAATTAAAAACCCTATAAAAAAGTATGTTTTAAATTTAAAAACCCTACGATTATATTTTTAACATCAAATAACATTAAAAAATGCACCCTTTTATCATAAACTGTGCAGAAAACATGAGACTGATTTTCAAGTCTGTATTATTCTCCATTTTTTCAATAAAACACTTCTTGCGGCTGCTTGTTTGGACATTTTTGAACAGACACTATTTTCACAAAATGAAATAAACACTACAAATCAAAGTAATATACTTCACAAACTGCTCCAAGTCAAATAAAATCGAATCACTTGAGCTACTAAATATATTCTAACGCAATAAGTACAAAAGCTGTTATATAGATTCTTTATTTCTATAACTGAGCTCCCTAATTCTTTTAAATAAATTTTAAAATATGTACTGATACCTGCGATCGCCTTCCAATTAGCCAGCTCATTTCTTTAAGTTTAGGTTAAAATGCTTCCTTTTTGTCTTTATGTGAGTGGTCCAGGTGCATTCCTAAATATTTAACTTTTAACTTTACTGGTATAACTATGTTATTAATTGTGACTTGCTGGCTTACACTTTGCTTGGTAAAGGTGACGGGTGAAATTGTCGTTATTTACAGAAATCTTCCACATACTCTATCAATTCTGGACGAGATCGAGATGATTTTAAAGGTTTTGAGATGCCTCTAAAGATGAATTTTTGATAGATAGTATAGCTGTATCGTCAGCAAAGGTGGCGATCTCCGTGCTGGAGTGTCTGAAATGAATACTAAGTACAGTAAGGGACCCAGCGCGCTTCCTTGCAGTATTTCATCAGAGATATGCTGATAATTTCGAAAATAAGTTTTTACTCTAACTTGGAAATTTCTGTCACACAGGTAAGATTTCACTAAGAGATAAATTTGGCTTGGGAAGACTGACTTGATTTTTTATAGTAAATCTAAATGCTGTACTCTATCAAAAACTTGCTTGATATCCAGGAAGGCCACGGTGCATAATGCCTTGGTTTCAAGTGATTCCATTATTTTTGTAACAATCCTGTGGGTTTGCTGTATTGTCGAGTATCGCTTTCAAAAACCAAAATGATGTGCTGGTATGATTTGGTGTGGGTGAACAGTCTCTTGTTATTTGCACCTGGTTGTGGTGTAAAGGCTTGTTCAAGACGTTCGGCGAGTACGTTTGCTTCTTCAGTATCAGTCCTAGCTTTTTCTGATTGGCGAAACCGCCATTCCAGGCCTATTAAATTTCCTTGTAGTTCTCCACATTGAGCAGTCATTGCTCGATAAATCTGAAAGTTTCATTTCTAGAATTTCTAAGTGCGGTTTGTAGACGATGAGTGAGTCTGTTGTATGTTGTTTTGTCATTTCTGATCCTCTGTCATGTGCTTTATGTTCTGCGTTTTCCGATGACTAATTTTAGGCTTCTATATATTAAAATGAGAAGCCTTATGTAGAGAGTAATGTCATTTGTCTGTCCGTCCTTTTATTTTTTAACTTTTGATCAAGGCAGCTTCCAGACTCAAGATTATTTTTTATTTCTGTCATTTCTGACATCTATCACGCCTTATAATTTTTGATCTGTGATAGATACAGACATAACGTTTTCAGTATTCAACTAAGGATCATAAGACAAGTCCAGACGCCAAATATCAGATTGATTGGAAAATCAGTCGAGACCGGTTTGACCGGACATGGCCGCAAATTTTTGTTTATGTACAGAAGCTCCGGACATCTATGGAACCGGAGTTCCAGTTTCGTACTTATTTTTATATGACGAGGTATATTATAAGTTTCTATATGTTGCATGGAATCAGTGGGCGTGGCTTCTTGAACGGCACTTTGGATGGATCTAGTTTATCAGGTGTTTTTATTCTTATTGGAAGGTTTGTGCGTTCGGGTAACAATTGTTGGAATAATTCCCAATTTGTGTTCTTAGTGATGAGCCTCGTACAATTTTCTTTATAGATCACATTCCAACTTGCTCGTATAATTATCGGTGAGTGGTCAGATAAGTCTTAGTTGGATACCATTTGAAGAACATGTTTGCAATGCCTTTCGTTATCGTAAATTCTAGCAGATCTGGGATTTTGTGGAGACGACTAGGCCGGTAAGTTGGTTCATAAGTTGATAAATAATTTAAGTTAAGGTTTTTTATGACGCGCAGGAGTTTTCGCCCTTTCGGAGTAATTAGGCGTGATTCCTGTGTGTGCTTGGCGTTTGAGTCGCCAGCAATTACAAACTTATTTTCAAACTTTAGGAAGTACTCTTCGTACTCGTCAAGAGTGATTCGATGTCGACGTGGGCTATAAACGGCTGCCAGAGTTAGTGGGTAGGAATTAGTTCCATTAGAGCTTTTTGACAGGTGTTGGTGTTGTGTTCTCCACCACATTCCCGGCATCTTGTGCATTGAGATATTATATTTTTCTTTCTAGGGCACTGTTACTTTGGTGTTGCTTAGGTATTTTATTTCACATATATTTTATTATTTTTTTTGCTCCGCCAATTCGGATTTAATTCCTTCTGTTGGTATAGAGTGATAAAGGTTTCTTATTGTAACTCTATATGTCCAATCTTCTTTTAGTTGAAAGATATGATAAATTATTTTATCGCCTGTAAGGTGTTTTTATAACTTGCGATACGTTTTATATTAACTTGAGGTAGAAATTTTCATGCTTGCGAAAAATTCAATTTTTGTTATTGTTTTGTGTAATATCCAGTTAGCTTCTTCTTTGATTCCAGATCGACATAGTTGACCTTCGAATCCTGATATGTTATTGCTGGATGCGACAATTTTTAAATTTTATGGCCGCTGAATTTCATGCAGAGATGATAAGTTGGTAGTTATCTTTCGTAGAGCTAAGCGTTTTCTATTAGAGAAATTCCAAACAATATTACTGGCTACCTTACTTCTGACATGTAGGCGACTCATAAGCTTTTGATTTTTTTTGTTTTTTACTTTATTTTTACAGCAGATAAATTAATTATAGCCTCATCCAAGTATTAAAAAAAATCCATTTGCCTTTTCCATTTTTAGCTAACCAAATATATCAAACATCAAATCTTATCTACCAGGTTTTCTTTGGTATAATTTTCTATATACACTGGTGCAGCCATATCTTAAACTATGGATTTCAACCCTACATTCAAGCTCTCGAAAATGGTATGGACTTTCATTGAAACAGATGTGCTAGTCCAATTTTTAAAGCACTTATGTGATGTAGGTTTCAAGTTTTTATATATTTTTTCTCACATATTAGGTGGCATTTATTTCTACAAGTAATGTACAACTTCCTGTTTTTAGCACCTACAATACACGACCACAAGTGATTTCTTATTTTCCACTTACACTAGAAAGAGAATAGTAATTTGTTTTATAATGTTATTCAAACCATGTCCTATTGGAAAGTATTTTCTCTACAAACAGAAACAAAGTAATGGTTGTCATTTTGTATTAAAGAGTGAAATAACTAATTAAAACATTAAATTTTTCTATTTCAGTTTTCATATTTCCAATACTGCATACAAAAAGATCTTAGTAACTTGCTTCTTGTATTATAAAAAAATGTGGTGTCTGTTAATTCTTGCCCAGATATAAACTTTCAAAATCTTGGAAAGTTTTATAGTTACTCGTGGTAACGAATGGACGAGTTATAAAATAAAATACATATTTAGAGTACATCAAAAATACATCTGATTTTACAATATGGTAGAGTTTACTAACCTAAGTATTTTCTAAGTGGAACTTTTAAAAGTCTACACACAAGATAATTGAAAAGTTGCGGCAACGGTCGTGCGCGATATCACGAGTGCGGGCGTTTTATCGGCTAGCAGCTGTTGTGAACGATAACGTGACCGCCGGGCCAGCTTAATATTTTCGTGCTCAATAAACTACTTATTATCAGTGTATAATAAATATTTAAACTTCTTAAACTCTAAATATTCACTACAGACTGCAAGTAATCAGGTATGTAATTAATTCATTATTATAACGTTGCCATTTCGTCATGGGATTGACCCATGCAACATAAATAATAATCAGCAAATGTGTACACAATCGCATACGACAGCCATGCAGTGGCAACTATCGACGAATAATCAAGTACATACATATCAATATCCGTTACACCAACAAACTCCATATCAACAAATGCCATTCAAATATTTTACCCACAACAACAAACAGAGCGCCTGGTCATATCTTTAGTCATAAACAAATTCAACGAATGACATCCACTAGCGAAGAAAAACAAGCAGAAGAAGATAGCAACAAAAATAAATGGCAAACTATATTCGTGAAAAGGAAGAAATTTAAAACTACACAAAACAATCGTCCTAACGAAACAGTAGCAACAAATAACAGATTTATTGCTTTAGAGAATGTTACAGAAAATAACACAAGCGAAGGAAATACTAACACCACAAAAACCTCAAAACCTCCTCCAATCTTTGTAGATGGAATAACAAACTATCCACAAATGATAACACAATTAACAGACATACTAGAAGCTGAACAGTATTACACAAAAAGCCTTGCAAATAATGTTGTTAAAATTCATTGTGGAACGGTAGACTCATATCGCAAGTTAATAAGACACTTTCAAGAAACAAATGTGTATCATCATACTTACCATATTATACAGTGCATGAGATGTCAACAGTTTGGACACACAAAAACGTACTGTAAAAAACCATATTTATGTGTTAAGTGTAGAGGGCACCACAACACTACCGAATGCACTAAAAATAGAGATACGCCAGCCAAATCTGCTCTATGTGGAGGAAACCACCCAGCAAATTACAGAGGTTGCGAATGCTATCAACAGATATTAAGGAACAAAAATCCGAGGCAACAATTAATGAAACAACCCATAACTGCTTCACCAATATATGCGAACAACATCCAGCTCTCCAACTCCTAACAACCCTCAAAAAGTTATGCAGAAGTAGCAAAATCCAACCCGGAACCAACGGATAACATTACTACAACATTATCCAAATTCTTAGACGAAAAACAGCCTAGTTCTCAACATGATCACACAACTCATCAACAAAATTAAGTAAAATGGCTAACTATCTACGCATAGCTCATTGGAATGCCAATGGCCTTCCACGCCATAAAGACGAAGTTAAGTTATTCCTAAAACAAAATTTCATTGACATTCTTTTAATCAGTAAAACACACTTTACCAGTAGAACTTATTTTGAGATACCAAATTATAAATGCTACTATACAAACCATCCTGACGAGACAGCTCATGGAGGAACAGCCATACTCATCAAAAATTCGATAGTACATTATGAACTACTAAAACAGAACATCATATACAAGCTACTTCAGTACGAGTTAAAAGCCTTCCATATGAAGTTACCCTCACAGCCGTTTATTGTCCGCCTCGACATAATTTAAAAAAGGAACACTACAAAAAATTCTTTGATACACTAGGTCTAAAATTTATAGCCGGAGGAGACTATAACAGCAAAAATATTTTATGGGGTTCGCGCCTTACAACTACCAAAGGCAGAGAAATGGCACAGGTATTGCATGATAATAACTATTCTGTCATCTCAACCGGCTCCCCAACTTACTGACCTACTGATGTTAACAAGGTTCCAGATCTTCTGGACTTTTTTGTAACGAATGGTATCTCTCCAAATTATATAGACATAACATCAAATTATGATTTATCCTCTGACCATAGCCCAATTATTGCAACAATAAGCACAACAGTAATCTCTAAAAAGTTAACACCCAGACTCCACAACATGCACACAAGTCTGGGAAATGTTTCGTCAAACACTCCAAAATACAACCAACCTTTCAGTAAAATTACAGGAACCAAACGACATTGAAGAGGCTTGCAGTAACCTAATCGACACTCTCCAACATGCTGCAAAAAGTGCTACGCCAACAACTGTCCAAAAAATTAAAACAAACAATATACTTCTTGAAATAAAGTAGTTGGTGGCAAAGAAAAGAAGAGCCAGGTTGATTTGGCAGCGTACACGTAATATAGATAATAGAAGAGAATACAATAGAATTAGCAACATCTTGAAATTAAAACTTCAAGAAATCAGAAACTCCTCTGTGGAAAATTATCTTACCAATCTTTCAAGGTACGACAACTCTATCTGGAAGCCAATAAAAGCAAAAAGAAAACCAAAAGGCACTTCCTCTCCTATTCGGAAAAATACAGCACCTCCAGGCCCATGGTCAAAAAGTGACAAGAAAAAGGCGAACTTATTTGCGGAACATCTTATGGAAGTATTCTCTCCTCACAACAATAGACAGGATAACTGGCAAAATGCTACATGAACTTCCCAGAAAAGGAATACTCAAGATTTTATATATCTTTAACGCAATTCTTAGTCTTAATTATTGGCCAAAATCTCTTAAAATTGCACAAATCATTATGATACCTAAACCTAGGAAAAATTTGACTGAGGTCTCATCTTATCAACCAATAAGTCTTCTGTCAACAATATCTAAGCTCCTCGAAGACTCCTCCTCAATCGAGTTAATCAAGAGCTAAATCAGCAGGCATGGATCCCCGATCATCAATTTGGTTTTCGCCAAGCTCATTCGACTACACAACAATGTCACCGCTTAACAAACATCATTAACAAATCAATGGAAAACCGAGATTGTTGTACCGCTGCATTTTTGGACGTGAAACAGGCATTCGATAAGGTGTGGCATCCTGGACTTTTGTTCAAAATCAACTCTACCACTACGATATTTCACCATATTGAAATCCTATTTGGAGGATCGTTACTTTGAAACTAGAGTTCACGAAGAAATATCCAACCGTCATCCCATACTCTCCGGAGTCCCGCAGGGGAGCATTTTGGGCCCAACATTATATGTGCTATACACAGCCGATCTTCCAATGACAGACGAAACAGCTATTGGTACATTTGCCCACGATACGGCGGTTTTTGCGACACATGATAACCCTGTTACAGCTTCATCCAACCTCCAAGCACATATAAATCTCATTGAAACATGGCTAAATAAGTGGGAGATCAAAGTTAATGAAGCTAAATCTACACATATAATCTTCACACTCAAAAAAGGTCAATGCCCACCAATAACGATGAATCAAATAGCGCTACCCCTAAGTAAACCTGTCAAGTATCTAGGCTTACACCTTTAGACAGTAAACTTACTTGGAAACTACACATATCAAAACAACTAGATCTGAAAGTACGAGAACTAATATGACCAATCTGGACGTACGGGATAGAGTTATGGGGTAGCGCTAGCAAATCAAATACAGCTATAATACAAAGAGCCCAATCCAAAATTCTGAGAAACATTGTGAACGCACCATGGTACGTCTCAAACCACACCATCCATATGAACCTAAAAATCCCCTATGTGAGTTATCCAGGAGAGCAGTGCTAAATACCACAATAGACTCAACTAACATCTCAATCCACTCATACTACCACTGCTAAAACTTTCTGAAAACAGAAGACTCAAACGTCAATGGCCGCTCGACCTGTCTATCTGAGGTGACATCGCTGGATGTTTACTTCTTCACGTTATTTAGTGTACATATATGTTAAGTATTGTACAATATATCACATTAGCTTATAGTTTGTGTATCTTACTGATTGCTAATAAATAAATTATAAAAAAAGGTAATTGAATAAAAATAATAGGATATTTACAAAAATAACGTCATTATAATAATGAGGTAATGATTTTTACAAATTAGTACTCCATTAAAATAATTATAAAATTACTTAATAACTCAGAATTACGTAGAACATGGAAAAAGGAGAAGAAAATTTTCAATTTGACACATATTTTTGATAAACTCTGTATATATGATATTTGAGCTCTAAATTATGTTTACAACTGGATATAAATTTCATTACCTTAATGGTATAATATTAATTAATGGATCAGATGTAATATTTACGTAAGCTTGAGAGAATATAGCACGTAAATCGTCGTAGAATATATAGCGGTTACTAGAGATGTACTGGCTGCTACACAACGCTGTTAATCTGCGTATTCCTTTGTAGATCACATTCTTCATTAAAAACATGTATTTTTTTTTAAATATTTGTATATTATAACTTAATGTTGTTTACAAATGTTTACTAAGTTTATAATTTCCCATACATTTAAAAAGGATTAAAAAAATTATGATTATATTATTCAAATTGTAATACGTGTAAATACCACGAAGAAAACTTATTGCAACCTCGTTGTAAAAATCTAAATTTTATTGTAATGAAGTTTGTTTCATCTAAGTCAATAAATAAATGATTTAAAACTTCTTTATTTAGATTTCCAGCTACTTATTTTTCTTTTGGCTATGGATTTATGTCGCTGATACTACGAACAAGCAGTCTAATTTTAAATATTTATTAACTAAAGTCGATATGGCGAGAAAATGGGCGTCGTCATTTGATAAGAAGGCACCGCAGAGCCATCCATGTTAATTCGTTTAAATCCTTATTTTGTGCTCTATTGCAAAGTATATAGTTTGCCAGCACATTGTGTTGTTGATGTCGGTGAATTCGTTATATTTACAATTAGTGCAAAATTTCTGAAGTAATACAAAGCAGTGTTTTTAGTGAATCATGCGAAAGAACTGAAACTAACTGCCACATATATACGGAAGTCGGAGGCATTTGTTGGGAAGTGGGTAAAGCGGTATTTGGAGGTTGCGAATGTAGACGATTTATCGGAAAGAGGAATAGCCCGCGCCACAACAACAAAAAAAGTAATCTTGCATCTCTTTTAAGACAAGCCAGGCATTTTGCTGTGTTTTATTCAAATGAAACAGCAATAAATAAATTCAATCTTTATTATCACAAAAGCACGTGAACAAATAACTGAGGTGTGCAAAGGAAAATTTGATGAGATTGGAACAATGTTATCTTCACAGGTGAGTATTCTTTCTAGCATGGACTTTTTTATGGAAAGCGTGGGCAGCAAATAGTAATAGGATTCTTCAGCGCACAGTAAAACACTCTGTAAAAGTGCATTTTTGGGGATACTTCTGTAAACGCGGTTTTGGATGCCTTTTTCTGTTTATGGACAATTTAAACGTTGAAAAAATGTTCACAGTCTATTAGAAATGCTTACTGAAGTCTATTGAAAAGTTTTTTAATTTTGATAAAACAAATTGTGTGCTGTAAGAAAACTGTGACCATAAACATGGCAGCAAGATGTACAGTACAGAAACAATCAAATAACATTGCTACGATAAAACGGCTTGCAATGTCACCAGATGTTAGTTTTACTGAAAATGTGCGGTCATATATAAAAATAAAGCTTAAAAGAGAGTCAGTGTACACGGTGAAGCAGCTGTCATCTCAAGTTAAGAAGATATGATAATCTTTGTTAAATTATTATGCAGAAAACCTCGCCAAAAGCATGAAAAAAGTGTGAAGCTATAATTATTAATTAAGGTGATTGTACAAAATATTGGATTCTATGCAATAAAACTTTGTCAAACAAATTAATAAAACTTTGTAAGCTTATGAAACATTTGACAAAAGTCCATACCAACAAAAAAGATAAAAATTTAACTTTTTCAAAACAGTCAAAAAAAATATTTGAAAGCACCGTCCTTGCGACAACTCTCAGCGACAACACATGAGCGAGATGACGATGAAATGCATGCTTCTTATAATATTTTTTTCCTGATTGCAAATTCCAGAAAGCCGGACACCAATGATGAACTTATTCTACCAGCTGTAAGTGAGATAAGCTGCATAAAACAGCTTTCGATATTATAAGAAAAATTTCACTGAAAAATAATACAGTTTGTTATGGCCAAAAGCAGACTATATTGTAATTTTAAATTTAAACAAAGAAACTTCAAACAAAAGCTAACGCTAAAACACTAACCTGTGGAAACGGCGCTTTCCCGCAGAAATCGGTTCCCTGTGCTGTTGGTCCTGGGAGATCCAGGAAGAGAAAATAAGGATGTGAGTGAAAAAATATGACAAATTACCCCAATCTTTACAGCGGAGCCGATCGTTAGCGTCTTTCCTGGTGCAAAGGTTCCTTCTTCGTTCCTCGCCGAGTCAGAATGCAAAGGCAAATATTTCAACCCCAAAATGCAATCGGGAAACAAAACGACCTCCGGAAAGAGGTTAATCTGGACGGTAAAATATCAAATTCCACCACAAAATTAGCTTTCAAAAAATGGCATCGCGGAAATGGAAACTTCTACCGCCAATCTAACACGCCGACGAACTCTCGATCAAAACGCTCTCGGCTTTCGGAAAATTTTAATGCGGTTGCCCGCTTTCTAAACAATCACAATTCAAATTTAAAACGAAGCAAGCGAAAAGAGGGCCAGGCAAGAGCCAGGCGGGCTGAGAGCATAGGCGAGCGCCTCGCGGCTCAAACCGTGGCCTTTTTTATGTAAAAGCTACACCCTTAAGTAATATTCTCTCCGTTGCTACCGGCGATACTCCGGCAATGGTAGGACGACACCGAGGCTTTCTGGCATAGTTAAAACATGCTATACCGAATGTATTATCTGTACATTGAGTCATTAATCGACAACATTTAGTTGCCAAAAATCTCAGTGAATGCTTGCTTGGCTTTCTAAATTATGTTATTGGAGCAATTAATTTGATTAAATTGATTATTTTCTCAACTTTGTTTGGAAAATGATAAAGATTATAATTATTTAGTACTTAACACGGAGCTTCCTTAGTTATCTAAATGTGCATGTTTGGATCGATTTTATGCACTCTTTGATTCAGTGTTGCAATTCCTGGAAATTAAAGCTAAATTTAATTAATATAAAAAATAACATAGCTAATATGACTGACTTATCTGCCAAATTTAACGAAACCACTTTGAAATCACAAAGCGATCAATTAAATTTAATCAAAACTAAAAGTATAATATCTGCGTTTGTAGCAAAACTTTTTCTATATAAACAAAACTTGAGGAGAGAAGAATGCTCTCAGTCCAAATCTTTTAAAATTGCAAATCGTTCTGACCTCGGTCAAAGATTTGAAGACATTCTTTACGTGGTTATCCCCGATTGGATGTTGCACTCTTTTGCAAGTAGACCCACAAGCTTAGATGAATCCGTACTAATACAAGAGCAACTTATTGAATTATCCACAAATAAAGAGTTGAAACCAATGTTTGAACAAAAATACCACAAGTTCTGAATACAAAAACTGATACCAATGTTATGTCCTGCCTTATGGGTACAGAAGCTGCTGATTGCTTTCCTGTTTTTTTATTGACAGTAGAACGTGGATTTAGTGCAGTTATGAGCCTCATCAAGAAAAAAGAAACCGACTGGAAATTAGTGCTTTTGGAGACTTACGAATGTTACAAACATAGAGCCGAATATAAATAATCTCATATCATCCGGCCAGGTTCATCCATCTCATTGAAAAAATGTGTTTTTGTATTTTAAAACAAAAGTTATAATTTTAATAAATACTACTTTAAATATCAAAATGTTTTATTTAATATTATATTTTTACGTCACCATTTACCATTTACGACATCAAAGTTAAATTTTTAATTTTTCCATTATGAAATTATGTAGAGTTATTTTACTTGGAGATCCATGGTTAGTTTTTTGCTATAAGAAGGCCATGGGCATAGTAAGTTTGGGAACCACTGCTCTAAAGCTAAAGGTACGCCAAATATTCTGATTTATAAACATTTTAAAATGTAAAAGTACCAAAATACTTGTTACGGCCAAGTTTAACATAAAAATTACTAAAATAACTACTCGGAATACGTAAATTGTATCAATTTGTTTATTTCAATTATTTTATTATAACTTGTAAAATTTTTTATGTTGAAAAAGGTTCACAATTTTGGCTATTCTTGCAATTAATAAAATATTAAAACTCTTTAATAACAACAATTCTAATATATATTTAATTTCTACATATTAGATTACAGTTTCTTTAAATATCTATATTAGATTTCCTATTTTAATTAAAAGACTGATTTAGCCTGTTTAAAAATATTTACGCTCTGTTGCGGCCGAAACGTTCCTTTTTTTTTAATTAGCCAAAGATATTACATTTTAGTTTAAATTGGGGCTTTACCCACTCTCTGTTCTGTTGTATGAAAATATATATATTATCGTGTATGTCGCCATTTGCCAATCCAGCTAGTGTTCCGTTCCGCGTCTACTTGTTCACCCGCTCTGTACTGAAACTACCATTCCGCTGTAAAACCTATTTTTTTAACCCGATTCACGCCCTGGATGTGTATTTGACAAAGCCGTCCTTCTTTCTGCTGTCTCTGAACCTAAACTCAACGCCCCCGCCGAAAATAAAACGCTTTCTACGAGTTGCCCCGAAGTCTTCCCATTAAGCGGTAAAGAAGGCAAGCAACAGATGTGTATCCTACCTTTGCTCTATTAACGGATCCGTTTGTGAAAAATTGGGGGTACCATTAAGCTGTATCCGTAGGCGAGGAAGACCGAGGAAAGTGGTGAGTGTGACTTCGTTTGCCTTTTAACTATTTTTTTTCTAGTGCATTTTATCTTTTGCAACCACCACCTACTAGGCGTTCCTAAGATCGTGTATTCACTTTTTAATTTTTAAAAGTTTAATTAATTTAGATGTTTGTGGATCAACTTTACTAGTTTAAAACCGGATACAGAACATTCGTTCTTAAAGGTCCCAATTCAATTTGCTTAATAATTTGTAGAAATAATGCTCGCGCAGTATTATGTATGTATAGTAAACCTTTTATTAAGTAAACGTGTAAACTTATTTAAAAAAGAAATAAAATAAATGCAACCACTTGGGAGTCAGATGCAGTTTTGCATTTATATAGTCAACGAATAATCTCGGATATCAGTAACTCGCAGGTAGTCGCGTCTGGCAACCTACCACGCCAGTATACAAACCCTTCCAAATAGCGCGTTTTTCGCGAGGCATTCGAAAATTCCACCCGGGCTGTAACGCTGTAGAATTTTCAAAACAGTAACATAACTATCGAATAAAATAGGCTCAACACAAGACTAAAAAGGTATGAGATTTTAAACACACAAATGATTTATAAAACTATTGTGCATGCACACAAACCTAAAGCAATTAAAGAATGCACAATAAACTATTACACGAGGACAATTCAAAAGAAATTTATACACTTGCAGTCCAAATATAACATGGTAGAGACAGTATTGTAACAGCTTACATAACATTATCTTGTTGAAAACCTTGCCCTTCTCTTCCAATTCGAAAAGTATATAGTAGCAATGAACCGACAAAAAAGGGCAATTCCAAAAAAAATCTTTGCGCGTACATGAGAATAGCAACTTACGTCATGTGACACTGTACACAGTAGTTGAATAAGCAGTACGTAGCGAAAGAAGAAAATTGTATTGCAGTTTACTCGTCCGCTATATCAATTACAAATTACGCTTCCATGGAAGTGCTTGCAATAGTACAATTTATGTGTGCAAAAAACTTTAAGCAGCTGCGATTCATCGTCAACTGTGTCAAAGCTATAAAAAAAGGGAAGGTTAATGGTAAGGCATGTCTGAAGATAAACGCACTAACGTGCAGGGTGAAACAACAATTGGCCGCCTATTTTTAGTCAGCAATAAACGTTTGCAGGAAATTGGCGTGCTTCACACCTCTTTAACAATAACACTGCATTTTAACATGCTGTTACAGAATGGCTTAATTCCCAGATGAAAATTGTAAAAGGAATTACAAACCGTGTAAGATGGTTATAGTTCCGTCATTTTCCTTAAGTGAACATTAATCGTTGCATATCAGCACCAAGATGCCTGACTTCATGTAAGAATGCGATGTGCGCCATTTAGAGCATTGTTGCAGATCGCACAAGTCGGTCTTTAGTCAATCATCAAAAATGGTCACTTAGCGATGTAATAAGCTGTCATAATTTTTTTAGATTTCCTTTTATTCTTTGTATGGATGGTTTAAGGCATTCAGCCGTCTCCCAACCTGAGGAGATATAGGTGGAATAAAATACCAATTGACATTTAATTTACTCAGTTCATCGCTGCGACTTGAAAAATGTCCTTAAATTATTTAATTTGCTTTTTTCATCAACAAAATGTGTTGTATTGTACTAATATAGAAAATGTATCTAAAAAGTAATGTCTAATTTCAAAAAATTATATTTTTATTTTTATTTGCTTCACCTTTAAGTCTATTTGTTTTATCTTATTTTTGATATGCATGCTCCAGTTGAGTTTTGCATCAAGATGCATTCCTAGATATTTGATTTCAGACTTGATTGCAATTGCAATGTTGTTAAAAGTAGTTTGAGAGCAATCAAGTCGTCTAGTAGTGAAGATTACTTGAGCTGACTTCTCACTGTTATTCTCCACTTGCGAGTCCAATCGTGCAGTAGGTTTAGGTGATGCTGTAAGTGAGCTGCAGTTAGTGCGGGCTTGTCACTGGTTGATAATAAGGTCACGTCATCGGCAAACATGGCAATAGAAGTGTCCTGCGTGGTTGGCGTATCATATTAATAGATCAGGTAGAGTAAAGGAGCCAAAACACTACCCTGTGGCACTCCTGCTTGGATTTGGTGATAGTCAGAGGTTGAGCCATTTATCATGACTTGGAAGGATCTCTCAGCGAGGTAGGATTTTAGAACTAAATATATCGGACTTGGGAAGTGTAATTTTATCTTGTAAAGCAAGCCTGTGTGCCAGACCTTGTCAAAAGCTTGGTTTATATATAGGAATGCAGCTGTAGTCAACTTTTTGGTTTCTAGGCTTTCTATTATTTGATTGACGATTCGGTGGCATTGGTGTATCGTTGAGTGGGCTTCACGAAAGCCGAATTGATAGGGTGGAATTATCTGGTTGAGATTTACTGTTTCGTTTATTCTCTTCTGTAGAAGTCTTTCAAAAATCTTAGACATTAAGGGTGAAAGGCTTATAAGTTTACAGGAAGATGGGTGGTTAGGTGGTTTGCCAGACTTTGCAATCATAGTAATCCGAGCATACTTCCCTAGTACTGAAAAGTAGCTTAACCTCATTATACTATTAAATATGGTGGTAAGAAGAACCAGTGCTTTTCTTGGAAGATGCTGCAGAACTTTTCATCCGATCATATCGTAGCCAGGAGCTTTTTTGGTGTTGGTAAATTTAATTTGCTGAAGGACTTCTGATGGGGAGAAGAGTTTTATTGATAACGAAAGCTGGTATGGAGCAGTCAGGAAATCTTGAACTTCTGTGTCGTCAGTGTTATCATGTTGCTGCTTTCCAGATTGTATGATCGTTAGGATATAGTTTTGTAATATATTCTTTAAATGTTCCATTGCGTGCTTCTATAAGGGTATTATGTAGTTGATGAGTAAGCCTATTGTGGATTGTTTTATCTTGCCTGTTCCTTGTTACTTGCCATTTTTTCCGAGCTCTTCGTTTCTCAGTAATTAGGTTTCGTATATGTCGGGGAATATTATCAGCTTTAGGACTGAGATTATTGTTGTACTGACAGTAATGATGATTGGAGAGTGGTCAGTGGAAAGGTCGTAGTTAGATTCCGCTTTAGTATATACATTGGCTATTCAATTGAGTAGTGCAAAATCTAATAAATCTGGAAGTTTGCGTGGATCACTAGGCCAATAGGTAGGTTTTCCGGTTGATAGATAATTATAATTGTTTCTCTGAATTGTTCTTAGTAGGTTGCGTCCTTTAGGGTTGATAAGTCTAGAGCCCCAGGCTGTATTTTTCGCATTCCAGTCCCCTCCTACTATAAATTTGTTGAATAGGGATCTGAGAAAATTTTTATATTCATCAGACGAAATGGCATGTCTTGGCGGGCTGTACACGGCTGATATAACAAATGTGTAGGGAAAGGCTTTAACTTTTATGGCTGCACCTTGTATTTTTTCGGATAAATAAGACTGTATCTCATGGTGGATAATCGTATTTTTAATTATCATCAAAGTGATTAGCATAATATACAGTATAATACGGTATTTTAATTACTGTCCTACTTGTTGCGTGAGTTTCTGATATAATTTGTTGTAATTGTGGAAAAGTTATTACTTCAAGAATATGGTTAGAGATACCATTGGTGTTCCACAAAGCGATGCGCAGTGAAGTAGCCATTTTTACACTATTTTGTTAATCACTGTGGAAAACATGTTAAGTATCATGCTATTCTGACTTATTAGTTGGGAAAACATATTTTTGAACTCATTGAGAAAATTTGGGATTGTTGCTTCTTCTGGCCCATGCTTGAGGACTGTTAACTACGTTTTGTGTATGTCTTTGTGTTTCACCATTGTGGTTATTAGCTTGGTTACGAAGAGGAGGGAATTCGTTTAGGTTAGGAGGGCGAGGTGTATTTTCTATTCCTCTAAATGGTGCGTTTCTGTATCTTTGAAGGTCTTGGTAAACTGTACAGCCTTTATAATTGGCAGGATGATCTCCACCACATAGGGCGCACTTAGCTGGGGTACTGCGGTCTTTTGTGCAAATTGTCGTTTTGTGTCCTCCGCCACATTTTACACAGACAAAAGGTTTATTGCAGTAAGACTTTGTGTGCCCATAGTCTTGGCATCTTAGGCATTGGGGGACAATGTTCTTCTTTTTAGGAGGTTCTATCGATACAACTATGTTCCCGATGTATTTTATATCAAAGATTTTTTTATTGTTTTCATTTGGTTCAAGGTCAATCATGAATAGGGGGAGAGGTTGTTTGGTTACCCTATGGCGTATATTTATTATATTGTGCACTTTATGACTTTGTTTAGCTAGCTCATTCTTTATGATTTCTACTGGTACAGAATGGTGCAGGTTCCGAATAGCAACTCTCTAAGCTCTTTCTTCTTTTAATTGAAAAGTGTGGTATATTATATTTTCCTCTTTTAGATGCCTTGACAGCTTTCTGTAGAAATCAGAGGTAAAAGTATTGATTTTGATCGTATTATCTGATGTTGCTGACGTATAATATTGTTCTTTCTCGATGGTTTTTGTGATATTTTCAATCATTTTATCATAATCAGTCACTCCATGGATAAATATTGGTGGAGGTTTTGCAGTTTTGGTTTGTTGATTGTCATTATTGTTATTGTTTTTCATTTGTGTAAGAAATCGGTATCTATTAGACGTAGTCAATTGGTTAGGTTACTTTAAATTGGGATTCTCTGTAGTTGTGTTCCTTTTTCTTTTCTTAACTGTTTGCCATTTGTGTTTGAGGTGGATGGACTGCTTTTGTCTTTGTCAGTAGCTGTATCATCTGCAATCGATTTTTCTTCGTCGTTCATATCTGTATATGGTAGTGTGTCATTTCCTGTTCTATTATGTTGATTACTTTCGTTGGTTTGCATATGCCGGCATGGGTAGGGTTGTATTTGGGTTCATTGCAAAAGGGGGTGTCATTATTGTTTAGTTATGGGTTACGTATGGGTATTGATGGTTAAGATGACTTTGCGGTTAAGAAGTAGGGTATCCTTGAAGACGAGGGATATTGAAAGTAAAGCCGTAATTTTCAGGAGCGAATTGATTATTTATGGCTCTTGTTACTGGCGGGCGGAGGCCATAATTGTTTCCGATTGAAAATATAGTTATGTTGTATTTACATTCAATAAATAAACTAAACTAATAAAATAAGTGAACGTTGTTTGTACGTAGAATTTTTAGCGGGATATGTAAATATATTCACTATTGCTTGCTACGATAAGCATTAATCGAGCGTGTCGCATGCAAGGCGTCCGCACCGATTCACCGCTCGTACTCGAATGATTCTTTTAATTGAAGATATGTTTATAATATATTTAATATTTTTCTCGCCCCTCTATCAACGTTCTGTGCCACCTAAGCACTTGTGCTTTTAATAGAGTATCCTTTCCATAGTGTCAACTTTGAAAGTAATCCGTATTAAGTAAGGGCTATGTAAAAATTCAAAGACACTTGAGTTGGGTGGGACCGATCACCTGACATCCTTACCAACCGTCAGGTTCGGAGATTTTGCCCTCGACTTAAACTAAAAAAATCATTAATTTCTGGGCATATCTATTCGACTTAATCCACAACAAGCAAATATTGTTCCGATACAGTCGAAGATGTACAAATGATCAAATTACTTAAAATCTTTAAATGTACCCCCTTGCCCGAAAAACTAACTTAAATAAAACTTATAAGATGCCCGACTATGTTTACACTTCTTTCAAGTAGTACACACCGTTTGGAATGGTCTGCTTCGAACTACTCGGCATATATATTCTATCTATGCGATTCTCTTAGCTTCTTTTTTATTTAAATTTTTGCAATTTCTTTATCTTAAATTATTTTGACCTACTTCTGATTTTTTTTGTTTCTGTTCTCTATATTTGTTTAACTAGTATTGCTAATAATCTTTGTTCAATGTAAGTTTCAATTGTTTTTTGTTTATTTCTTACTCTACCTTTATTAGTGATGTTCTTAACTTTTCTAAGACTTAAGTCTTATTTCTTTATTTATGGTTAAGTACCCAAGTTTGGCATCCACACTTGAGGAGTGGTCTATGTATTGTTTTGTGAACGGTTATTGTATGTTTGGTTATTTCTTTTTTATTTATAAATTATGTGTTTATAGCACAGTATACCCTATTGGCCTTCTGTATTCTGTTATTTAGTTCTTCTTCCTTTCCTCCCTTCTCGAGTAACGTAACCCCTACATAATGAAAATTTCTAACTTGTTTTATTGGTTTTTCTTGCTGTATATGCACGTCCTTTCTTGATTTTGGTATAACCATTACTTTAATTTTATTTTTATTAATCTTAATTTCGTATTTAGTGAGTGTGTGGTTTCAGATTTTCAGATTCTATTGTAAAATTTTGTCGTTTCCGTTATCAGTGCTATATCATACGCAAATACGCAATGTGTAATCTCTACCTTTTTTAAGTTGTACAAGGCTTTTTCTTTTCTCTTTATTTCTCTAACAATGTCATTTATGAATATTATAAGTAGTAATAAGTTGTATAGAATATAATAGATTTCATGTATATAATCTCCTTTTATACAATCTTGAGTTCTTCGAATTATCCTATACCCACTCTGCACTTCTATTAATGCCAGATCTATTGTGTGTCTTAACTTGTTCTCTAACAGTGGTGCATATATCATTATATTGTGTTTAGCAACACTATTTCTTGCCAGTTATTACGGTCTTTATTGTTGTCCTTCTTTTGAATCGTACTATAAGATTCAGACCGCAATCTTTCGGTGTTTTGGTTTCGACCCAGACTTTATTGTATATTTTTAACAAAAGTCACATTACATTTTCCCGCAAATTTTTAACCATCTTTGCTTTTTTTAAATTTTTTATTGCGTTAGTTATTACTTCTTTATTTCTTTCTGTTTTTCTGTTTTGTTATCTGCTTTATATACTTTTTGTATTTTTATTTTATTTTCTGTTTAATAGATTTGAAAAATATTTTTGCCAGTGGTTCGTAATCATAGCTTTCTTGGTTAGTATTAGCCTTTTAAAACACCTATTTTTGCATTATTTTTTGTATAGTTTCCAGTTTACTATTTAAGTATGTCTGCCACGTCTACTTTTTTATTTTAACTTGTTTTTTAATTTTATTGTTGAGCATCCAGTTTATTTCTTGTAATTATTTATTTTACTTGTGCCACACATGATTTTTGCGGTTTGGTTGCTTTTCTTTAATTTTCCCAAGTTCTTTATTGATTATTTTTTTATATTCATTTGCTGTCTTCGCATTTTTTAATTTATAAACATGTATTATTTTATTTTTTATTTCTGGATATTCTTTATTGTGGACTCTATCTGTTTCTTTTATTTTAGCTAACAAAAATAACAATCGCTGTTTAGTTCATGTTCTCTTCTGACATTTACTTTTAATTTCGGGTTTTCCTTAGTACTAGTTTTAATTTTTTTTTGTTTGGTTTTGCTCTGATATATTTGTGTATATTTTTGTTTTATATTTAAAAGATATATTCGTTATGATCAAATCATAATTCTGAATAGAAATCTAATAACCTTTTCCCATGGTTATTCCTCATTTTTGTATAGTCTATCTCTTTTCCCGACTCTGCCATTGAAGCCTCCCGCTATATATCTTTTTGTCACAATCTTCCCAAAATATTTTTCTATTTTTTCATTTTCATACGATCCATATACCGCTATTATCGTTTTTATGGGTGTTTTATACTTTAATTCTACAACCAATATTCCTTCCGTAACTGTGCCACATTTTATTATTTTATTATTTCGAATTACATCTTATATATGTTCATTCCACAAATAACCTAAAATATTTGTCGTAGCTCTGCCAATATACTTTGAGTACCTTAATAAACAAGTCGCAAATGTTTTAACAAAATGGCTTAACCTTAATAAGGGATGCCACTAGTCGAATGGATCATATGACGTGTTTTCCAAACTACTCACACTACAACAATTTTCTGATCACCTAATAAAGTGTTAAAAAAAACCAATAAATTTTTCGTCGAATTGAACTCACCATTTTAACGTCGCAAGGCCTTGCATCAAGGCTCCTACCTAAACTGATTTTACCAATAAAAGTAATAACCGTTTTAACTCGTCTAAACTGAAAATACCGGATATGCGATTTGATTTTAATTTACAGTTGTTTGTAAACCTCAAATTACACGCCAGCACGCGTTGCGACTTTGTAGGGCTAAAGTATCCGCTTATCAAATATCTAATAAATGCATTGTCAACAACAGTGGGATACGATTTTAATTTGTTTTACATCCGAGAAGTTATCTACTTTAATTGTGTCACTTAATTACTCTACAGATTTTTTGCAGCCAATCAGAACCGCTTTATCAGTTTATTTTGTCGCAATATGTCAGGGCTCGTAAACCTTGAAATAATGTCTGCGGGGTTTCCGCTTGTTTTGATATCATTCCCATTGCTTCTATTTGTGTTACGTATTCGATTTGCTATCACTCCAACACAAAACTATTGTTATAGCATACTAAATATATTTAGTGTGAACGTCTGTTTTAAAATTTCGTCATTGTTTTAGAGGTGCAACCTTTGATTTTGAACAGAGAAGACTGATATTGATCTTTCAAAAGTATTAAGTGACCTCAAGTACACACAAGTGTGTAATTCAGTTACCATAGGATCGTCACATATCACATATTTGAATATCCATAATTGTGCAAGATTAGAATTCCTTGTATGATGGGTAAATATTTTGATTTTAATCGAGTCATAGTTTTACTAATTGCTACATTCACATTTTTGGTTTAAATCCCATCGGTCAGATTAATCCTAAAGGATCTCATTTTCATAATAGTTTAGCATTTCAAATTAAATCTAATGTTCTAACACAATCGAGTGACTCAAATCCATAGGATAGATAGAACAGCATAGATTGTGTTCAATGTTTTATGGTGGTATCATATAGAACAATGTTTGTCGTTTAGTCATTAATCAGTTTTTAAGGTCCAAATGTCAAAATGTCTGCCCGAACGAGGATACACTCTTGCAGCCTTACCTTAAAGTTCCAAATTGCTTGCTGGTACCGCTGCGATCGCGTCACAAATAGTTTAATTTCTCAATAGTACGTGGCCCATATTGAAGGACATTAGTCTTCAGGTATCAACACAAAAATAAAAAGGAGGTATGTCTAGTGACCTAACTGACGATCGGATATCACCATATAATTAGATGAGGCGGCTTGGGGGCCGTTTCTATAACTCCAAAGCGATATCGAATTGGTATACGACACGAATTGAATGTGGAATTCGGCTGTCGCTTTGCTAAGTGATTCTGTAGCGTTTGCAATGGAAAATCTACGATTTTGTTCGGAATCGAACGAAGTGTGACGCTGAAAAGCTGCGAGTATGGAGGTAAAGTTGTAATACAGATTATAAATTTAAAATAATGTACATATATTTATATTTGCAGAATAAATCACAAAAGCATACCACAGAAGAGCAGTAAGAGTTACTGATTAATTTTATAGAAAAGCATGGGGGCATCTCTTCCATAATTGTACTCCAGGGCCGCGAGCGTTTAACGACCCATTAGGCATTCATAGAACGGGGAAAGAATGGATGAAAGTAAGAAAAACTGATATACTATTAAAATAAATAACTATTTGTTCCATGTTTACATTACAGTGCTGGAGCGATAACAAAAATGAAGCTACGTTATTAGCAAAACACCTACAAAAGATGCATGCCTACTGACTACCCGATAAGATAGGATCTTAGCGTTATGTTGCCACATTTGCTGCGAGGTTATGATGTCGCAAAGGTGGATATAGGAGGACATAGCAAATGTGGAGGTATTATGGGACATACCTTTTACTCCTCAAGAGCCAGATCCCCAAGAGCATCCAGAAGAAGTATGAATATATATAAGAATTACAAATAAAAAAATAATTTAAATTTTTAGGTTTCTGTGTGAATATGCTCTCAGAATCCGAGGAATAAACAGCGAAGCTGAATTAAGATTAATATGTATAATTCTAAAACTGCTTTTTACATTATTATAGAGCCACCCTAGAAGGAACGAAAAATAAAAAAGCATGATGGATTTGCAGCAATTATGGAACGACACAATAAAGTAATGGAGTCGCCAGCTGCTACGCCAACCTCCATTGCTTCATGGCTTGTTGCATTTGCAGTAAAATTTTAAAATACATTCTTTGAAAGAACTATTTGTTTATATTTATTTCTGCAGAGTAACAATGAAGTGTTGTAAACAATTAACTTCATTTTTATTGTGTGTAATAAAACAAAAGCGTTATATATTATAAAAGTTATTATTAATGTAGAATTGTCTGATTCGTTGACCCTACTCCTGTCCAACATTAACTCACTCAGTATTTGTTGATTGTCAATGTCATCCACCCTAAAAGAACTAAGTGTACATATTACATATAATACGAACTTTTATGCATACTGTAGTCTGTTAGCACGAGAATTATTATGAAGCACAGCACATTGTCAAGTTTATAGTGCAGTGCTCAAGCCTTCAATAAATATCTCAATCTGCTCTTTAGCAAACTAATGCATCGTTCTATGGTACTTCGAGCATGAGAATGAGTTTCATTGTATTGGGTTTCGGGAGAAGTGGGTATTAGATTTGATACTGAAACTAACAGCCATAGTTGTCAAGGATATCCTAAACACACATTTAATTGAAATAATAATAAACATAGTGAACAATGGTAAATATACCCAAGACATATAATTTCTTCTTCAATGTCATAAATTAATTTTATTAATACGGCCATCTGGGAATTTTTCCTAATATTGAATGGATCTAGAGCATCTCGTAATTGTCTTTTTTTAGTTCGAATATTTCTTATTTGCTAAGCATGTAACTGGCGTAGATAATTAAGAAAAATATATAGTTCTAAAGCCATTGCGTAGCATAATCAAGCAAAAATATCAGCCGAGTTTTATTAGAATTACGTATTTGACTGCTGAAGCCTTTTCGCTTTCAATTTGATTTGCATTCGCTCTATTTGAATCGAAAACGGCTGCTATCGCTTGTGTTCTATCTCTAATTGTATTCGATATCGCTTTAGAGTTACAGAATCAGTCCCATGGACACTTTTTGAGAAATTCTCATCGTATATATGGTAGCCTTATCTTGTTGGAACCACAATGGTGTGGCGAGTTCCTAAAAAATATATGGCCCTATTATTCCAAACTTTGTAAGACCACGCCAAACAGTTACACGCCGACTATTGGAAAGGATAGGTTGATTATTGAGTTGTTGAGAATTTTGTGTAGCTTGAAAATTCTGCTCGTTGACACAGCCTAAAAATAAAAATCAGCTTTGTCACTACTGAGCACAACCGCATCAGCTGGAACATTTGCCAACATGTTTTCGCAGGCAGCCTGCTTTAAGTTCCTAAACCACCATCAGTTTGTATAGATAGAACTTGAGATCGCAGAGTAGAATTCTCCTCACGCTCCGGTTAGATCATAGTCAGCGGCGGAACTTTGCGGTGATGTAACAACAGTCTGCCTCATTGCTGTGATATGCTCGAGTGTTTGAACGCTACAATTGTCTTATATATTTCTTTTTTCATGAGTTTTTTTTATAAAATTTATTTTTTCCTGGGTACATGCATGTTTGGTATACTTAACTATTTACACTTTTTTTAATTTTTAACATATAAATTTGATTTAAAATTGGTACAATTGAAACTATGTCCTTTAAGTGGCACCATCCCTGTTCTTAGCATACTATGATCTATTACTTAGTTAAATAACAGGAAATGTTGTACTTTCATTACTATATTACCTTTTTTTATGTATTTATTAGTTAATTACAATCTGTCAATTACATCTGACAATAAGTAATTATGTTGATCGTATTGAGCAGTGTTGGAGAAGTCGCCCAATGACGACCCTCCTGCGATTACTTAATTAATTTGATAGTTACACTACATGTAAGTTAATTAAGACATGTAATGTAACTTAAATCGTACTAAAATCTATGCGGTAGATCGAGCGGGTTGTCTTTTTTTAAACTTACAATACAAATATTAACGGTCCTTTCTTATACATGTATCTGTCATAAAAGTTGAATACTAAAATTGTGTTTTTTAGTTTTTTATGCTGACTTATTAGCTTTATGTCTTTTAAAGTCTTATTGGTATATAATTTGAACGAATTATTGACTTTTGGTTTCTTATATTTTTTATTCTCTAAAAGCTAGATGGGACTCTCTTCAGTTCTAAGCCCGCTCTTCCTCTGTTATATTCTTTTTCATCAATTGTTAGTATGTTATCTCATCTTTATTAACTTTATGTTGACTTTGTTTGTCTAACCATTTCTAGATCTTTGTATCCTCTTTTTACTGTATTCCTTTATGTCCAAACATAAATTTTTTGATTATTTAAACTGAAGAGCCTGAAACTTTTCTGTCATTTTAAATAAAATTGTTAATCAATTGGAAAAGTCACTCATCACATTACGATATACGCCCACTTGAATGACAGCAACATCTTTCTCGATGGTTTATTCCAGTAGAATGGTCTACCTCCTTACTATAATAATGCATTGAAAATAAAGTAAAAAGGAACTCAAATTCGTTGAACATAAATTGAATTTTGGTTTTGTATACCAAACAATATCATAAACGTTGATATTTAAACCTTTTCACAAGTATTATTTTAAAAAGTATTACTACCCAAAAATTTATTATGATTTTACCAGTAGTTACAAAACAGACAGTGTGTGGACTAACTATTATAATTACATATTTTAAGGTTACTAATATCTTAAACAAATCTCATACTAATGTATAATATTATAATGGTAAGGCTTTAACATCTTGCGTGGGAACACAGCCTGCAAACTGAGAGGTTAAGGTTTTCATGTATCCACCAATGTGCCCGGTCGTCGCGCACCATCTCTGATGCGGGGCGATGTGGTAAGCACTTCGCCTTAGACGACCGTCATTGTTGACCCTTGTTCGAAATGAACGCAGGTACTCAATTATTTTTAGTGGCCACCCGTCAGGCATCAGAGTGATCCAGAAATGGAACCTGGGTCCGCACCGGAGTCCGCGCCTCAAGCATTAAACCACTGGAGATATAATAATACTATACTACGTAAAAATCAATATTTATATTTTGTTTGTATAGCATTAATAATAACGTGCTGTAAGATTGCAATTTATTATGTTAATAGCATAATATTCGCCATTACGAAAAAGGTGATAATGTAAAATATAAAGACGATATGCTGAAATTACATAAAGAAGTTGGAGTAAAGTTTGGCAATTTCTGCATTAAAAATGTTTTCATAAACTTTTAATGGAAAGCGAAATTTAATCAAGGCGTCGGTAATTTCCTAAATAAGATGTCAAAAATAACTTCAACAATTCATATTTGTTCTGCCTAATATACTAAGCGAATAATTTTGAAAAATAACAATTGCAACCACTAAGAGAAAAAAGCTGCTGTTGCATGTGTTTTTATTGACAATAATAAATTAGCAAACAGTTATTAGTAAGATAATCTAATTACAAAATAAATTACATTGAGTGTTTTATCTCCGCGGACCTGCTGACATTATCTAAATTATGTTTGTTGGACTAAATTCTATTTACAAACTGGTTTCAACTCCAGTTTCAATCAATACTAGAAAGTTCTTAAGCAAAGCTACATTCGACGTAGATGAAAAAGAACTTATACGGAGTTATTACAAAAAAAATAAATGTTTCTAATGTATAAATAGCATATTGACACTATTTGATATGTCTTTTTTTTGCCAACGACTTATCGCTCTGTTAACTCATTGTTTTACAACTGCCATAACGGTGTTGTTGCTAACAAAATTATTTCATATCATACATTGGCTTCACTAAATAAATTAAAAGATAATAAATCCGAACTATACAATAGACATAATGGTACAGGTCAACAAAAATGTATTCTACAAGCTTTCCACAAGTATAGCTCTTAAATTTGTCTTCTGCCTTGAGTTGACTTTATAAATTAAAATTTTTAGTTTAGCTAACGTCACAACGTAACGATCATAGTTAATGCCTTATGCAGAACACAAAATACTTACAATTTTTTTTTCTATTTCATAGAATCCAGAAAATATATAGCATAGGCTAATATTAATTCAAAAGAACCTAACAAGCAAATGTAACTCTTTTTTATTTATTTTAAGTTTTAGTACTCCTACGGATCTGGAAGGGTTAACTATTACATATGAATTTGTGCTCCGCAATTAACCTCAATTACATGAGAGATTAAGTGCATGAAATTCACAAAAGTGATAATACAGTATGTAAGGTATATAAATTAATTAACCCGAGCAACATTTAAGGGAGAATTACTAATTAACTACTGTTTTATTGAGTAAATAGAGAATGTAATTGCGACACTGATAAGAGTTCGGTCTGTGACTGGTTGGCCGGGACCGGCTTTTTGCGCGGTGTTGTGAAGATAGCAAATAGTAAACATTAAACAGGGACATATCGAGGAATAATAGCACAAACCTTTTTAAAACACAAACAGTAGTACAGCACAGTAACTGAGAATCAATAAAGGAATATGACGAGAGTTTAACATCGGCAGATGAGATTGGTAAAGGAAGAAAGGTGTTTGATGGGGAATAAGAGAAAGCATTTGGAAAATTAAGAAAACTATAGGATTACCAAAACCGATAAAAGTATTGACGGTAAGATAAACCAAATATTAAACTTAGTGAACCAAATATAGAATAATTTAGCAGAGATGAGGAAAGAACAAAGTATTAAAAAACAACTAAAAATTTAAACCGGAAAAAATAATATAAAGAAACGAAAAGAGAAAATAAAAACTGACTTAATCAGATTCAAAGAAAATATGGAACGTCTTAAAACAGAAAAATGTAGTAATAATCACACTGAAAATAGATTCAAATCGAATAATGAAAAAAATGGATAAATTAATCGAGAAAAACTTGAGAGTGAAACACAAGTCGAAAGAGTTAACAAGTTAGACCAAAAGTTATGTTTAATGGAGCTGTAAAAATTACAAGACTAAGTGCACATTATAAAAAATAAATTATGGTTTAATTAGAGAAAAAAGATACACCCAAAAACAAATAAGAGGAAAAGTTAATAAAGAAAAGAAAAACGGAAGGAAAATCAGAGCGGGTTAGTAAGTTAACGATAGAAGGGGAGGTGTGGAAATGGACCAAAAAACGCGAGTGAATTAGAGAAGACAAAAAACTAGTAAAACAAACAAGGACGAGACAAAACGGAGATCAAGCAATAAAAAGAATTCAAAAAGTTTAAGAATAAGTACAAATATAAGAAACACAAAACAATGGAGAAAATGGAAACCTGAAATATAAGATGAATTACAAAAAAAAGTACGAATTAATTCAACAGTTTGAAAGAGCAGATCTTGATATACTAGCAATATTAAAAATAAATAAGAAGGAACAAGGGGATAATGCAAAATGGTCACGTTTTGATATATAGTAGAGTGGCATAAGAAAAACATGCATAGTTGTAAAAGAGTATATGAAAGAATTTTAATAATATAATTTAATGTAAAAAACAACAAACAGAAGGAGAAGAACGATACTAAAATAGAAAAAAATACTCTAGCTGAAATTAAAAAAAGCTATTAAAGAAACGAAAAAACACCAGATTACGACAAAGTGACTCCAAATATGATTAAGCATAAGGGAAATAAAGGAATAAATCTTTTACATCAAATCTGTAACAAGGCCTGGGTGGAACGTAGTATACCAAAGGACTTGAAAATAGGCATCATTATGCTCATTCGCAGAAAAGGCGACAAGAAAGATTGCGAGAATTACAGAGGGATCACGTTATTAGGCACGATAGAGTTAAAGTTTATAGAAGAGTCTTAGCCAATAGATTACGAAAAATTATAGAATCACAAGTAAATAAAACGCAGAACGGGTTTAGAAGAGGCTACAGCAATCAAGGTCACATTTTTACCATGAAGAAAATTATAGAAAAAACTATGAGACAAGGAAAAAAACATACTTTGCGTTTGTTAATATTGAGAATAAATTTGACCGGGCACCTAGGAAACTAATATGAAAAAGTCTGCGAGAAAACGGAGTAAATAAAAGAGTACCCGAAGCAATCAAAAGTAGGTACAAACAAAATAGCAATTTAGTAAGAACACATAACATACAATCGGAAGCATTTAATACACAAGATGAACTAAGACAAGGTGGTGTATTAGGTCTGGTACTCCTTATTATAGTAATGGACGATATAATTAAGCACACCACTAGAAAAACAAAGAAACTTGAGATCCGATATAGAAACGTTTGGAACGAAATTTAAATCTCACAATCTTAAAGCAAATGTTAATAATACAAAAGTAATGGCCATAATAAAGAACATTGACAAGAAAACTAAACATCAGACTAGAAGGCGCGGAAATAAATCAAGTAAATAAACTTAACTATCTGGATGTGATAATATATAGGAAATCAAGAAACGGATATCAAAAACGCTTAAAGAAAGCAAGCGAAACATATTAAGAAAGTTGCAAAACAATAGTGAAAAAGAAGAAAGTATCAACAAGAACAAAATTATTGGTTTATAAAACCATCTTTCAACCCATCCTGCTATTCGGTTGTAAAACTTAGATATAATATAAAGTATAGAATATAGTACAGGAAATAAAATTAATGTACATATGTGCAGTCAAAGAAATAATAAGAAGAGAGATGAGAAAAGAACTGAAAATTAAAGCCGTGGTGGAGATAATTAAAGACAAGCAAGCGGGATGGTGAGGACACTTACAAAGACTGCCAAACAATAGTCAGGTGAAAAGAATGTGGAAAGCAAAGACAATAGTTAAAAAGAGCAGAACTTAACTGGTAAGTTATTAAACAAGAAAAAGTTGACAGACAACAAAAGTTTTAGTAAATTTTATAATGGGTGGCCCATCGGGTACGCCGATTTAAATTTTTCAGCATTTTTTTATATTTAAGTTGGCAATCCTAATGCTTGATGTTTCTCATTTGCAGTTGTTGAGGTTATTAAAAATAGATCGCTATACAAAAGAACAACATATCGTTATTGTTAAAACACATTACAAATTTGGCGAAAGTTTTGCGAAGACTGTTCGAAAAGTGCGTGTAATTCTTGGTATCCATAATTAACTTAATGAGTCCACTGTTCGAAGTTTAATTAAAAATTTAGAGGAAACTGATTCGTTTATCGCGCCCTCGTTTTGTGTGGTCGTTCGAAAATATTGCAGTCGTCAACTATTTTTTTGGGATAGTCTAAGAATTCTGTTCATCGACTACTAAAAAAAAGATAAAACAATAATGGGGTTGTTCAAGGCAGCAATTGCTGAAAAACGGCCCCAATTCGAATTAAAGAAAGTGCTCTTCTCTCAAAACACACTTTGGCGGTCGCCAAAACTAATAGTTAAAGCTACTTTTATGCACCATAAAGACATCCATAAAGGAACATGGATCAGTCCAAACAACCAAATCAGTCACCTTTTAATAGAATAAAAACACGGAAAAAGTATCAAACGTAAAAACCAAAAAGAAACTAATATAAATAGTAAGCACTTTATGATCAGGATCTCACTAAAAGAAGAAATAATAAAATTGAAAAAGAATTATAAAATGATAAAAATGCTACATATAGAAACTTTAAAAGACAATGAAGCTAGTGAAACAGAATTAGAGACACATGACAACAAAAAAGATATTAATAAATAACAGAGTACTTGGAAAAATTATTGAAAGAGAAAGTAAAAGAAGTAGTGGGATACAAAAAGGAATGAATGATCTAAGGACAAATATAAAAAAGTTATGGAAGAAAGGCAAAACTTGAATATTTAAGACATGATAGTGAAGAAGCTAAGATCAAATGCTAGGAAACTAGAAACATAGCAGAAACCACACTTAGAAACAATAAAAGACAAGATAAAAATAAATGAACTAGATGCAAAAACACGACAAACAAAAAAGAAACAACCTAAGCCAGTACTCACAGAAAAAGAAGAAAAAACTGGATAAAAAAAATTATGGTCCAAATGTTTTCAAGCTCACGCCAGAAGATACACAAGAAGTGATCACATAATTGAAAAATGATAAGGCAGCTAATGGAGATCAAATATACATTGAATTCCTGAAATATAGAGGGCCCTCCCTAACTGAGAAAATACATAAATTTATTACAAAAGAATGGGAAAAAGAAAAACTGGCGGATTAATGGCAAGAATCAATAATATTACCAATGTTCGAAAAAAACTTTCATTTCTTTAGTTGTAATGGAAAGCTTAGTTCTAAGAGACAATTACAAGGCACGTCCGAAAAGTAATAAACCTGATATTCACACACACTCAACATTTTTTAAAATAACATCCTTGAGCATCAATACATTGTTGCTGTCAGTTCTGCTACGCATCATAGCTTCCCTAAAGGTTTTGAATTAGGAACTCTTTCATAGTATAGCAGCCAACACCTTTTTAGCAGTCTCAAAACGGTGTTTCTTCAAGCTGAATTTGAAATGTAAAAACAAAAGGAAGTAGACAGAGGCCAGCCTTGGGGTGTAGAAAAGTTAGGACAGCGTTGCTACAATTTCTTTTGTCAGCAGTGCATGATTAGGCATGATTAGATCCCCATTTTTTTTCTGAAAAAGTACTTTTCCAAGAAAGTGAAGCCTTTATTTCATCTCAACGTCAAATCCATCTACACATTTTCCATAACATCGTCGCCATGATTTCATGGCTGCTGAGAACGCTACTTTATGGGTGTTCTTCCCATTGGAAAATCTCAAATGCAACAACGGTTTGATTGGAAAAAAAACGGAGTGTCCTTCATGGCGGCATTACGTGTTTACATGTCCTGAAATATTGCCATCCGCTCATCCTTGTGTTCTTCAGTAAGCATTCGTGGGACCTGCCGTGAAGAAACTTTTTGCATTTTTAGGTCAGTATGCAAAATGAACTCAACAGATCCTGCGGAAATGTTAAGTTTAGAGGCAATATCACGCACATATAATCGACGGTCTTCCATAATAACTTGCTTCACTCGCGCAATTATGCTTTTGGTCCGGCTGTGGGCGAAGCTGCTTAGGTTAATTGTCACACAACTCTCGACCTTTAAACTTTTGCATCTACTAACAAACTAAACATCGCCATTTGAAGTTTGGAAAACAACACCCACTGCAACGACGGTAATTCGACCTGTGTACATTTGCTGCCATTTATACTACAAAATCAGAAATATTTCTTGGATCTTTTAAAATTAACCGCATCTTTCTACTTATTCTTATTGCTGAGAAAAAAATTTGGAAACCTTAGAACTTGAATGCAACTCGTACAAAATTTTTATAGTCAAGAAAGGTAATAATCATTGCGTTAATTTTTAATTTGCTCTTTTAAACCTTCTTTAGTTGAGAAGATTTGATTGTATGTTTCTTAAAGCTCTACATTTTTGTATCCTACATTTTATCACTAGCTATTATTTTTCCCAAGAACAGGCTCACTTCTTACACAGTCCAAAGACTCACGATAAATCAATCAAATCGATCAAAAACCAATTTAGCACAAATGTTCCTCATCTGCAATTCCGTCTTGACGACGTCTCACTTCATCTGCCATGAATCTAACACTTGAATGTGGGTCAAATTCCAAAAACTTCTCCATCTTAGTTACTGAAGTGTAAACACTGCAATCATCCAAAGATGTCAGTCAAAAATATTAAGAACCGTTACTAATGCCCCATTGTATGTCACACACGAGCGGATCCACAATAACTTAAAAATCTGCAACTGCAAGGGACGTAATCCATGAAAGAAGCGTTACTTACCACAAACAGCTTGAAACTCATACAAATTCTTTGCTACACTCTCTGTTAAAAAATGACGTAATAAGAAGGCTAAAACCTCTGAATTGTTTTTTTCTGGAATTCTCTTCGTTAGAGGGGATTTCATCGAGTCATAATGCAAGATACATAACTAATATACGTATCTTAAGTCACCTTATTAGCTTATAGATTATAATGTGCCCTAACTGTTAATCTTTAATAGGTTGTTAAAGTTAAATTTTATAGAAATATAAATTCAGATGTTCTTTTAAAATCAATTCTATGGTGCGTTTCGGTATATTTAAACGCTTGGAAACAATCGTTATTGATGTAAAGAGATGTTCTTGAAAAGTTTCTCTCATGCGTTCAATAAGCTCTTCAGTGTGTGGTCTACCAATTATGTTTTCATTATCGTCAAGATCTCCTCAATTAGCAGTTAATCTGTAAAAAATAATTTAATAAATTAATTAAGAAAAAATTTTATTTTTTATGAAAAATTTTGAAAAATATATTAATTTTTAATTACCCGTTCACAGTCTTTTTTCCCAAAGTCGAATACTTATCGACTTGGGCCCTGTAAGCATTACTTGTTCCCGAAGAGTCTTTTCCATCATTCACTAATTTTTACACTTTGCTGAGTGTCGCAAGGATGCTTAGATGTAGCTATGTGTTGAACTGCAATGACTGTTTTTTTTTTGTAGTTCCTTATTTTATATGTTAGTACTCCAAAGTTCAATAAACTTTGCTTGAGGTATTAGCTATAAATACATTTTTTCATAATAACATATTTACTTCTTAGACCCCCAGTACATTATGTTTGTTAAAGCAGCTTTTGTAAATTTCTATATTAATATTTCTAATTGCTGATTTACTTTTGATTTTATATTAACATTAGGTTTACATTTTTGTTAAAGATATGGAAAGTTAATTTGAATTATTCTTTATATTATTAGCCTAAATAGCTTTAGATTTACCCCACTCTGATAAAATACAGTATTTGTTCTTTTATCTTATGCGTAACTGATAAATAAACTTACCCATCTATTCGCTTTTATTTATTTTTAGAATTAAGTAAAGTTTAAATACAAACTCCGTCTTTTATAAACTTTATTATGACTTTTAGTAATTTTTTAAATTACCAGATTATTAACATTAATTTCTATTAAAAAATCTGGTGGCACATTTGTGGATCTCCGCGGCACATTTTCTTTAATGTCCATTCCCTTAAGTTTATTTTAAAATTATTTCTTACTTTCGTTATTTCTTAAATAGATGTTATGTAATACACAGACAAATTAATAAAAAAATACAAAATGAAAATTTTACGTTCTAAATAATTAGCTATAAAGTTGCTCTGAAGCAGGAACTCAATTTACCGCTTACAACGGCCTCGCGTTCTATCTTCAACCTTTAGTTAAGATATAAATGAAGTACATTAATAGCCTTCGTGTTTTTCAACTTATTTGTTGGAGCTTTAACGTAGGCCACCAACTACGTGCGGGTTCATTAGTGACTGCATCTAAATACGACGTTTACTTGCTTTTCAGGCGGACTGTAAATTAATGAGAGCTAAAATAAGAAAAATGTGCATTTGTTTTACAAATTTGTCGAAGACCGAAATAACTAGGAATGTTGTATTACATAGAAATTTTAGCGTAGTATCATAGTATATTCACAACACAGTAATTCAAATGGATTTGTATTAATCCTTCTTTATAGAAAATCTGTTAAAATGTCGGCAGCGGTTAAATACGTCGGCAGCCTGAAAAGTTTTAGCTTAACATAGAAACAAGTATTTGTCAAATTTAATTTTATTTTTCGACAGTCTCCTTTAAAGTCGATATACCTGTTCCAGCGATGCTCCAAACTCTTTAACCTGTCCAAATAGTAGTTGGCCCCTTGCTCTGCAAAATAGGCGTCTACGGTTGCGATGACCTCCTCGTTTGATGAAAATCTCTGACCTCCAATCCAAAATTTGAGCTTAGAAAACAGGAGATAGTCGCTGGGGGTTAAATTTAGTAAATATGTTAGATGGTCAATCAATTCAAACTGCAATTAGTGAATTTTGGCCATGGTGCCCGCCAAAGTGTAAGCCGTGGCGTCGTGTTAGTGGAAGAGCACTTTCTTCCGTTCTAAACGGGGCCGTTTTTAAGGGATTGCTGCTTTCAACTGGTCCAATAACGATGCATGGTGCGGTCCCGTTTTTGTTTTTTCTTTTTCTAAGTAGTCAATAAACAGAATTCCTTGACTATCCCAAAAAAAAAACAGTCGCTATCACCTTCCCGCCCGATAAAACCGTCTTTGTCTTTTTGAGGCAGGTTTACTCTTTGCAGTCTAATTTTTTGACTGTTTCTTCGTATTAGGAGTGTAATTGTGGACATTAGTTTCATTGATAGTGATAAATCGACCCAAAAATTTCTACTCGTTTCGCTGAAACCGTTTGAGCAAGACATTGGAAATGTTCATTAAAATGAAATTTCTGTTCAAAATAAGCAATCGCGGGACCCAACTTTCCATACCCAATTCTTCAGTCAATAAATGACAAACGAGTTCTTTCGACATTTAAATTTAGCTGCCCATCATTTATGGCCTTTCAAATGCAAGTACTTAATTACGGCACGGTATTCGATATTTTCCATTTTTACAAAAACACCGACATCGACTGATACAAACGATTGTCAAACAACAACTAAGCGTCTGAAATAGCTGAAATTTTTACAAGTACCTTTCAAAACATTGTAGTAGCAGAATGGTTTCGATGAGTAAGACCATCTTCTTGTTGAGGCTCAAAACCTTTCAGACAGCCCACGTATATCTTAATTAGTAAATATGAAAATGCGTGTAATAGCCTTTCAACTCACTTTCTTTTTGGTGCCCTAATTTCGTAAGGTGGGATGTGAATATACTTATTGTAATAAACGACTATTTTAGAAATAAGTAGATGTAGCCTCTTCTTGAATTAGAAAAGCACTGATAGATATCTGTAACTCATTCCTTAAAATCGAATGTTTATAAAACATTGCAAGAATAAAATCCAAATTACTATTATGACTTCATAGAGAAGAAACTTATTGTACAATGAGCGCTGAAATCAGCGACCCATTAGCCAGTACATTTGCTTGAATTTTAGGTCAGGATGTTTAAACTTAGCTTTTATATAGATTATTCAAATAAATTTATAATCTAGATATAATCCTAGATATTAAAGGTCTAACTTTAATGGGATAGCAGCGTTGTTAATCGTAACAACTAGGCAGACATTAGTCTTGTTTGCAAATGTGACCTATGCAAATTTAACGACTTTTGTGATAATTTTGCATGTATCACACCGTTCTTGGAGAAGATTAAGACGATCTTAAAGATTTTCTGAGGCCAGTTGGGGACTACTGTGGATAGACAACGCAACCGTATCATTAGCGAATGTTGTACTTTCGGTTTTATTTTTTGTTGGATATCTGCCGTATATAGGAAAGATCCGAGGACACTACTTTGCTGTACTCCGGCCTAAACGGGATGATAGTTAAAAACCTCATTATTCATCTTAATCTGGAAGCTTCTATCACATAGGTATGATTTCAGAATCAGATATATTGAATTGATAAAACGTTAATTTATTTTAAATAACAATCTATTGTGCCAAAACTTGTTGAAAGTTTGTTTGATGTCCAAGAAGGCCAAATTGCAATATTTCCGTGTTTTTAGTTTCTTCATTATTTTAGTGACAACTCTATGTACTTGCTGTATAGTTAAATTATTTTTACGTTTAAGTCGACCGGGTCTTCAATCCTGAGCAAGAACAAAATTTTGAAAGTTTTGTATAAAATTGGAAGAAATCTGAGTCTACTACTATTTTGTTTAAAATGTAGTTTAACTGTTTGAATAAAGGACATACTATTTTTATCTTACCTTACTGTTACCCGTATTGCGATACTCATACATCAATATTTAATTCAATCTTGGAAACAATTTTTATATTTATTTTTTGGAATTTTCATAAACACTTCGATTTTTATTTTATCGATTTGACTGAGTCAAATCGGGTTTTTCAAAATTGTTTTTATAATTGACTGGACAGACAAAAGTCGCATAGTAACATATATGGAGAATACGATCCTGGCGAATCAACATTTGTTGAATTTTTGGAGTAAAACTCACAAATAATGACTGCTGAGTTTTGCTGACAAACGTTTAAAGTCAAACTCATCACTTAAAATTGTGTTTACTAAACCTATTGATATACTAGCATCTTCAGCAAGCCTGTTATAATCAAGTGACAATTTTTTATTACCTTATTTCAAATTTTTTCGATATTTTCTTCTGTTATTGACGTTAATGAACAACCAGAATGTAGTTCATCTTCTGCGGAATCACGACCTTCTCTGAAAAGATTACGTCACTAGAATACAGTTTTTCTATATAAATAATGAGTACCGAATACTTTCTGCACAATTTCAGTAGCATTAATTTGATTTTTAAACAAAATTTAATGCAACTTTTTTGTTCCCCAATATTGGACATTTTAAAAATCGAAAAAAGACAAAAAGTTGATGCAAATAAACTGCTGTAATTTAGTAGCTATTTGACATATCAAACTAAAATTAGGAATGAATGTCACTGAATGTTGTGTCGGCATACGAGAAAATGTTTTTTGAACTATGGCTTTTGTACGAATTTTAAGAAAGTCTCCTGACTTTTTGAACAGAGTAATATTTTTTGGATGGTTTACCGGGCTTGAATATCATTATAATTTGGAAAACTTTCCACTGCAATGAGAAATAAAGTAAACGTAGCAGTGATGTATTGGATATAAGTCACGGAGGTTGAACCCATGATAATATTTTGGTATGATGGATAAAGACGACGCAAAGAATCAATTTTCCGTACTAAGGAAGATACAAAGCTTTATTAGTTTGGGAATAACGGCCGCTATAAAAATAATACCAACAGCAGCAATAGAGACACTATTAAACATACTTTCTTTTCATCTTTGGATCATGAGAGACACAATAGTAGCTCTTTATAAAATATGTTACGCATCTATTCGCAAAGAATCTATGGAAGTGGTACATCTAAAAATTAAACAATGAGTGGAGGCATACTGAATGTAAGAACCAACGAAATGACGGTACAAATGAAATAAGCAACGGAAAAAGACACAAATAAATCTGGTATACAGATGTATGAATCAAAGGTTAGCAGGCATATACTGTAAAAAGAAAAACTTACAGTTAAGATTTTCACTAGGAAAATATATATCCGTTGTTCAAGCAAATATATTTGATATCCTGCAGTGTGGCAGGCAAAATAATTTGAGTAAGCAAATCAATATATTCACGGAGTCATCCCGAGGGCGTTAAAAAACCTAATGGTAATGCCCAGGCTGGTATAAAAATGCAACAAAAAACTCAGGGGGTTGTCACTACAAGTTGATTATATTGTGTGCACCAAGGCACTATTAAATTGCAGTCTACAATAAAATTGACGAGCTAGTACAAGAAGGATTATCAACTCCATATATAAGTCTCACACCAGCTCTCAAAGTACCTAAAAGTACTATACGAACCCTGATGGGAGAATTCGGCAGAAAACAACACAAAAAATACTGGAAAATGTACCAGGACAAATACATGGAAAAATGTTTACAAAATGACTATCTCATAAACAAACTGAAAAATTGTTAGCATAAAGAAGAAATCACTTTAACAAAATAAAGTTGTACACTAAATACCAATAATGAATCCAGAAGAATACAACAACTATCCAGCAAGGGACTTATACAAACTGGTGGAAGGAACGAAGATACCGAAAAAAAAGCTATAAAGAAAATGAGAAAAGTCCATGAGGCTGAAGTGTTACCAGTGACAGAGGTCAAACGGCTCTCAACAAAAAAAAAAAAAACAACTGTCGTGTCCTCTAACCTATTCCACGCCAATTTTTCCCTACTTGCAAAGAGATTTTACCTAGATTTGTCGCCACACTACTTTTGGCTGTTTTCAAAACTTAAACCACATTTGAAAGGAAAGAAAATTCACACCATAAAGCAATTATTTGAAATTGAGGTTTTAACATAAACTTTTGCAGAATGTTTTGAACTGCAAAAATGACCGTGGGAAAAATGTGTAAAATCCCAAAAAGCTCACTTTGAAGATAATTAAGGCAATGTTTCTTGTATCTTGTAATATTTTTAGTAGATATATAGATGTTCTGTTATTGTAATTGAAATTTTTTGTCTTATATGATTCGATAGTTTTGGGTCTGACCATATATACCTGTTAAGTGCAATACAATTACAAAAACATTTTTCTATAAAAGTTCCAGGTACGGAGATAGGTAACGAACACGTAGTTTTATTTTAATATTTTACTAAAGGTACCTATTTGTTGAGTATAGTTTAAGTAACACATAATAAGTGCAATGTATATCCGGAAAGTAATAAGACTGATTTTATAGGCCCAAGCAGAATAGTCGGGGGGTAAAGTCTTTGCAACTGACAGCTGTTGGAGCGTCATGTCACGGGTCAAAATAAAAAATTAGTAAAATAATCAATGAACAATTGTCTTAAAAAGTTAACATATTGCATTATAAATTACATTAACAAATTGTAATTTTGTTAAACATTTCCTTTAGATACATGACTTTATTGTTTTTTAAATATTTTAGAAAATTTTGAATGTTAAAAATAATAAATAAATAAAAAATTCCATTACAAACGATTGTCTTTAATTTTTAGGCGAAATTCTTTCGGTACTAAGTATAATGTGCTGCCTAACCATCAGAGAATTTTCTATCAATTTAGAGATTTAGATTAGTATAAATTGAACTAAAAACCATCCTTTAAAGATCTGCCTCCTACACTGTTAAAGTTTTAAATATATTAATTTTTAAATTTAAATTTTAAAAGTTGCTATTAAATAACAATTACCAGTTAAAAGTAACAATAGTAAAGTACATACAATGCGTAGCCCTTACATATCTTCATAAATAAGACATCTATTTGTATGGATTATAGTTATCTTTCGGAAAGTTTGTACGTAGATATTTGGAAATATTATTTAAGAAAATCATTTTTTTAATCCTGCTGGTGACAATGAAATCTTTATTATCATAAACGCTGTTTTAATAGTAATGAAAGAAGAATGTAAATATTTATATCTACGTAAACCTTATTGTCTAAGATCAACAACAACAATAAACAAATTATAAAGACAAAGTGGTTGAATCGTTTTACGAATAAATCTCAATAGCAATACGAGATTTTAATACCAAGATATGCAAAACAACAGATCAAAGCAAAAATAAGACTGGAACTTACGGGCTAGGAGAAATAAACGTAGACAAACCCTCGTTAACTTTGCAAAATAACAGCATGTATATCTAATAAATACCTTTTTTAGAAAAGAAACCAATTAAAAAATAGACTTGAGTAAGTACAAACGAAAAATATAGAAGTGGAATAGACGACATATTTTATCGCATAAAGATGTAACACTATTAAATAGCAAGAAGAAATCGTATAAATAACCCAAGGGCAACGATACAAACGAAACTTTCAAAAATACATCGAATACAATATGACCAGGAATTAAACAGAAAACTAGAAATCTCCAAGTTACAAAAATTGCCTTTGAACGATATAAACATCATTACAAAGAAATTCATGTTAGACGCAGGCCATAAAGTCCCAAGGAACTAAAAACAAAATTACAGTGTAAAAACAAAAGAACTATTCGGTAACAGAACGAAACTGTTGAAACAAGAAAAACGAAATACTATAGAAGACACCGAAACTAATAAGACGTTAAGGAAATCGATAAAATAGGAGAAAAGGAAACAATTAGAACAATTTAAAAAGGTAGTTAAAAAGTACAAGAATATGAAAAACATAAAAAGATAAATAGATAGATCAAATTTTACAGCAATTAAGAATGGAAAAGAAAAAGAAGGGATAAAACAAGGATATTAAGAACTACTATAAAGTCCTATATGAACAGAAAAATACGATACCGTGTGCCGTAGAAAATAAATTAAAAAAAATAACAAACAAATTCGGGAGACATTCCAGAAATTAATAAAGAAGAAATAGAGTTTCATATAAAGACCACAAAAAACCGTAAACGTCCAGGGCACGATAGAGTAATATAACTAATAAAAGAAGGCGATGATATACTGTAAATATTATTCAACAAATGTCCGTTCAACCCCAGCACGTCAGGGTTTGGCTATAATCCCAAAAAACATTCCAAAATCCACTAAAACCGTTAACCCGATAACCCATCGACTCTTTAATTAAATTCATAACCCATAACTCTATAAACCCCTAACCCTATAACATTATGACTCCATAACCCTATAACCCCGTAATAAAAACACTGAAACAGTATCGCTCAATCTCTCACCGCGAAACTATTCGTGGCGTAGATTACACAAAATTAAAGTTGCATAACGTCATATTCTCTACAATCTCGTTTCCCGTGTGTCTGCATCCAGGGCACCTCCTCGTGGTGACGGCGGGCAACGGAGCGAGCCCTTTATCCGGCTGACACGGGTGACACGACGTCATGGCAGGCACACAAAGAAAGTGCGTTACGATGCAGGGAGTCGGATACCCAGTATCGGCGGCTAGTCAGGGCGGGAAAGGGAGCCCGCAGGCGTCGTCATCAAGCGACCGTAGCTCAACATTGGTTGGTGACTTGGCCAATGTAGAGTTCAGGACTACAAAAAAAAAGAGCAAAGTTATCTTGCCAGAACACAATTGTAAATAGGAGCACAATGTGTTCTGTCATGTATGCTCAAAGTTTGAAGTGAGTTCTCTGCGAAAAGTCATCGATAATGATATTCGAGAGACTTACCAAGATATTTTTGGTTTCGATATGGATGGGTCTGGGATTGAAAGCTGGGCTCTCAACATCATCTGTAACTGTTGTCGAAAAATGTTCATCAGGTGGAATAAGGAAAAAACGAACAGAACATTACGTTTTCCGTTCCTATGGTTTGGAAACGCCCTTCAAGTGAAGATGACTGTTTTTACTGTTACAATAAAATCCAGAGGAACAACAGTAAAAACAAAAGCAAAAATCGTGTACATTAGTGTTTCATCTATTGTAGCTCTAGTATCAGCTGCAGTGGAGGACAGTAGTACTCGTAATGCCAGTCATGTGCATCCACACGAGACAATTGCTGATGCGATGGAAGTTGACGAAATAATGGATATGGAAACAGAATCGGCATCTGAGATGAGTGATGAGACGGATAGTCACATGGATGATGGTCCAAGCTTCAAAAATCCAAAAGTGATATCGCAAGCTGCGTTAAATGATCTTGTAAGGAATTTAGGATTAGCAAACGATGGTTCAGAATTTCTAGTATCACATCAAGTTTGGTCTAATAAAGCAATTCGTTAAAGCGCTCACTAAATCTGGAGCCTGCTTCGGATATCTCGTTGACAAATATCCAAAATTGTCTGAGCCAAAATTGAAAGAAGAGGTTTTCGATGGCCCTCAGATCAGAATGATGTTCCGAGATACTGCCTTCACTAGTACAATGAATCGGAAAGAAAAAGATGCTTGGCAAATCTTCAAAGCAGTTGCTCAAGATTTCCTCGGGAATAAAAAAAGCCCTCATTATAAACAATTAGTTTGCAAATATAATTTCTGACCTTCAGAAACTTAAATGTAACATGAATTTTAAACTCCATTTTCTTGAATCCCATCTCAATAAATTTCCTGACAACCTTGGGGACTTTAGTAAAGAACAGGGAGAATAAATCCACCAAAATATCAAGGTCATGGAAAGTCGGTACTAGGGACAATGGGATGTTAATATGATGGATGAGTTTTTGTTGGACGCTAAAGAGAGAATCGAAGGAAAGACAAAAACGGAAGCGTACTTTGTTTCAGAGATCATTTGAAAACAAGAGAATGTGATACAGCTCAAAAAAGGAGACTGACTAAAGCTTTGTTTTTATATTATTTTTTTATTGTAGGAAATATAACGTTATATGACTTTAATTTTTGCTGTGAGAGATTAAGCGATACTGCTTCAGTATTTTTATTACGGGGTTGTACGGTTATGGGGTCATAAGGTTATAGGGTTAGGGATTTATAGGGTTATAGGGTTATAAATTTAGTTAAAGAGTCGATGGGTTACCGGGTTTTAGGTTTAAAATCGTTTGGGGTTATTACGTTTAACGGTTTTAGTATATTTTGGAGTGTTTTTTGAGGTTATAGCCAAATCCTGACGTGCAGGGGTTGCACCGATTCAGCGACCCCAAAAATATGCCGTACACATAGTCAGACCCTAACCCAACGCATCTCCCGCCAAAAAAACTTTCACTTCCAGCCTTATAAAAGATCAAGCAGTTCACACGAAAGCTCAGTCTTATTCAAAGACTCATAGCTCTCCTTGGGGAGTAGGTAGATTGAGACCCCGAGTGAAGAGCTAACCTCTTGAAGATGGCATCAAAGCCGATGCCGAAACGTCGAGAATTTACCCAAAATAAACGCGGTTCATCCCGTGAATTAAGTTGTTTAAATATATATATATATATATATATATATATATATATATATATATATATATATATATATATATATACAGTATCTGTTAACATAAGCTACCCTAGTTTTTTGCTACAAGCAAAAGCGAGATTATATAAATTAAATTATTTACAAAATTATACCTTAAGATCACAAATTTCAGAAGTCTTATCGTTCTAAAGTAGCAGTAGAAGACATTATTTAACTTTCAGTTTACAATCACAACTTCTATTGTACTCTTTATTGCGCTGCCATAAAGACTATCACAAATTGTTTTTATCATTTTTTCTGTAGCTTAAGTTACATTTTATTTCCACACGTAGCAGACTTACTTTTAATACATTTGCCTTAGTCAGAACTTTTGCTTCTTTTAAATAAAAAAATCTGTTTTAGGAGAATTTTGATTTTAAATTCAAAAAATCTACAACCAAAACACTTGCTATGGTACAGAAAGCCGGGATGCTTTACCAAAATCACAAGTGTTTAAGTGGCACAAAGCGTTCAGAGAAGGAAAAGTGAACGTCGAGGATGAGCAATTCTTAGGGAACCCATCAACGTCCTACAGTTCGTACAATATGGCTAAGATAAAAGTGGTTCTGGACTCTGTCTGACATTTGAATAATGGATTGATAGCAGATAAGGTGAGACTTTCAAAATTGTGACAACAAAATTGCAAATATAGAATATTTGTGCTAAATTAGTTTTCATAGTTTTAACTTACAATTAGTAAGAGAATTTTTAGATAAACAAGCTATGGCAATGTTGTTCCAACATTTCTACGAATTAGACCGTTTAACTTTTTCTTGGCTCAAAAGGCTTGAAAGAACACCTTTTCGGGACTGTTAATATATACAGACTGCCGTGATAAAAAAAAAAACGGTGGAGCAATGTTCAAGGGTGTTACTTTAAAGAATATGAAGTGTATATAAACATATTTTCATTTAAACGAATTTTCTGGAATTAGTCTCATTACTTTTCGAACGTATCTTGTATATGACAAGCAACGTTTAATTTTATATATACCTTCAATAAAATTCGTAGCAAACTTATAGGTCTATACGAAATCATTTGTTAGTGGTTTGAGTTTACAAGTGGAGTAATTTATGGTATCTTTCATTAGACATTGCTGTAGCCTATATTAAAAATTATTCTGAGTTGTCAAAAGTACTTTTAAAATTGTTCTTAAAATTAAATTGAACCGGATGATAACTTTATGCATAATTTAATTTTAATAAATATAAGTACTTATTTCATTTGGAAACTCTTAGAAAATCCATTACAAATGCAGCTTAAGCAATTTTTTTATGAAATGTAGCTTGTGAAGAAAGAAATATCATAATTTTGTTGAGTAATGTGCACACATTCTCTCTATAGAGAACATTTTGTAACTGGAGTGCTTATTAATTTACTAAATTCTTTCTGGAATCCTTGACATATATTTTCATTTATTAGTTTTTTGTTTTTTTTTGTTTCCTTTATTACATTTATTTTTATTCCCAGCAATTTTTGACACTAGCTATTTCTTAGAATGAATTCTTTTCCCTCTGGTTTTGCTTTAATAAACGGTTACGGGCAGCATTCCTTAATTCTAAAACATATTCTGGAATTGAATTAATGTTTCTAAGTTATTTAGTGCTCCATATAAGTCATATTTGCTCTTTAAGCAGAAATTTTAAATATTTTTAAATTTATGACGTTTTCCAAATAAAGTGCTTACTTTTTTTATTACATAGACATTACCAAGTATTAATATGGGTAAATACACATAAGTCTAATAAGCTGTGTTTTCTGTTTATCCATCGCCTAATATTAAGTAACCAAGAAAGTCCTGTCGATTATAAAACTGAGAAAAACCACTTGTATATTTTTACATAAAATAATTTCATTCATCAAAATACTTACCTGCGCATTGAACAATTGCTTCTCGGCTAAAATATGGTGAATAATTTATATTGAAATCCATCAAACACAAAGAGGCGATTTTCTTGGTGTCAACTTTCTTTTAGGACTTTGTGGAACGGGATTGCTTAATGATAGTCAGTGGTGTATAGTTTTTTAGTTGGAACACATAATTCATTTTCTATCAGTAGTTAAAATTTGACCTGGAAAGTTATCTGATAGTAAATATAAAGTGAGATATATAGATTATAAGACCCTATAATTTATTATTGAGGGTTAGTTTCTGTAGTATCCCTTTACTTAATTTTCAACTTTTTTCTATTTTTTGTACATATTTCCCTACTATTTTATCACTTACTTTGAATAATTGTGCAAACTGTTGATACGTTAAATATGGAATTTGTTTCAATTATTGCCTCCAATTGGTCGATATTTGAATTTGATGGTTTATTTGATATGGTTTGCCTTCTAAGAATTCATCTTTTGCAGAAAGTTTTTAAAACGTCTTTGGGTTATTCTTGGCATATCTGTTTGTCTTCGAAATAAAGAATAGAATTTTTTTGGAATTATTGTACGCGCACAAACGATAAAACTTCCTTGCTTACATGATATGTTAGTTTACCACTCGAGTAGTATACAATTTTCTTGCATGGCAATAAATTTTTATTTTATAATTTTTGATAAATGTACAATAAAATTTTGCCATTATGTTAATTAATTAATATAAAATTTGACATTTGTCGTTTCAAACGTTATTAAATCTATATTTAATTCAAACACAGAATGGAAAACTAGCTGGAATTATCCTGTTTTCAGACTCTACGATTCTGTTACCACAATAATTTGATTGTTTGTCAAAACATATAACCAAAGTTGGAAGTACCAATCAGCAATGTAGCAGATAAAAATTCGAGATCGACATTTTCCAAGTTAAATATCCAAATAGTTAGACAACCAACATATCACGGATGAATATTAAATATTGAGCGACTAGTAACTTTAATAACTAATAATAACATTAAATCAAACTTATATCAAGAAATTAAACACACAAAAGAATCGCTAGCAAAAGCAATTGATTCAATCAAGGTATAACGAGAATGGTGTAAAACCATAAATGAAACTTTCGACAGCGGTGTGGCGAATTAGTGAGAGGCGAAATAAACTAATGTTCCTTATGACGTCTGCTTTCAAATGAGGTATCACATGGCATATGTTATGTGATGGAAAAAAGTTTGACCTCACCGTTGACCCCTTGACCTTTGGCCGAATTAGCAGAAATTCAATAGCGAAGAAGGTATTGACTTAAGCTATATGTATGCCAAGTTTGAAGTGAATCCGATGATTATAACGGTAGTTATCGTGTCTCCAGACAGACACACAGACAGATACCATGTTAAAATAATTAATTTTCGCCTATAGTGTTCCGCTGTCGAAAGTTAACAACTCGACCTAGAAAATAAATTAAACAGCCAGGAGATTACAATATTTAGAAAGGAAACAATGCAAAAAAGACCTAATTTTCCACGGTATTGCAACTGAAACCAACAACTACATTGATTTAGAGCAAACTATACTAACTATTATAAACAAAAAATTATTAATCAATTGTGACGAGAGAGATGTAGAACTAATTAAACATGTCAATCCAACAAATCTAAACAGTCTCCTGCTATTAGGTGTAGTAAACATGAAACTTAAATATTAGATTTTTGACAATAAGAAAATACTCAAAGGCACAAACGAATTTATCAAAGAATATTACCCTCCAAACATTTTAAAAGAAAGAAAATTGATAAAACACCTATGAGAGCAAAGGAAACACTTATTGTTAAAATATAATATTTCAATAGTAATCAAAGAATAATTGAACCAACTACTAAAAGTACAGGAATTGAAGGAAAAAGTTACAGATCAGAAAGACAAACAAGTACTATGTCACCAAAAAATATACTGAACACTAGAACAATTAAAAACAGAACAGAATTGGTGCAAGCAATTTTAGCCCCCTTATTACTCAAAAGGACCACCCAAAACGAAATCCCCATGAGAAATCGTAAAAAATCCATAAACAAATAACAATCACAGCAAAACAGGATGGATCTCATTAAGGCAACATATGCAATGACCACAGAAGAAACCAAATAATTAAAAATTACCACACAAAAAATTGGTTGTTAGGGACACAAACAACTACAACCCTCCAAAAAACATACACAACCATATATATATATATATATATATATATATATAAATAAATAAAATAAAAGCAAAAAAATAATAAGCAGAAGGCTTAAAACGTTATTGAAACCCGGAAAAATGATAAAAACCGCAAGAGAAGCAATGAGGTCTAAAATACCCATACTAGCATTAAAAGAAATTAACAATAAGTGGAGAGGTGAAAGGAAAATAAATAGAAAACATTTATAAATGTTATACTCTGGAGAAAATAAACAAGGGGCAAATAGCATAGGATATGTTGTATTAGAAAGATTGCAAAAAAGCATTATACAGTTCAAACCAATAAACGGAAGTATATCATATATGAGAATCAAAATGAAAACCGTAAACTTTTGTATTATAAATGCATACACGCCCATAGAGGATGCTGACGGAAATGAGGAAAAACAATTCTATAATAAACTAAAATAAATATGTGATACAATACCCAAACATGATACGCTCCTAGTTGTTAGGGACTTTAACGCACAAATTAGCAAAGAAAAATACCTAAAAAATGTGGTGGAGAAACACACAACTCACGACGTCACAAACAACAACGGAAACAGACTATGCAACCTGGCGGTATCAATAACCTAACAATCAGTAGCACCAGATTTAAACACAAAAAAGCGCACAAGATTAAGTGGAGATGGCCAGGTAGAAACACAGAAGAAGGTAACCAAGTTGACCACGTTTTGATCCAAAAATTTAAAATAGCAGATGTGCGGTCATACAGATAAGCTAATGCTGACTCCGACCACTACTTAGCCATAGCAAGCCTGAAACAAAAAGTAATTAACTATAGAAAACGCACCGAAACGTGCAACAACAAATTTGATGTTGAAAAATAAAATAACAACTACCAAAATCGTACAAACAAAATATTGCACAATTAGGAAAAAGAAAACGAAAAATAACATAAATGAGAATGGAAACATAAAGACATGAAGACTGAATTGAAAAATAAACTGAAGAAAGAAGCAAGATTAAAATGGCTGCCGACAAAAAGAAAAGAATGTGAAGAGCGATATAAAAAAATCAGAAAAACTATTATAGACTGTACAAACGAAAAAAGAACACTTAAATCAAAAAATAGAGAAACAATAAGGCAATTCAGTTGAAAAAACAGCAAAATATCTTTAAAATAAAGGAACAAAAACCGAAGCATCAAATTAGGATGAGAGGTATAAAGAACGAAGAGAGTAGAGTTGAACATGAATAACAAGCTATAAAGAAAATATGGAAAAAAAGGTTTCCAATAGCTACTTAATAACCAAAACAACAAAATATAAGAACCAACATACGAAGAATTGATACAAGCAATAAATAAAATCAAAAATGGGAAAGCACCTGAAAAACTCCATAAACGGAGAACATATAAAGTATGGAGGTAGAGAATTACATAACCAACTGTATGAAATGATAATATACTCATGGAGAACAGAACAACTACCAAAAGTATAACCATTAAGAAGAACGGAGACCCTGAAGAATTTCGGAACTACCAAGGCATTACATTACTAAATACAGTTTACAAAATCTTTAAAGCTCTGATAAACAAACAACTACTCACATACACGAGCAACTTAATAGAAAACTGCGAATATGGTTTCACCTCTGCAAAATCTACGGTAGATGCACTACACGTCATTAAACAAATAATTAAAAAAGCCCATGAATTTAATATTGCATTTAATATTATATATACTGCTCATCGACTTCCAACGAGCCTTAGAATATAATTAATCAAGGTGATGAAGAAAATGTCAATTCCAAGAAACTAATAAGACTAATCGAAGAAACAATAAAAAACTTTACCAACTACGTAAGAACCAACGAAGATGGTACAAAGAATTTTGAAGCAAACCCTGGTATAAGGCAAGGTAATATGTTACCCACAGCTTTGTTCAACATTGCACTGGAAATGATTATGAGCAAAATAGATTATCAAGGAATCATAATAAATAAGTCAACACCATTCCTCGCCTACGTAGATGACGTAGTTGTCGTAGCATGCTCTAAACAATCATTAGTAAAGAAATTTTGAAATAATAGATAGAAGAGCACTAAAAATAGACCTAAAAATAAGTAAAAAGAGAACAACATCCATAAAACTGCAAAATAGTACAGAAACATCAAAAAAAATATTTATAAATTGACCGTTACAAATTCCAATAAATTAGTAACTTTACCTATTTAAAAATACGACTCAATCAGAACAATGATAGAAGAGAGAAAACAAATATTAGAATTGAACAAGAATATAAAACTTACTATGCAAATTAGAATTTACCAAAAGATAAAAAATAACAACTAAAACAAAAATAAATATATATAGAAGCCTAATAATGCCAGTAATCACTTATGCAGCTGAAGTTATTATCGCCACAAGTGAAGAAGAACTTTGATTTTTTAAACGAAAAATTCTAACAATAATCTTAGGTCCGATACGAAATAATGAAGGTATAAGACCAACAATAAATTATGAAGTACTAGAAGCAATGGTTGGAGACGTAGTCAAATTTATAAAGGCCCAGAGAATCCGCTCTATGAGACATATTATGCGAATCGAAAATAACACAAAACAACTAATAACGCAATGGAGACCAAGCGAAATACGAAACAGAGAAAGGCCCAAAGGCAGATCGTTGAACCAAGTTGCAGCATATTTGAACGAAAGACAAAAGAAGATGGAGACAAATAGTGGAAGAAGCAAAAACACATGGTGGCTTTTAAACTATAAACTAAATGGTAAACAGTAGTGTAGCGAATAACGTTTACATGGGGACTAATCCACCCTATTAAATGAATCTGGACAATTTTTAACAAACAACTATATTCCTCACAGGAATGTTAAGCTAATAATAATTAATAATAAAGTTTTTATGTATACCCATTGTTACACGCTGATTAGAATGACAAAATAAGCGATTAATTGTTTTTTGATAATGTTTTCAGGATTTATGGAATGGTTATTGGTAGGCATTATCACAACAGATTTATTCAAAATTCAGCCACGACACAAGCTTTAAGACGTCCGGGCTTCTCGTCTATGGCAGCACGCACTACAACCATTGGGAAAGTATTGACTGCAGTCGTTGGGGCTCGCTTGACATAATTAACATTAGGGTGTCTTTTTGAGCAAACTGTGCTCTGCAAAACTGTCCATGATTTAGAGGATCTAATGGATTGAGATATAGAGTACTAGAAGGCCATTCCTTTACTGTTAGAAAATAAAGCACATTGTTGCTCAGCCAAATTTGAGTTAACCGTGCTTTGTGGGTGAGTGCAAAGCCTTGCTAAAATATCTAAGGTTCAGCTCGAAAAAACGTGTGATTCAGATGTTTTACTACACCTTCCACAATATTCTTTTGATACACAGCGGTCAAAGTTTTGACTCCATTTTCACAATAATAAATATCGATTACTTAATCATAACAGATTCTCGATAAAACCATTACAGCTGCTGGATGATGATCTCTCTGAAGCCTTGGCACTAGCTGAAATGCTTCTTTGAACGATCTAGCGTATATCATGTCACTTTCTTTGTTGAAAGATTGTTCCATTGTGAAAAAATTTTTATTCGTAAACAAAACTTTCCTGTAGTCGCCATGGACCTGCTCAGTCAACAACCTCTTTGTTTTTCCTCTCCTACCTTTCTTTAAAGCATTTGTCAACAAATGTCCCGTACGTTTTTTATAAGCAGCTAGTCCCAGGTCTTACTTAATAATACCTGACATAAAAATTTTGGCAGTTCGCATCTTTTGCCTACGAAGAGGATTTCGTTTAAGATGGGCACTTACAGCTTAGACTGCCCGAACAGTCCGAACTAAACGCGGCTTTCTAAATCTTGGGCGAACCTTTCACCTCCAGTCTCATGAAATAATCTTATATTGTTGTAATAGGCTAGTGAAGTACTGGGTGGCGGTGCCTAAATCTGCTGAATCTTTGATGCATATATTGAGATTTATGTTTTCACATGTATTCTATAAATTTTTACGAGTCGGTGCATTTCGTGGTCAACTTTGAATGTGCAGATTTATTTATAACTGTGGTGCTCATACTTAATATAACAAAGCTGTGGTCTGACGACAAGTGACAAACGGTTTTGGGTTGGTATGTCACTAGTTATACATAAATCTAGGAGATCCGGCAGTCTTCCCGCATTTATCGGTCAGTAGGTGTATCCTTCGTTAAATATACAGGGTTTGTCTGATCAACAAAGTAATCAGCTTGCCATCATTATTTAATGTGCTGTAATAAAGCACTGAAAATTATTTGGGTATCGCAGTAACTGCACTAAATGTATGATGCTCTAGGCGTTTCAAATAAATTTAATAGTAAGCTCCCTTTATATAATTGCTATTAGCAACAAAATAACCAGCTTGCCATCATTATTTCATGTGCTGTAATAAGGCACTGAAAATTATTTGAGTACCGTGGGAACTGCACTAAATGTGTGATGCACTAGGCGTTCTTAAATAAATATAATACTAAGCTCCCTTTATATAATTGCTATTAGCAAAAAATAATCAGTTGCCAT